>JBBPBR010000001.1:29065123-29105868 GCA_037974775.1 Cicer pinnatifidum | reverse complement strand
CATACCATCACCACGACATTATGGGTTTCGAAAACGTTTTACAATCTAACATACTATCACACAATTCCAAAACATAACTCTTAGTACAATCGACACAATCACTAATTGAATCAAACATACTTACACAAAATTTCAAAACATAACCTTTAACGGTTTCAACGCAATACCCACACCGACAAGATGAACCAACAAACCACATGGCATCACCTTGACTCAACAATCCCAACGCAGACAAAATGAACCAACAAATCACATGGCATCACTTTGACTCGACAATCTCAACACAAACAAAATGAACCAACAAATCACATGGCATCACTTTGACTTGAAAATTTCAACGCAGACAAAATGAACCAACAAATCACATGGCATCACTTTGACGCGACAACCTCAACACAAACAAAATGAACCAACAAATCACATGGCATCACTTTGACTTGAAAATTTCAACGCAGACAAAATGAACCAACAAATCACATGGCATCACTTTGACGCGACAACCTCAACACAAACAAAATGAACCAACAAATCACATCGCATCACTTTGACTTGAAAATTCATTTCTTCACAAAATCATTTTCCCGACAACATTAAGTAAACGCAGATATTAAGAGATTCCCCATTCTTAATACTCATTTAACTTAATGATTTTTACAAACAAACACACCTTAAGCAAACAGAAATATTAAGAGATTCCCCATTCTTAATACTCTTTTAACTCCAACGATTTTCAAAACAAACATTAAGTAAACAAGACATTAAGAGATTTCCCATTCTTAATTCTCGTTTAACTTAATGGTTTTCAAATTCCACACAAGACAAACTCAAACATACTTTCACATTCAATCCATAATTCACACCAAAACACATCAAATCTTTTTTCCACAAAATCCAATCATGCACATAGCAAATTTCATCAGTATTAATTAAGAACACGTCACATACGACGAACACAAATCAACACAACCCACCACTCAAACACAACAAGTTTCATTTACTCAAAATCATACATAAATGAGTTTAAATTCATTTTCCACAAAACATTCATCATTATAACCAAAACCTAACTCTAAGATTTTACCCATAAAGCCTTAGATTCATTTTCCCCAAATCAATACTCCAACCCTAACAAAATTCTTTTCCACACAACCACAGATAAGGCCCTAAATGCAAACTAAAAGTTTGGAAGGAGCCCTTACCTTCACTTTAGCTTTTTCGTCGATTACGGCACCGTGAGTAAATCCGGTAAATTTTTCCGCTCGCAACGCCGCTTCCAAAATTGGTCCACTAGTACCGTAGCACGGAGGTGAGCAACCTTCCCTTCTATCACTTCTTGAAACGAAGCTTGGATCTAGAAGAAACGGAGGGGTTTGTGTTTGAATCTCAAATACCGTTTTTCTTCGTTTTCGAATCAAAGAGGAAGAGTGGAGTTGCGAAATCCTTGTTCTAACACTCACCCAACCTTGGGTTACTAGTCTTGAAGAAAAGAAAGCAACGAAAATGAAAATGGGAGAAGGAGGGAAAATGGTCGCGGGTAGCAGAGGAAGAAGATGGAAAAATTCGGATTTTCCTTCCTTTCTTTTTCTTTCCTTTGTTTTCTCTTTCTTCCTTTTTCCTTCTTTCCTTTATATACTCTTTTCTTTTCCTTTTCCTTCCTTCTAATTTTCCTTTCTTTTTCCCCCCAAACAAACACATATATATATAATAAATATAACTTAACAAATATCTCAAAATATTTAGATATTTGTTAAATTACCATTTCATCCGTAACGCATTAAATTCTCCGTACATGATTTACCGCAGTTAATTCAATCTATTTATCAACGAGAAATTCTAATCGGCAACAAAATATCTTTTTGTTCAAATACACTCCAAAATATTTATAACTTGGCTAAAAAGCCTCCGAGTTCAATACCAAAAATACACTAAAATTCATAAACTACACTTTAAAATTATGGGTCTTACATTACTACCCCCCTAAAATTAGTTTCGTCCACGAAACTATACGTCGATAAATAACTCTGGGTGTTGTTCTCTCATCTTGCTCTCCAGTAATTGGGTTCCAAATTACCTTGACCAACGAAACATCCTTGATCCTCAATCGCTTAATCTTCCTGTCATCAATTCTCACAGGTGGCACTTCGAATGACAAGTTATCCTTTAGCTGGATTGTGTCTGGTTCGATCACATGAGATGGATCTACAAGATATTTCCTCAACTATGACACATGAAACACATCGTGAATACTGGACAGTGTCGGAGGCAATGCAATCCGATAAGCAACAGACCCAATTCGTGCAGAAATCTGGTATGGTCCAATGAATTTCGGAGTCAACTTCTTCGATTTCAATGCTCTACCAACTCCGGTAGTAGG
The DNA here is from genome assembly GCA_037974775.1 of Cicer pinnatifidum. Taxonomy (NCBI): domain Eukaryota; kingdom Viridiplantae; phylum Streptophyta; class Magnoliopsida; order Fabales; family Fabaceae; genus Cicer; species Cicer pinnatifidum. The sequence goes on along the minus strand of JBBPBR010000001.1, from coordinate 29,103,494 downwards.
TGTGACTCTTAGAAATACATGGTCACCCTGTTCGAATTCCAAAAGTCTGCAACGCTTGTCCGCATAACTCTTCTGACGATCTTGTGAAGTCTTCATTTTCTCCTTAATCTTCCTTACCTTAGTTGTAGTCTGTTGCACCATCTCTGGTCCGACGATCATATTCTCACCGTCCTTATACCAACACAAAGGTGTTTGACACTTGCTCCCGTATAAGGCCCCATATGGTGCCATTCCAATACTCGCGTGGAAACTATTGTTGTAGATGAACTCAATCAACATAAGTACATCATCCCAACTTCCTCTATCATTTAATACACACGCTCTCCACAGATCTTCAAGGGACTGATTCGTCCTTTCAGTCTGTCCGTCCGTCTAGGGATGGTAAGCTGAACTCAATCGTAGTCTCGTTCCCAGTGCTTCGTGCAATGCTCCCCAAAAAAAAAATGGGATGTGAACTTCAGATCACTATCTGATACAATACTCGATGGTACTCCGTGTAATCTCTAAAGGTCGCAACACCCCAGCAGGTCACTGATGTTCCGCCTTGTACGGAACATCCATCTAGTACCAAACCTAAACACTATGTATGACACCGACACATTGAGTACAATGTATCATTACCTACTGATAGGACTTCCCATCCATACCAAGAATGATCTTGGGTTATTGTAGAGGTAAACAAATCAAATTAACCAAGAAATCCCTATTCTGAATAGTTATTTGACAATGTATACATGCAGTATTTTCAGTCAAAGTCTTAGCAGGCATAAAACAACCAAATCAAAAGGGTAGTGAAGACGCAGATAACTTCCAACGATTTACACAATCCGTAGTAATGAAGGAATGGGTTGCCCCCTAATCAAAAAGTGCAGTTAAAGTGTTACTTGCAACCTCACAGTCACGTTGAATCAGATTGTCAGATGGATTCCCATCTTCAGCACTCACACAATAAATGCGTCCTCTAGCTACAGGGCGAGTTGCCCTGGTTACGTTCACAACGGGTTCCACCTTCGGGGCTCTGCAATCCCTTGCAAAGTGCCCTAGCTTCTGGCAATTGTGGCACGTCGGTCTATTAGAGGTACATTCATTAGCATAATGTCCCTCTTCCCCATATCGGAAACATCGAACCACTCGTCCCAATTGTCTCTCGAAATTCTGGTTCCCTGGGTGATTCTGCCCCCCGTTGTTATTCTGTGGCCGATTATAAGGTTTAGCAACTTGCTTCCCCTTGTTATTCTGATAATTCACCCGACTAGGCCCTCCTGCACTAAAATTCCCTCCACGGTTAGCCCTTTTATTCCTCATATCCTCAACTTCCCTACACTTTTCCACAAGAACTTGGAAACGTTGAATTCCCAAGGGCAAGACAGAGTCTTGAATCTCATACTTTAGTCCGTCTTGGAAACGATGACACATGAAGGGTTCATCAATCTCTTCACGGAAAAACCTAAAATGTCTTGATAGCGATTCAAACTTAGCAGCATATTCACCCACGGTCATGTTCCCCTGATGCAGTTTCAGGAAATCATCGCCCAGCTTAGTCCTGGTACTCATCCGGAAGTATTTGTCTAAAAACTTCCTTTTGAATGATTCCCAGTTCACCTCCTCGTGAGCTGATCTCATCAACAATCTGGCACTCCTCCACCAGTACTCAGCATCTCCCAATAACATATAAGTGGCATAGTTGACCTTCACTGCCGCCTGACAGTTAATCATTTCGAAGATCTTTTCCACTTCTTGGATCCACTGATCTGCCCTCTCCGAATTCTCATCCCCCTTAAACTTGAGAGGATTGTAACAACGGAAGTCTTGTAGCCCTCTTGACTCCGCAACACGGATCTCTCTTTCCCTCTTTTTGAGATCACGTTGAGTCTTGGCAGCAGTCTGTGCAGCAACAGAAGCAGCCATGTTATTCATAGCCTCCGCCATTCGATTATCCCTGTTAGCATTGGCTCTCGGAGCGTCATCCCTTCTTGGCGGCATGGTTTTCCTATAAAACCATCATCAAGTAGAGTCTTAACACTACTTCAATAATTCCAGAAATAGCTTCCGACCACATCAGCACATAATAATTATTCTGGACTTGACAACTCAAACCACCTAAATCGACACATGATCAGACAACAACTCCTAACCTCCAAACTAGAACCTAAGGTTCCACAGCCCCCAAGGAAAACCAAACCAGAGCTCTGATACCACAATGTAACACCCCGTTTTTCAAAGCAAGGGTGTATCTTTTTTTTCTTTTAAATAAATTAATATACAACAGAGAGATAAATAGGGTAACACCTATGGATACATATTTAAGTCCTTATAATTTACAAGCAGCGGAAGAAGTTCACAAAATATGTATTCAAAAGGTTTACATAACAAAAGTGGTACAGTCTTCCAGTTTACAATTTAAAAGCAACCCACAAGAAGGACACCCGTTCCCTCGGTGTCAACTTAGTCTAATCATTCTATACATAACCAAAAAAACTATACGCCTTGAGTAATCTCCTCGCGCCCCGTGAGATTCTCCTATCGTAGCTCCAATCAAGCACTCCCATCTACATTCCCATCCGTAGGGTACGAACCAGTAGGATCATCCTGGCTCTCATCTGAGGGCAAAGCCCAGATTTCCACAATAGTTGTAAAGGGTCACCAACCGAAATTAACAGTTAACACATAACATTTAAGCTTTTCATGCACAAATAACCTTTTCAATTTAACATATATCTTGGAAGGATTTTCCATATGCTAAAAATTCATATAATGCTTGCCAATGTATAGGAAATCAAAAGAAAGTTCACAATCCATCAAGTAATACATAACTGACCAATATGTTGATAATCAATTGAGAAATCCATCATCTAACACAAAATAAGATTTCCTACTTTGCCAATCGATTGGGCAAATCGATTGCCAGAAGATTTTCAGTAAAAATTGAGCCCTGGACTTGCATCAATCGATTGGGGTAATCGATTTCGAGAAGGTTTGAGCCCCTGTATTGTCCAATCGATTGGGCAAATCGATTTCGTGAAAGACAGAGTCCCTGTATTGAGTCCAATCGATTGGGCAAATCGATTTTTGGAAGGCAAAGCCCGTGACTTGAAATCCAATTGACTCCAATCGATTTACCAACTCGATTTCTTAAATGATTTTGAAATACAACTTACAAAATCGATTGGGTAAATCGATTTCGTGTAAAACAGGGTCCCTGTAACTCATCAAATCGATTGGGGCAATCGATTTCCCTGCATATTCTTTCAAAAATACATAAACTAACTCAATCATATTCAAACACCACTCAAACCTTAACACTTAGCAATACCCATACCATCACCACGACATTATGGGTTTCGAAAACGTTTTACAATCTAACATACTATCACACAATTCCAAAACATAACTCTTAGTACAATCGACACAACCACTAATTGAATCAAACATACTTACACAAAATTTCAAAACATAACCTTTAACGGTTTCAACGCAATACCCACACCGACAAGATGAACCAACAAACCACATGGCATCACCTTGACTCAACAATCCCAACGCAGACAAAATGAACCAACAAATCACATGGCATCACTTTGACTCGACAATATCAACACAAACAAAATGAACCAACAAATCACATGGCATCACTTTGACTTGAAAATTTCAACGCAGACAAAATGAACCAACAAATCACATGGCATCACTTTGACGCGACAACCTCAACACAAACAAAATGAACCAACAAATCACATGGCATCACTTTGACTTGAAAATTTCAACGCAGACAAAATGAACCAACAAATCACATGGCATCACTTTGACGCGACAACCTCAACACAAACAAAATGAACCAACAAATCACATCGCATCACTTTGACTTGAAAATTCATTTCTTCACAAAATCATTTTCCCGACAACATTAAGTAAACGCAGATATTAAGAGATTCCCCATTCTTAATACTCATTTAACTTAATGATTTTTACAAACAAACACACCTTAAGCAAACAGAAATATTAAGAGATTCCCCATTCTTAATACTCTTTTAACTCCAACGATTTTCAAAACAAACATTAAGTAAACAAGACATTAAGAGATTCCCCATTCTTAATTCTCGTTTAACTTAATCGTTTTCAAATTCCACACAAGACAAACTCAAACATACTTTCACATTCAATCCATAATTCACACCAAAACACATCAAATCTTTTTTCCACAAAATCCAATCATGCACATAGCAAATTTCATCAGTATTAATTAAGAACACGTCACATACGACGAACACAAATCAACACAACCCACCACTCAAACACAACAAGTTTCATTTACTCAAAATCATACATAAATGAGTTTAAATTCATTTTCCACAAAACATTCATCATTATAACCAAAACCTAACTCTAAGATTTTACCCATAAAGCCTTAGATTCGTTTTCCCCAAATCAATACTCCAACCCTAACAAAATTCTTTTCCACACAACCACAGATAAGGCCCTAAATGCAAACTAAAAGTTTGGAAGGAGCCCTTACCTTCACTTTAGCTTTTTCGTCGATTACGGCACCGTGAGTAAATCCGGTAAATTTTTCCGCTCGCAACGCCGCTTCCAAAATTGGTCCACTAGTACCGTAGCACGGAGGTGAGCAACCTTCCCTTCTATCACTTTTTGAAACGAAGCTTGGATCTAGAAGAAACGGAGGGGTTTGTGTTTGAATCTCAAATACCATTTTTCTTCGTTTTCGAATCAAAGAGGAAGAGTGGAGTTGCGAAATCCTTGTTCTAACACTCACCCAACCTTGAGTTACTAGTCTTGAAGAAAAGAAAGCAACGAAAATGAAAATGGGAGAAGGAGGGAAAATGGTCGCGGGTAGCAGAGGAAGAAGATGGAAAAATTTGGATTTTCCTTCCTTTCTTTTTCTTTCCTTTGTTTTTTTCTTTCTTCCTTTTTCCTTCTTTCCTTTATATACTCTTTTCTTTTCCTTTTCCTTCCTTCTAATTTTCCTTTCTTTTTCCCCCCAAACAAACACATATATATATAATAAATATAACTTAACAAATATCTCGAAATATTTAGATATTTGTTAAATTACCATTTCATCCGTAACGCATTAAATTCTCCGTACATGATTCACCGCAGTTAATTCAATCTATTTATCAACGAGAAATTCTAATCGGCAACAAAATATCTTTTTGTTCAAATACACTCCAAAATATTTATAACTTGGCTAAAAAGCCTTCGAGTTCAATACCAAAAATACACTAAAATTCATAAAGTACACTTTAAAATTATGGGTCTTACATTACTACCCCCCTAAAATTAGTTTCGTCCTCGAAACTATACGTCTATAAATAACTCTGGGTGTTGTTCTCTCATCTTGCTCTCCAGTAATTGGGTTCCAAATCACCTTGACCAACGAAACATCCTTGATCCTCAATCGCTTAATCTTCCTGTCATCAATTCTCACAGGTGGCACTTCGAATGACAAGTTATCCTTTAGCTGGATTGTGTCTGGTTCGATCACATGAGATGGATCTACAAGATATTTCCTCAACTATGACACATGGAACACATCGTGAATACTGGACAGTGTCGGAGGCAATGCAATCCGATAAGCAATAGACCCAATTCGTGCAGAAATCTGGTATGGTCCAATGAATTTCGGAGTCAACTTCTTCGATTTCAATGCTCTACCAACTCCGGTAGTAGGTGTGACTCTTAGAAATACATGGTCACCCTGTTCGAATTCCAAAAGTCTGCAACGCTTGTCCGCATAACTCTTCTGACGATCTTGTGAAGTCTTCATTTTCTCCTTAATCTTCCTTACCTTAGCTGTAGTCTGTTGCACCATCTCTGGTCCGACGATCATATTCTCACCGTCCATATACCAACACAAAGGTGTTTGACACTTGCTCCCGTATAAGGCCCCATATGGTGCCATTCCAATACTCGCGTGGAAACTATTGTTGTAGATGAACTCAATCAACGGAAGTACATCATCCTAACTTCCTCTATCATTTAATACACACGCTCTCCACAGATCTTCAAGGGACTGATTCGTCCTTTCAGTCTGTCCGTCCGTCTGGGGATGGTAAGCTGAACTCAACCGTAGTCTCGTTGCCAGTGCTTCGGGCAATGCTCCCCAAAAAAAAATGGGATGTGAACTTCAGATCACTATCTGATACAATACTCGATGGTACTCCGTGTAATCTCTAAAGGTCGCAACACCCCAACAGGTCGCTGATGTTCCGCCTTGTACGGAACAACCATCTAGTACCAAACCTAAACACTATGTATGACACCGACACATTGAGTACAATGTATCATTACCTACTGATAGGACTTCCCATCCATACCAAGAATGATCTTGGGTTATTGTAGAGGTAAACAAATCAAATTAACCAAGAAATCCCTATTCTGAATAGTTATTTGACAATGTATACATCCAGTATTTTCAGTCAAAGTCTTAGCAGGCATAAAACAACCAAATCAAAAGGGTAGTGAAGACGCAAATAACTTCCAACGGTTTACACAATCCGTAGTAATGAAGGAATGGGTTGCCCCCTAATCAAAAAGTGCAGTTAAAGTGTTACGTGCAACCTCACAGTCACGTTGAATCAGATTGTCAGATGGATTCCCATCTTCAGCACTCAAACAATAAATGCGTCCTCTAGCTACAGGGCGAGTTGCCCTGGTTACGTTCACAACGGGTTCCACCATCGGGGCTCTGCAATCCCTTGCAAAGTGCCCTAGCTTCTGGCAATTGTGGCACGTCGGTCTATTAGAGGTACATTCGTTAGCATAATGTCCCTCTTCCCCACATCGGAAACATCGAACCACTCGTCCCAATTGTCTCTCGAAATTTTGTTTCCCTGGGTGATTCTGCCCCCCGTTGTTATTCTGTGGCCGATTATAAGGTTTAGCAACTTGCTTCCCCTTGTTATTCTGATAATTCACCCGACTAGGCCCTCCTGCACTAAAATTCCCTCCACGGTTAGCCCTTTTATTCCTCATATCCTCAACTTCCCTACACTTTTCCACAAGAACTTGGAAACGTTGAATTCCCAAGGGCAAGACAGAGTCTTGAATCTCATACTTTAGTCCGTCTTGGAAACGATGACACATGAAGGGTTCATCAATCTCTTCACGGAAAAACCTAAAATGTCTTGATAGCGATTCAAACTTAGCAGCATATTCACCCACGGTCATGTTCCCCTGATGCAGTTTCAGGAAATCATCGCCCAGCTTAGTCCTGGTACTCATCCGGAAGTATTTGTCTAAAAACTTCCTTTTGAATGATTCCCAGTTCACCTCCTCGTGAGCTGATCTCATCAACAATCTGGCACTCCTCCACCAGTACTCAGCATCTCCCAATAACATATAAGTGGCATAGTTGACCTTCACTGCCGCCTGACAGTTAATCATTTCGAAGATCTTTTCCACTTCTTGGATCCACTGATCTGCCCTCTCCGAATTCTCATCCCCCTTAAACTTGAGAGGATTGTAACAACGGAAGTCTTGTAGCCCTCTTGACTCCGCAACACGGATCTCTCTTTCCCTCTTTTTGAGATCACGTTGAGTCTTGGCAGCAGTCTGTGCAGCAACAGAAGCAGCCATGTTATTCATAGCCTCCGCCATTCGATTATCCCTGTTAGCATTGGCTCTCGGAGCGTCATCCCTTCTTGGCGGCATGGTTTTCCTATAAAACCATCATCAAGTAGAGTCTTAACACTACTTCAATAATTCCAGAAATAGCTTCCGACCACATCAGCACATAATAATTATTCTGGACTTGACAACTCAAACCACCTAAATCGACACATGATCAGACAACAACTCCTAACCTCCAAACTAGAACCTAAGGTTCCACAGCCCCCAAGGAAAACCAAACCAGAGCTCTGATACCACAATGTAACACCCCGTTTTTCAAAGCAAGGGTGTATCTTTTTTTTCTTTTAAATAAATTAATATACAACAGAGAGATAAATAGGGTAACACCTATGGATACATATTTAAGTCCTTATAATTTACAAGCAGCGGAAGAAGTTCACAAAATATGTATTCAAAAGGTTTACATAACAAAAGTGGTACAGTCTTCCAGTTTACAATTTAAAAGCAACCCACAAGAAGGACACCCGTTCCCTCGGTGTCAACTTAGTCTAATCATTCTATACATAACCAAAAAAACTATACGCCTTGAGTAATCTCCTCGCGCCCCGTGAGATTCTCCTATCGTAGCTCCAATCAAGCACTCCCATCTACATTCCCATCCGTAGGGTACGAACCAGTAGGATCATCCTGGCTCTCATCTGAGGGCAAAGCCCAGATTTCCACAATAGTTGTAAAGGGTCACCAACCGAAATTAACAGTTAACACATAACATTTAAGCTTTTCATGCACAAATAACCTTTTCAATTTAACATATATCTTGGAAGGATTTTCCATATGCTAAAAATTCATATAATGCTTGCAAATGTAAAGGAAATCAAAAGAAAGTTCACAATCCATCAAGTAATACATAACTGACCAATATGTTGATAATAAATTGAGAAATCCATCATCTAACACAAAATAAGATTTCCTACTTTGCCAATCGATTAGGCAAATCGATTACCAGAAGATTTTTAGTAAAAATTGAGCCCTGGACTTGCATCAATCGATTGGGGCAATCGATTTCGAGAAGGTCTGAGCCCCTGTATTGTCCAATCGATTGGGCAAATCGATTTCGTGAAAGACAGAGTCCCTGTATTGAGTCCAATCGATTTGGCAAATCGATTTTTGGAAGGCAAAGCCCCTGACTTGAAATCCAATTGACTCCAATCGATTTACCAACTCGATTTCTTAAATGATTTTGAAATACAACTTACAAAATCGATTGGGTAAATCGATTTAGTGTAAAACAGGGTCCCTGTAACTCATCAAATCGATTGGCGCAATCGATTTACCTGCATATTCTTTCAAAAATACATAAACTAACACAATCATATTCAAACACCACTCAAACCTTAACACTTAGCAATACTCATACCATCACCACGACATTATGGGTTTCGAAAACGTTTTACAATCTAACATACTATCACACAATTCCAAAACATAACTCTTAGTACAATCGACACAATCACTAATTGAATCAAACATACTTACACAAAATTTCAAAACATAACCTTTAACGGTTTCAACGCAATACCCACACCGACAAGATGAACCAACAAACCACATGGCATCACCTTGACTCAACAATCCCAACGCAGACAAAATGAACCAACAAATCACATGGCATCACTTTGACTCGACAATCTCAACACAAACAAAATGAACCAACAAATCACATGGCATCACTTTGACTTGAAAATTTCAACGCAGACAAAATGAACCAACAAATCACATGGCATCACTTTGACGCGACAACCTCAACACAAACAAAATGAACCAACAAATCACATGGCATCACTTTGACTTGAAAATTTCAACGCAGACAAAATGAACCAACAAATCATATGGCATCACTTTGACGCGACAACCTCAACACAAACAAAATGAACCAACAAATCACATGGCATCACTTTGACTTGAAAATTCATTTCTTCACAAAATCATTTTCCCGACAACATTAAGTAAACGCAGATATTAAGAGATTCCCCATTCTTAATACTCATTTAACTTAATGATTTTTACAAACAAACACACCTTAAGCAAACAGAAATATTAAGAGATTCCCCATTCTTAATACTCTTTTAACTCCAACGATTTTCAAAACAAACATTAAGTAAACAAGACATTAAGAGATTCCCCATTCTTAATTCTCATTTAACTTAAACGATTTTCCAAAACAAACACACATTAAGTAAATAAGACATTAAGAGATTCCCCATTCTTAATTCTCATTTAACTTAAACGATTTTTCCAAAACAAACGTTAAGTAACCGAGACATTAAGAGATTCCCCATTCTTAACGCCCAGTTAACTTAAACGATTTTCAAAACAACTTCAAGTAACCAAGACATTAAGAGATTCCCCATTCTTAATGCCTAGTTAACTTAAACGATTTTCACAGACACACATCAAGTAAACAAGACATTAAGAGATTCCCCATTCTTAATTCTCGTTTAACTTAATGGTTTTCAAATTCCACACAAGACATACTCAAACATACTTTCACATTCAATCCATAATTCACACCAAAACACATCAAATCCTTTTTCCACAAAATCCAATCATGCACATAGCAAATTTCATCAGTATTAATTAAGAACACGTCACATATGACGAACACAAATCAACACAACCCACCACTCAAACACAACAAGTTTCATTTACTCAAAATCATACATAAATGAGTTTAAATTCATTTTCCACAAAACATTCATCATTATAACCAAAACCTAACTCTAAGATTTTACCCATAAAGCCTTAGATTCGTTTTCCCCAAATCAATACTCCAACCCTAACAAAATTCTTTTCCACACAACCACAGATAAGGCCCTAAATGCAAACTAAAAGTTTGGAAGGAGCCCTTACCTTCACTTTAGCTTTTTCGTCGATTACGGCACCGTGAGTAAATCCGGTAAATTTTTCCGCTCGCAACGCCGCTTCCAAAATTGGTCCACTAGTACCGTAGCACGGAGGTGAGCAACCTTCCCTTCTATCACTTTTTGAAACGAAGCTTGGATCTAGAAGAAACGGAGGGGTTTGTGTTTGAATCTCAAATACCATTTTTCTTCGTTTTCGAATCAAAGAGGAAGAGTGGAGTTGCGAAATCCTTGTTCTAACACTCACCCAACCTTGAGTTACTAGTCTTGAAGAAAAGAAAGCAACGAAAATGAAAATGGGAGAAGGAGGGAAAATGGTCGCGGGTAGCAGAGGAAGAAGATGGAAAAATTTGGATTTTCCTTCCTTTCTTTTTCTTTCCTTTGTTTTTTTCTTTCTTCCTTTTTCCTTCTTTCCTTTATATACTCTTTTCTTTTCCTTTTCCTTCCTTCTAATTTTCCTTTCTTTTTCCCCCCAAACAAACACATATATATATAATAAATATAACTTAACAAATATCTCGAAATATTTAGATATTTGTTAAATTACCATTTCATCCGTAACGCATTAAATTCTCCGTACATGATTCACCGCAGTTAATTCAATCTATTTATCAACGAGAAATTCTAATCGGCAACAAAATATCTTTTTGTTCAAATACACTCTAAAATATTTATAACTTGGCTAAAAAGCCTCTGAGTTCAATACCAAAAATACACTAAAATTCATAAAGTACACTTTAAAATTATGGGTCTTACAGCCCCCAAAGAAAACCAAACCAAAGCTCTCATACCACAAATGTAACACCCCATTTTTAATAGCTAGGGTGTATTTTTTTTTTTTAAAAAAAGAACTTAAATAAAACAGAGTAAGTACATAAGGAAAAGCCTTTGGATATATAATTTAGACATTATAATTTACACACTTAAGGAAAACGACTCACACACTTATGAGTGAGCTCTATACCCAGGCTAAGCGTAAACCTAAGATAAGTTAGAGATTGTGTAATAATAATCTTCTGGATGTACATCATGTTTGGTTGTCATGAAAGTCTTACCTAGAGTTGACATTTTCTAGAATATTTCCATTTTAATAGTTTACCTATTAATTGGTTTAATATTTTAGAATTGATTTGTGTGCCCTATGAGTTGGAACTATAGAGCCACCCACAATAAAGGTTCACAATAAAAAACCATCAAATAAAAAAAGAAACATGTAGGGCACATGTATATATGAAAAAAATACCCTATTTATATCTCATTTTTTTATAATGCATTGCATAATCATGCATGTTTCATCTTTTATTTCATTTTACAACATGTTTTTCGTTTTCTCTTCATTTTTTTAGAAAAAGTAATTTCATATTAGGAGGTAGTAAAATATTTCAGTTAAATGCATAATCATTGCATTCACTTTTTTACATTTTTATAACATTTTCCTTCAAAAAAAAAATAAAAAAATGGCACAAAAAAAGACAAAAATTAAAGCAAAAAATAGTATCATGACACCCTTACCGAACATGTTATCAGGCTAAAATCATGGATGAATTGAAGCATACAATGATTATCTAAACCAACTGAAAGACAATATGTGTAACACCCCATTTTTAATAGCGAGGGTGTATTTTTTTTTTTAAAAAAAAGAACTTAAATAAAACAGAGTAAGTACATAAGGAAAAGCCTTTGGATATATAATTTAGTCATTATAATTTACAAACAGCGGAAAAGTTTTTCAAAATATAAATCCAAAGCATGTCCTGATGTCAACAATAGTACATGTACATCCTTCCAACTTAACATAAAAGTAGCCCAAAAGAAAGACATATGTGTCCTGGGTGACAGCCTAGTCTGATCATTCTATACATAACAAAAACTATACGCCTTGAGTAATCTCCACGCGCCCCGTGAGATCCTCCTAACGTAGCTCCAATCAAGCACTCCCATCCACATTCCCATCCGGAGGGTACGAACCGGTAGGATCATCCTGACTCTCATCTGAGGGCAAAGCCCAGATTTCCACAATAGTTGTAAAGGGTCACCAACCGAAAATTAACAGTTAACACATATCATTTAAGCTTTTAAATGCACAAATAACCTTCTCAACTTATCATGCATCTTAGAAGGATTTTCCATATGCTAAAAGTTCATGCCATACTTGCCAAATAAAAATGAAATCAAAATAAAGTTCTCAATCCATCAAGTAATATATAATTGACCAAAACATTGATAAATCACTTAAGCAATCAATTATCTAACTCAGGATAAGATTTTCCACTGAGCCAATCAATTGGGGAAATCAATTTCTTGAAAGTTTTTAGTGAAAATTGAACTCTGGACTTAAATCAATCGATTGGGTAACACCACTCCAAACCTTAACACTTAGCAATACCCGTATAATCACCACGACATTACGAGTTTCGAAAACGTTTTACAATCTAACATACTATCACACAAATCCAAAACATAACTCTTAGTACAATCAACACAATCACAATTTGAATCAAACACACTTACACATAAGTTCAAAACATAACACTTAGCAAAATCAACACAATCATAATTTGAATCAACCACGACTCGTGTGCCAAGCACCCTAATGCAATGCGTATATGCCAAAATGCATGGACTCGGAATTCCAAACCAAAACCCTCCTCGAAGGGCCGTAAATCATAATTGTACCGCCTATCGCAGGCCAAAGTACCAATTACCGAGGTGCCACCTATCACGGGTCAGCACGATTTACTAAAAAGCGTAAATCATAAACGTACCACCTATCACGGGTCAGTACTGTTTACCGAGGTGCCACCTATCACGGGTCAGCATGATTTACTAAAAGAAAAAGCGTAAGTCGTAAGGGTACCGCCTATCACAGGCCAAAGTACTACTTACCGAGGTGCCACCTATCACGGGTCAGCACAACTTACCAAAAAGTAAATCGTAAACGTACCACCTATCACGGGTCAATACAGTTTACTGAGGTGCCACCTATCACGGGTCAGCACAATTTACCAAATGAAATGCATGAGCATACACTAACTCCATTCACAACAATCGTTAAGTAAATGCAGATATTAAAAGATTCCCCATTTTTAATACTCATTTAACTTAACGTTTTGCACGCCAAACGTTAAGCAAACAGACATATTAAGAGATTCCCCATTCTTAATATACTTTTGACTTAAACGATTTCCACAACAAAACATTCAGTAAACAAAACATGAAGAGATTCCCCATTCTTAATGCTCATTTACTGAAACGATTTTCAAAAACAAACATTAAGCAAACAAGACATTAAGAGATTCCCCATTCTTAATTCTCATTTAACTTAAACAATTTTTCCAAAACAAACGTTAAGTAACCGAGACATTAAGAGATTCCCCATTCTTAACGCCCAATTAACTTAAACGATTTTCACAAGTACACATTAGATAAACAAGACATTAAGAGATTCCCCATTCTTAATACTCATTTAACTTAATGGTTTTCAAAACAACATTAAGTAACCAAGACATTAAGAGATTCCCCATTCTTAACGCTCAGTTAACTTAAACGATTTTCAAAACAAACTTCAAGTAAATAAGACATTAAGAGATTCCCCATTCTAAATTCTCATTTAACTTGAACGATTTTCCAAAACACACATTAAGTAAACGAGACGTTAAGAGATTCCCCATTCTTAATACTCGTTTAACTCTAATGGTTTTCAAATTTCACACCAAACAAACTCGAACATAATATCCAAATCAATGAACGATTCACACCAAATCACATCAATCAACAACCATCAAGTAAGAACACGCCAAGTACGACGACACAAATTAACACAATCCATCACTCAAACACAACAAGTTTCATATACTCGAAATCATACATAATGGGTTTAAAATTCATTCTCCATAAAACATTACTTAAACCCTAACCAAATTCTTTTCCACACAACCACAAGTAAGTCCCTAAATGCAAACTAAAAGTTTGGAAGGAGCCCTTACCTTAACGTTAGCTTTTTCGTTCGATTACGGTACCGTGAGTAAATCCGGTAAATTTCCCGCTCGCAACGCCGCTTCCAAAGTTGGTCCACAAGCACCGTAGCACGGAGGTGAGCAACCTTCCCTTCTATCACTTCTTGAAAGGAGGCTTAGATCTAGATGAAACGGGGAGGTTTGTGTTTGAATCCCTAATACCGTTTTTCTCCGTTTTCGAATCAAAGAGGGAGAATGAAGTTGAGAGATCCTTGTCCTATCACCCACTATCAATTTCGAACTCAAAGGAAAGAAAAGAGAGCAAAAACGAACAACAATGGAGGAAGGGAGAAGAAGGGGGTTCTTGCGCAGAGGAAGAAGAAGAAGTTCTGTTTTCTTTTTCCTTTTTCCTTCCTTCTATTCTCTCTCCTCTCTATTTCCTTTTCTTTCTTTTCTAATTTTCTTTTCTTTTTCCATCCACACAAACATATATATATATATATATATATATATATATATATATATATATATATATATATATATATATATATATATATATATATATATATATATATATATATAACTTATAACTTAACAAATATCTAGATATTTATTAATATTACCATTTCACCCATAACCTCTCCAATCCACTTTTGTCAAAAATATCTACCCTCGTCGCAACTCAATTGATAGATAAATTTTTCTGCAACCAGATATATTTATAACAAAATTGCCCGGTATTAAATCCTTCGTAACGGAAGTAAATTGTTTCCCGACAAATAATTTCAATCCAATTTCGAAAAATATATTTTCGGCCTTTAACTCACTAAATACCAAAAACTGGGTTAAAAGCCTAAGCAATTTAACACAAAATACCTTAAAATTGTATAACTTAGGATTTAAAATTACGGGTCTTACAACATATGTTCCCTCTATGTCAATCTAGTCTGATCATTCTACCAAAAACTATACACCTTGAGTGATCTCCACGTGCCCCGTAAGATCCTCCTAACGTAGCTCCAGTCAAGCATTCCCATCTACATTCCCATCCGTAGGGTACGAACCGGTAGGGTTGTCCTGGCTCTCATCTGAGGGCAAAGCCCAGATTTCCACAATAGTTGTAAAGGGTCACCAACCGAAATTAACAGTTAACACATAACATTTAAGTTTTTAAATGCACAAAATACCTTTTCGACTTAGCATGCACCTTAAAAGAGTTTTCCATATGCTAAAAGTTCATATAATGCTTGCCAATTAAAAATGAAATCAAAATAAAGTTCTCAATCCCTCAAGTAATACATAACTAACCAAGACATTGGTAAATCAATGAGCAATCTGTTATCTAACTCAAAATAAGAATTTCTACTAAGCCAATCGATTTCCAAATCGATTTCCTGAAGGTTTTTAGTGAAATTTGAATTCTGGGCTTAATTCAATCGATTGGGCAATCGATTGGGCAATCAATTGACAGGATAACTGAGCCACTGACTTAATGTCAATCGATTGGGCAATTGACTGGGCAATTGATTGGGCAATTGATTGACAGCATAGCTGAGCCACTGACTTAATGCCAATCGATTGGGCAATTGACTGGGCAATTGATTGGGCAATTGATTGACAGCATAGCTGGGCCACTGACTTAATGCCAATCGATTGGGAAATCGATTTCCCTGCATATTCTTCCAAAAATACATAAACTAACTCAATCACATTCATACACAAATCCACATCTTAACACTTAGCATTTTCAACACAATCACCACGTCAACTTGAGTTTCGAAATCGTTTTACAATCTAACATACTATCGCACAATTCCAAAACATAACTCTTAGTACAATCAACACAATCACAATTTGAATCAAACATACTTACACATAGATTCAAACCATAACACTTAGCAAAAATCAACACAATCATAATTTGAATCAAACACACTTACACATAAGTTCAAAACATAACACTTAGCAAAATCAACACAATCATAATTTGAATCAACCACGACTCGTGTGCCAAGCACCCTAATGCAATGCGTATATGCCAAAATGCATGGACTCGGAATTCCAAACCAAAACCCTCCTTGAAGGGCCGTAAATCATAATTGTACCGCCTATCGCAGGCCAAAGTACCAATTACCGAGGTGCCACCTATCACGGGTCAGCACGATTTACTAAAAAGCGTAAATCATAAACGTACCACCTATCACGGGTCAGTACTGTTTACCGAGGTGCCACCTATCACGGGTCAGCACGATTTACTAAAAGAAAAAGCGTAAGTCGTAAGGGTACCGCCTATCACAGGCCAAAGTACTACTTACCGAGGTGCCACCTATCACGGGTCAGCACAACTTACAAAAAAGTATATCGTAAACGTACCTCCTATCACGGGTCAATACAGTTTACCGAGGTGCCACCTATCACGGGTTCAGCACAATTTACCAAATGAAATGCATGAGCATACACTAACTCCATTCACAACAATCGTTAAGTAAATGCAGCTATTAAAAGATTCCCCATTTTTAATACTCATTTAACTTAACGATTTTTCACGCCAAACGTTAAGCAAACAGACATATTAAGAGATTCCCCATTCTTAATATACTTTTGACTTAAACGATTTCCAAAACAAACTTCAAGTAAATAAGACCTTAAGAGATTCCCCATTCTTAATTCTTATTTAACTTAAACGATTTTCCAAAACACACATTAGGTAAACGAGACGTTAAGAGATTCCCCATTCTTAATACTCATTTAACTCTAATGGTTTTCACGACAACATTAAGTAAATGAGTCATTAAGAGATTCCCCATTCTTAATACTCATTTACCTTAAACGATTTTCACAAACTCACATTAAGTAAACAAGAAATTAAGAGATTCCCCATTCTTAATACTCGTTTAACTTAATGGTTTTCAAATTCCACACCAAACAAACTCAAACGTACTTTCACATTCAATCCATAACTTACACAAAATCACTTTTCCACACAACCACACAAAACACATCTCAAACATATTATCAAATTCAATCCACGATTCACACTAAATCACATCAAACAAAAAACATCAAGTATGAACACGCCATGTACGATGAACACAAATCAACGCAATCATAACACTCAAATACATCAAATTTCATTTACTCAAAATTATACATAAATGAGTTAAATTCATTTTCCCCAATTCGATACACCAACCCTAATCAAATTCTTCTCCACACAACCACAAGTAAGTCCCTAAATGCAAACTAAAAGTTTGGAAGGAGCCCTTACCTTAACGTTAGCTCTAACGTGCGATTACGGCACTGTGAGTAAATCCGGTAAATTTTCCGCTCGCAACGCCGCTTCCAAAATTGGTCCACTAGCACCGTAGCACGGAGGTGAACAACCTTCCCTTCTATCACTTCTTGAAACGACGCTTTGATCTAGATGAAACGGAGAGGTTTGTGTTTAAATCCCTAATACCGTTTTTCTTCGTTTTCGGATCAAAGAGGAAGTATGAAGTTGAGAAATCTTTGTCCTACCACCCACTCTCAATTTCGAACTCAAAGGAAAGAAACTAAAGCAAAAACGAGCAACAATGGAGGAAGGAAGAAAATTGGTTTTCGCGAGGCAGAGGAGAAGATGGAGTTTTTCCTTTCTTTGGTTTTTCCTTTTCTTTTTCTTTCTTTCCTCTTTCTTTCTTTTCTTTCTCTTTCTATTCTTTCTAATTCCTTTCTTTTTCCCCCCACACAAACATATATTTTAATATATATATTATTTACTTTTAACAAATATCTAAAAATATCTAGATATTTGTTAAATTACCATTTCACCCATAACGCATTAAATTCTTCGCAAAAGATTCACCGCAGTTAATTTAATTTATATATCGACGAGTAATTTAAATCAGGCATCAAAATATCTTCTTGGTCATATAAACTCCAAAATATTGATAACTTTGGCTAAAAAGCCTCTGAGTTCAATACCGAAAATACACCAAAATATATAAAATACACTTATAAATTATGGGTCTTACAATATAGCTAAATATTTAAAATTTTTGCACACCTTTGATTCTTGAAATCATGGGAATACTTCATGGAAAAAAGTATATAACAAAGAATTCATGTTTACCCCTTGGTTTAATAAGTCTAGCAATTTTTACCTTTTAGTCTAAGTCTACCTCAAGTAATTTGTCCACAACATTTGAAACTGATACTGATGAGATTTAGCTTCATCCTCCACCCTCTACTTCTGGTTCATAGACATACGTTTTGACTTTACGCCACATGTGAACCTCTAGAAGTTAGGTTGTCTATGTTGAACTTTCATCACTATAGCTGATTACTTTGATGCCATGAAAAAATTCATCAATCTAAAGTAAAATGTCAAATCTTGTATGAATCTTTAAGGACAATTGAAAAAAAAACCTCGACTAAACCTTATGTGGAAGACATTGACGATGTTGCATATAGTTTCTGAGTTTATCCAAAGGGCAAAGTCAACAATGAAGATATTATCACGCTCTCTCGTGGATTTTAATTTGATTATGAAGCACCGATAATATTGCTAAGTATAAAGTCTTACGATACTTTATTATATTGACACACTCTTATTTCCTTAATATTATGAATATCAATAAATGCATTTTGTTGTCTCTTCCTTTCTACCGCTCATATATTTAACCATTTCTTACTCAACATTATATGACTTTCTCTTATTCTAACCATGTACCGTACATATTTGGAAGTAGTTCATTCATAAATAAGTTTACTAAGATTTCATTACATAATTTCAGTTATGCTATTAATTCCACTAAAATGGATGAGAACGATAAAAATAAAATCCATTATTTGGATGGACCTCAATATGTTGGAACATGCAATTAACGCCATGTTAATCTCCTAGAAAGGTTATTTTATCATTATCAAAATTTTCTTTGAATATACCAATCACGTGGAGCAATTTGACGTTTGTACCATGACTATTTTAGAAATTCCTCCCCAAAGTACATAAAGAAAAGTTCTTTTTTTTTTTTTTGATACTGAATTATATTTCCAAATTTGTATCACAACTAACTACCACTTGTGAACTGATCTTTAAACTTTTATGGAAAAATCAAACAGTTGTGTGGAACAAAGAATGCAAAAACACATTTGAGAAAATATCATAGTATTTGCAAAAGCATCAACTTCTAGTCTCCCCAATTTCGGGCCGACCCTTGATTATGTATCTTATAGTCATTGGCGAGGTCACGAGATGTGTGCTGGGGTAAGACGATGAAACAAGAAGAAAAAAAAGGAGCACACCATTTACTATCTAAGTAAAAAATTTACAGATGTTGAAATGAGATATACAATGTTATAACATACTTGTTGTGCCTTAGCCTAGGTGGTCCATCGCTTTAGGCAATACATGCTCTGCCGCATGACTTACTTAATATCCAAAATAGATCTAATCAAGTACATTTTTGAAAAGCATGTTCTCACATGGAGAATTGCTCGCTGGCAGGTGATGTTATCTGAATATGATATTACATATGTTACTTAAAATGTCGTCAAAGGGAGTGCCTTAGCAGATTATCTAGCTAATCAACCCGAGAATGATTATAAGTCAATGCAATGTGAATTCCTAGACGAAAACATCATGATTTTGTATGAAGAATGAGATAATGGAAAGTGGACCTTGTTGTTTGACGGGGCCTCAAACACAATGGGGCATGGGATTGAGGTTGTTTTAATATCTCTCAAAAAAATGTTCGTACCTATCACAACGCACTTGTGTTTGGATTGTACCAATAATATGGCAGAATATGAAGCTTGTGCCATGGCAATTTTAGTGGCATTGGAATCAAAATTGAAAGTTCTGGAAATATATGAATATTTAGTCTTAGTCATTTATCAGCTTAACCAAGAATGGGGAACTCGAGATAAGAAGTTAATACCTTATTTTACCTACATAAAATAATTGTCTTTACAATTTGAAAAAATCACTTTTCACCATGTCCCTCGAGAAAACAATCAATTGGCTAATGCTTTGGCTACTTTATCCTCGATGTGCCAAATAAGTCAAAACAATGAAATCCCAACAATTAAAATGGAGATTCAAGATCATCCTGCCTACTGCCACGTAATGGAAAAAGAAACCGACGACAAACCGTGGTATCAAGACATCAAACATTATCTTATAAAGAGAGAATATCCTCCCAAAATATTGGAGAATGAGAAAAGAACTCTAAGACGGTTAACCCCGTGCATATTCGTGAACGAAAATATTTTGTATAAGAGGAATCATGATATGATACTCCTCAGATGCGTTGATGTCAATGAGGCAAAAAAAATTGTACAAGATATCCACGATGGCTCTTATAGGATCCATATGAATGGACACACCATGTCTAGAAAGATTCTTCGGGTAGGTATTACTTCCTCACCCTAGAAAAGATGGTTTTAATTATGTAAAGAAATGCCATAAGTGTCAAATATATGCTGATAATATTCATGCCCCACCAATGCCCCTGAACACCCTTCCAGCGTCTTGGTCGATCTCAATGTGGGGCATAGACATCATCAGAATGATCAAACCGAAAGCATCAAATGGACATCGCTTCATCCTGGTGGCATTTGATTACTTTACCAAATAGGTAGAGGCCGCTTCGTACGCCAATGTAACCAAAAATGTGGTAGCCAATTTCATAAAAAGGAAGTTAATATGTTGTTATGGCCTACCAAGCAAGATCATTAGTGATAGTGCCACAAATTTGAATAAAAAAATGATGGATAAATTGTGTGCCACCTTTAAAATTAAAAACCACAACTCATCCCCGTACATACCAAAAATGAATGGCACAGCTGAAGCAGTAAATAAAAACATCAAAAAAATTATTCAGAAAATGATTATAACATACAAAGATTGGCATGAGATGTTGTCGTTTGCACTACACAGGTATCGCACTTCCAGACGCGCTTCAATTGGGGCAACCCCTTTTTCCTTAGTATATGGGATGGAGGTTGTGCTACCAATTGAAGTAGAAATACCCTCGCTAAGAGTATTAATGGAAGCCAAACTAGAGGAGTCAGAATGGTTACAAACACTTTTCGATCAATTGAAGAAAAAAGGTTTACGGTCTTGCGCCATGGGCAATTATATTAAAAAAGACTAAAAATAGCATACGAGAAGTAATTACATCCTCAAGAATTTTGGAAGGAGACTTGGTACTTAAAAAGATCTTACCCATTTAAAAGTATTATCGTGGGAATTAGACCCCTAACTATGAGGGCCTATATGTCGTGAAGAAAGTTTTTCTCAAGTAGGACTTTAATCTTCACGAATATGGTAGGAAAAGATTTAGTCTTCCCAATAAACTCAGACGTTGTAAAGAAGTATGATAGTTAAATAAAATACTTGCTAGATTGAAAACCTGAAAAGGTACCCTAGGCAAAAATTAGGATACCAAAAATAATAATAATAACTTCCCGATATGTTGAAACTTGAAAGGGCAACTTAAACAAAAATTAGGGTACAAATAGTAATAATAACTACCTTTTAGATTGAATCATATATACTAGACAAAAGGATATTATCAACAATATGGATTAGACTACGAAACGAGAAATTAATACAGTCTACCTTTGCATTACTAGTAACCAAGTCGGGTCTTCCATCAATTTCTTTTATTTTATCTTATGTATATTCTTTTTTTATGACAAATAATGAACCTCAATATATTTATATATATTTTTATCATCTTTACAATTTAACCCTCTTTATTGAATGCAGCTTATGATTATCATGTATTGGAAAGTAAAAACATATACCATACCTCGATATAACGAATTGCGATAAAATCATATATACTAGAGAAAACGACCCGCGTGTTGAAGCTGGGAAAACGACTCGCACTAGATGCCGAGAAAACGACCCGCGTGTTAATGCCTGGAATACAACTCGCACCCGAAGCCAAGAACACAACCCATATCTTGAAGTTGGGAAAACGACTCGCATCCAAAGCCGATAGAATGGCCCACATGTTGAAGTTGGGAAAAGGACTCGCACCCAAAGGCGAGAAAACGACCCACATGTTGAAGCTAGGAAAACGACTCGCACCCAAAGCCAAGAAAACAACTTACATGTTAAAGCCGAGTAAATGACTCGCACTTAAAGGTGAGAACACGATCAGTATCTTGAATTTGGGTAAATGACTTACCAAAATAATATTCAGATAAAATTAGAGTTGTCATCTTTACTTATAACTTACTTTAATTTTGAAAGTAAGTTCTCAGTAAAGAGAGGCAGCTGTTGACACCTAGCTAATTTTGTCCGTTACCTTAAGATTTTTTATGAAAAATAATAAATATAAAAAAAATTCAATAAAAATAATAAGGATAAAAATGATAATAAAAATAAATAGTTAGAGCTTTAAATTTTAAAAAATCATGAATGTGTTTGGTTTCTGTTTGACTCTGATTTCTTTTAAAAAAATTTAACTATTTTATAAAAAAAAAATTATTTAATTGAATGAACATAATAGGAATGATGATGATAAAAATCATTATAATAATCATTATCTGAATGAAAAGAAACCGAAAAGAAATGAATAATAATGGTAATAAAAATCAATATAATGGTGATCAATTGAATAAAAAAAGAAACCGAAAGAAAATGAATCAATGGTAATAAGAATCAGTATAATGGGGATCAATTGAATATAAAGAAATTGAAAAGAAACAGATTAATGGTGATCAATTGACAATTATTCTCTTGTCTTTTGTAACATACACCTAAAAAATCTATAAATAGTGGAACAACAAGAGTAGAAAGAGGGAGCACCATTGAGAGCATGACTCACCCCTATTGTCGCTACTGTCGAATGAAATTAATCCTCGCTCGCTGCACCACATGACTCACCCCTATTGTTGGTGGTATTTGTGTCGCGACATATTCGACAACATACAAGCAAATCCTTTAACATGTTGCGTCACCGTCGCGTCCATCTGTCTCGTTCACATACCGCCATGTTACGTTGTTTTCTAACAAAAACCAATTTTTCTTTACTTTAAAACAAAAAGAGAAAATATAATCCATGAACATACATCTCACTTCTTTTTTTTTTTTGTTAGTATTATTATTATTGTTACATTTTTTTAATAATAAAAATCGGATAACACATAAATATCTTCTATTTAAGAACTATGTGTATTTTGATTTCCCTATTGCACATGGGGATACGTAGGAGCAAATATTTTCATGTTTTAACATAATATGTATATGTATTCAAATAATAGGGTAACCGTAATAATTAAATAAATAAATAATATGTATACAATTCATTATAGGGTAACCGTTTTAACGGACGATGTAGGGTAATATTATTTTCCTTTCTCGTAATCGACTCATGAATACATTTTTTTGGTTCAAGAACTTTATTTTAGTTTTTATCTAATTTTTCCATTTAAAAAATTAAAATTGGTGGCAGCTTATTTTTTTGCGGACAAACCGAAATACCAAGATACACATAATCATTCACAGAGATATATATGAATATTTTATTAAATATTGCTCTACCATAAACGATGATTGAAGATTTCAAACGTTAACATTCTCAATAGAAATTATATCTCCGTATTTAAGAAGAACTCACTCAGTCCATAACAAGATAGAGTGTGAGAGAGTAAATGAAAAAAAATAGGTTATGTGTTAAGAAAAAAATATGAGTAGCCAATAATATATTAAAATAAAAGAATGAGTGAATTATCCTCTCAAGAGAGTTATTATAGTTTATGTAAATCATTCAAACTGTTCTCGCACACACTAGTACTGATGTAGGACTTAATATGTAATATTCTCTCAATTAAAGTTATAATTCTAAAAATAAACTTTGTGTCAAATCAGACACAAACTAAAACTAATGTAAATTAGCCTAATAAGGTACAACGACTCTCATAAACCTCAATGGTAGGATGCTAGAAAGTTGAAGAAGGTTATGAGGCAACAACCTGGAGAGGATAGAGAAAAAATAATCAAAACCTAAAGAGGTAGAGTAAAGAACACTTGAATGCTATTTGTGGAATAATGGTTTAAGATCTCGACTGTACTGAGGCAAAATCTCTTTGTAAGGAGAGGACGAGATATAGCAATTTTTTGTTATGAACTAGTATAAAATGTATGTGTTGAAGTAGAAATATCAATCACAAGGAAGATGAGAGGTTTGAATTGTGATTCCCTTTTTATAATATTAATTCCTTCTTTTAATTTAAACTAAGTCAAGATCAATCTTGGTTACTCATAACAAAAATCCAAAATGTTCTTTGTCAGTTAAAAATAATCGAAACATTTTATTTCTACGTGATTTGTTATTATGAGTGAGACATAATAAAGTATAAGGATAAGTGATTGTGAGTTTTTCCGTTAGTCTGCTTCATACAAAAACGTTCTTGCTTTCACACAATCTTTCTTGATTAGTGATATTATTCACCTTTTAACATTAAAAATATTTTTAAAATTTCCTTTTAGTCCAAAAAGGATTTTTACACAATACCATTTAATTACATAAAAAGATTTTTACAATACACTCAAACTATCTTTAAGAAATAGACTTGAGTTTCAAATGGATTTAGGAAAGAAGGTTGTAGGATCAGAATCTACTCAACACTTGTTTAAGATTGATTAATAAAAAGGTAATTGAATATAGTGTAAGAGAACTGGTGTTTTTGCTTGATTGAAGAGTTTTAATTTGTCGAGTATGAATGTTTTAGTGATGAATTGATTGCATTAATGAAACTCTTGCTAATGTCTTCTTCTTGATGTTCTTTTTATGGACAAGATGAGGTTAGTGATATCTCATTATAGCCATTATTGATCCTTAAGAGAGACAATTGTTCAAAGTGATAAATAATATACATGTGTTCTATTTTATCCAGAAGGTACTTCCATTGCAACCAGAACGTTCTTGGTTTTGGGCTTGAATTATCGTGACTGAGATTTTCAGCAGTTGTCACGTGTTAGTTTCCTGTCTTGCACGCATGTTGGACTTTTTGAAAAAGGTGCAGCAACAATGTCTTTTTCATCCTTGTTGTTCTAGTTGTACTTGTTTATAGCGCATCAATCTGGAGATTGATCTGGTTATTGTTCTTGATGTCGTTTTTCTTTTTTGGGCCTTTAGCTAAACTTTTGGGCTTCATCATTATTTTGAGTTTCCTTGATATTTGTTTTACTTTAAGATATGTACTTTGAGAAATGATTCATTTCATTTTTATCTTTTAAAATAAATTATCTAGAATGATCTTGATCGATGAAAATGATATTGTTATAAACCATAATGAACCAAAGTGATCTCTTATAAACCATAATGATCTTTGTAAGACCCTTAATTTTAAATCCTAAATTATACTATTTTAGGGTATTTTGTGTTGAAATTTCTCAGGCTTTAAGCCTAATTTTTGGTATTTAGTGAGTTAAATGCCAAAAATATATTTTTAGAAATTGGATTAAAATTATTTGTCGGATAATAATTTAGTTACATTGCAAATGATTTAATACTAGACAGTTTTGTTAAAAATATCACTCGGGTTGCCGAAAATTCTATCTATCAATTGAGTTGCGACGAGAGTAGATATTTTTATTAAATTAGATTCAGATGAGAGTGAAGTGATGAGGGTGAGAGTTGTTAGATATTTATTGGTTTAGGTTTAATTATAATATATATATATATATATATATAAATATATTATTATTGTAAGTAATATATATATATAGTAATATATATATATATATATATATGAGTTAGAAAGGAAAAGGAAGGCAAGAAACAACAACACAACAACAGAAAGAAAGAACCCGTGCGCCCTTTTCATTCTTTTCTTCATCTTCTTCTTCCAAGCTTCAATCTTTTTCTTTAATTCAAAGCTTGCTAAGTAATCCAACAAAGCCATTTGCGCGGTAGTTTTCCTCCTAGCTTCTTTCTTCCTCTCTGATTCGAAAACAAAGAAAAACGGTGTTAGAGGTTTTCAAAACTGTCAAATGCAAACCTCCACATTTCTTCTAGATCTAAGCTTCGTTTCGCGAAGAGATAGAAGGAAAAGTTGCTCACCTCCATGCTACTGTGGAAATCTGGGCTTTGCCCTCATATGAGAAACAGGATAATCCTACCGGTTAGTACCCTGGAGATAGGAAAGTTGTTAGTCATATCTGACTAAAGTTGTGTCAGGAGGATCTTGCGGGGCGTGTGGAGATCACCCGGGTTGTGTAGTTTTTGTAGCATGATCAGATTAGGTGGTTGTATTAGGACTAGATGTCTTTCTCTTGGGATTGTATTTATTTAATTTTGGAAGATTGTATCTATGCTTAAACTGTCTGATGACTTTTTCTTTTAATGGGTCCATGTTCCACTTTTTGATGTGACGTGGGGAAAGTTAAAATTCTTGGGGCAGTGCTTTTGTATAGGTCTGTCGAGAATACCCAAGGGGTATGAGCTATGATCGATAAGCCTCACAGCCCAGTGTATTTTGATGTTTGAATACTTTGAATTTTTATTTCAAAAAATTATTCCGCTGCTTGTAAATATTTTTTGACTTCGTCGTTATGTTACGACTTAAATATTTATCCAAAAGTATTTCTTTGCTTTTTCTTTGTTTTATTTCTTTGTTTTAAAAAAAAAAAAAATACATCCGCGCTGTTAAAAATCGGGGTGTTACAATCTTGATTGTTGAATAGGTGTACTTGATTATCTATCTTCGAATAATACACTAAAAAATACAAGTTAAATAGCAACACACTAAGAATCGTGATTAAAGATTAATTAACTTGTTTGTTTGTCTTCAAAACATTTGATTTTGAATTTTGCCTCAACATGCATCTCCTTTATCCTCTTCTAGTTCTCGTATATTAGTTCTTTATGATTCAGCATTACTTTGTCTAAACCTGTCTTTAAAAGTTAATTGAATGTTCTGGTAAATAACTTTATAAGTCTTTGTCTTTTTGTTAAGTTCAATGAGAGGTCTCTTCATTCAGTCGTTTAACTATTTAATTGTTATCCCATTAGATAATTAACTCTAATTTTGAAAATCCTAAATTACAATGAAAGTAGTTCACAACTCATCCTTTTCTCCGTGATAAAATCTATTGAATGCTAAAGGTAGGTGGTTATTGATACATTCTTATATTACTATGCTATAATGTATATCTATCATTGTTAAATTCTAATAATTAGTATTAGAACCAAATAGATACATATTATTTATGGCTATGGTTAAATCATAATGATCGCAATCCTCATATCTGAAAAATGATTTGGATGAGATGCTTATCATAGCTATCGTTTGATCGTAGTTGTTATGTTTGCATGTTGCTGTCAACGTTTTATTCGATAGTTGTTTCTAATATTCAAGGGTATTATGTGAAGAAAACATGCCGCAAAACTAGTTGATGTTTTCTAGCTTATACACAAAATAGCATAGATCTATTCACGGATGAATCATGTATTCACGGATTTGTTTTTTTCTCCCCGTGTGTTTAATTCGATTTGAGAATTATCACATCTGGCTGGATTTATTTTTGAAATAACGTTAGGACCATTTGAAATCCATTATTTGGCAATAATGACCCACAAATCATTGGCGTAAGCTACTGCAAATCATTCAAACATTTGTTACGCATCCAAATTTTACAATCTGGAATTTTTCAATCGAAAAAATTTAAAATTGATTTGGAGCTTCTTCTTGTTTTTCAAGTGCGATTAAAAGTCCTATGGAATCTTTGTTTTCCTTTGTGAATGGCGTGAAATATGTTTGGGTAAAATTCGGATCAACTGTGACCCGTTTCATGTAAACGGGTGAAGGAGAAGATACTTTGCAATGTTAGCATATGTCAACTCTCACGATGCGCGCACGGAAGCGCGTGCAATGGCTTTAAATATCCAAAAAAAATGTATTCTTTTGCCAAAGAATTATATTTGGTATATTTTTATGGAATATTTTAGCACCAATAAATTTTTTATTGTTAATCAATGACATTAAATATGTGACTTTAAATATTAAAATCTCATAATTTTAACTCAATTTTTTTATAAGTATTCTTTATTAATTATGTGACACTTAAGTGTACCTCATTCTCTATATCAACGTGTTAGTAAGGAATTAAATTTTATTTTATTATATAATAGATTAAAATTAAAATCTATTATTTGAAATAAATTGAGATTATTTTATATCTAAAATATTCTTAATTTGTTCAACAATATTTTATTTATATTTTAATATACTTTTTTTTTTATTTTGATTTTGAGATTGAAGTTATTTTATAAAATCTCTAAATATATGATTCAATTTAATATGAAATTCATACATTGTTTTCTACTAATATATTGATGACTACTCATATCTATGATTTGACATTTATTTTTATATTATTGACAAATTACAAATTATATGAAATTTAGAACTAAAATTGTAATATTGCAAGGATTGAAGTAACAAATCTATTCAGAGTACTATTGGAATAAGAAGAAATAAAAAGAAAATGTCGATAGGACATAAATGAGCATTAGTTGTTTTTATAGAGAACATTATTTTAAGTGATTTTATGTGTATACAACCATTATAAATTGTTAAGATATTTTTTTTTTGTGTATTAGACTAATGATATATGTATGTGTAGTTGTTGGATGGGTTCATTCCCCAAGTGTAACCCATTAAATTTTATTAATATTATCATTATTAATATCAATATTGTTATTATTGAAAAAAAAAAAGAATATATGGTATTATTGGGCTAGACCCATGTGAAGGAAATAAATGGGATTTAGAAATCCCTAAGAAGCATGAATGAGAACAGTACCTAAAAAGTAGAGAAGAGAAAAGGTTTTGGTTTCGGTGGTGGTAACATGTGTGTAGCAAACTTACTCTGTTTGATCTACAAATTTAGTATGTTATTCCTATCATTGAGTTTGTTATTTTAATATACAGTCTGAGTAGTTTTACCTTCTCTGAGAGTTACTTTAGCATACCCACTTTTGTGGAAGGTTGTTATAAGGTTGTTATTTTTGATTGATGTTCCCTATTGTTATTAGGAATACTCTGGTGTACCCATTAATTATTATCGTGGAAGTTTTTACTTTCTTCTCTCAATT
Source organism: Cicer pinnatifidum (assembly GCA_037974775.1). Taxonomy (NCBI): domain Eukaryota; kingdom Viridiplantae; phylum Streptophyta; class Magnoliopsida; order Fabales; family Fabaceae; genus Cicer; species Cicer pinnatifidum. The sequence goes on along the minus strand of JBBPBR010000001.1, from coordinate 29,073,926 downwards.
TAAGGGGAATTTTCTATGTTAAAAACTGTGTTTGTCTCATATTTAATTTTCTGTCAAGTATTTTTGCTCTGTGTGAAATTGTATTTTTTGTTGGACCATTTATCTACATAGGTGGGAGGAAAAATATTCCTCATTATTGAGATAGTTATCGTTAATTATTTATGGGTTTTCCTAACCAAGTGGTATCTAAAGCACAGTTGATTTGATTTGTGCATTTAAATGGAGGAGGAAAATAAAGGTCAAAATATGATTAAACTCAACTCCTCTAATTACACATTTGGAAGACTCTTATGGAAAACATGTTATACAATAAAGATTTGTATGATCCTATTGAGGGTAACATTGTTAAACCCACAAATAAATCTGATAAGGCAGTGGCGTTGATTAGACAGTGGTTGGATCTGAGTGTATATCCGCATGTTGAAACTAAAATAGATGCTAACAAGATGTGGGAAAAATCAAAAGAGTTGTATGAACAAAAGAATGTGTTGAATAAAGCATTCTTGATTCGGAAGTTGGTGAATATGTAATACAAAGATGAGGATTCAATGGCAGAGCATATAAGTATTTTTTAGATTATAGTAAATCAATTGACAACCATATAAATTAAATTAGATGATGAGTTGTAAGCATTGTTATTGTTGAGTTCCTTGCTTGATAATTTGGAACTCCTTATTGTGATGTTGATCAATTCAGCTCCAAGTGGAAAGTTGAAAATGTCAACGGTTAAAGAGAGCATGTTGAATGAAGAAGCTCGAAGAAAGGAACATGATTTAATTGTTCTTCCTCAAATTCAGAAGCACTAGTTACATAATCATGAGGGAGAAGTCAAACTAGAAACTTCCATAGACGCAACAACTCTAAAACTCGTAGCAAGTTGAGGACTAGAAAAGAAGTGGTATGCTATCATTGTGGCAAAGTGGGTCACATAAAAATAAATTACAGGTTCCTTAAGAGAGATCAATCAAGGGAAAAAGATGAAGACAAAGAGAAGAAAAATGATAAAGATAACACAATAGTTGCATCTGTTAGTCATGCCTACATTGTTTGTGATGATAATTCCACAAACCTTGCATGTCAGGATTCAACTTGGATTATTGATTCAGGTGCCTTATGTCATGTTACTCCTAGGTGTGATTTCTTCTCATCTTATAATGCTAGTGATTTTGGAATGGTAAAAATGGGAGATGAAGGAGTATGTAAATTTATCGGTATGGGAGATGTTTGGGTTGAAACTGGGATTGTTGCAAGCTTCAATTGAAGAATGTTAGACATGTTCCTGATATTCATCTCAATTTGATTTCGGTGAAAGTGTTAGATATCGATGGTCATCACACTTACTTTGGTGGTGGTGGTATATGCAAAGGAGCAAAGTTCCACTTCTCTCTATAGGATGCCTACGAAGCTATGCAACGAAGAAGTGAATGCAATTAAAGATGCATCTTCTGATTTATGGCATATGCGCCTTGGTCACTTGAGTGAGAAAGGACACAATATACTTGTGAAGAAAAATTTTCTTCCTGTGAAAGCTACGTCTCTAAAAACTTGTACTAATTGTTTTGTTGGAAAACAACATATATTTTCTTTTCATAGTACTGGTCCTCATATGAGACAAAATATTCTTGATTTAGTTCATACTGATGTTTGTATGATGGATAGTAAATCTTTTGGTGGTGCATCATATTTTGTTACTTTTATTGACAACCACTATAGGAAAGTGTGGGTCTTTCCTTTGAAATCTAAAGATCAGGTATTTGGAGTCTTCAAGCATTTTCACGCAAGTGTTGAAAGAGAAAAGGGAAGAAAGTTGAAATGTGTTCGATCAGATAACGGTGGTGATTACAGAGGTCTTTTTGAAGAGTATTATAGAGAACATGAAATCAAGCTTGAGAAAATAGTTTCAAAGACACCTCAACATAATGGGGTTGCAGAGAGAATGAATCGTACAATTAATGACATAATCAGATGTATGCTTTCTCATGCAAAATTATCGAAATCCTTTTGGGGTGAAGCAATGAGAACCAAACTCCATATGTTACATTGATGTTGCGCCTAAGCCCCTGGTAGAAACCTTTGTTGATGGGGAGATATACAAGTAGAGGATGAGAATGTAACTAATGATCATTTACCTCACCATGATGAGCAGGTTCCAATTGAGCCATCAGTTGAGTTTGAGTTGAGATGATCTACTAGAGAACGTCAACCTTCTTAAAGATATCCTCAACATGATTATTTGATGATCATTGATAGTGGAGAGCCAGAATAATATCATGAAGCTATTACAAATGTTGATAAAGAAAAGTGGTTGAAGGCCATGCAATGAATTCCTTGCATTTTGCCTAATTACAGAAAAACACTCAAGAATAAATGGGTATACAAGATAAAGGCATAAGAGAATAGTTCTCAACCAAGATACACAATAAGATTGGTTGTGAAAGGGTTTAATTAGAGAAAGGTATTGACATTGATGAAATTTTTTTACACATGGTGAAGATATCCTCTATCCGAGTTGTGGTTGGATTAGCAGCTAGTTTAAACCTAGAAGTTTAACAACTTGATGTGAAAACTGCATTCCTTCATGGTAATTTGGAGGAAGAGATCTAATTGGAGCAACCAGAGGGTTTTGAAGTCAAAGGTAAATATCAACTTGTATGTAAATTGAAGAAAAGCTTGTATGGGCTCAAACAAGCACCTCACCAATGGTACACGGAGTTTGATTCTGTGACACCCTAAATCCCAAAATAATATATATAATAATTTATATCATATTCTTATAAAATTTGCAGCGGATAAATAAAAATATATTTCCAAGAAAATAAAAACTTTATATTTAATTTATGATATCACGTTTCTCAAAAATAAAAATACTTTAAACTTATTTTATACATTAAAATAGTGCAATCTCGATAAGCTTGATTTAAGTATAATTACTTGATTTAATTCTAAAGCCTTACTAGTACTTCTAAGGTTTTCATACAAAAATTCGATTCAAATTAAATAAGTAAAATACAAATTAAAACCCTTATTCCTGGTATCACTTATCAGAGCGGGGTTCCTCCCAAACTTGAACTTCAAGACTCATTAACCTGTAATAACTGCGATTTCACAAACGCAGGGCCCAGCCAGTCAAACACAAACAACGAAGGAGGTGTGTTTCGAAATCATGATGGCAGTATGTTACAAGTAAGAAGAACACGCAAACAATCATAATAGGACCGTATCATTACACAAATATTCCATCAAGAAAATATCACATTCAAAGGTCAAAATCACTAAAGGAAAATCAATAGATTTCACTATAACATCAAATTGTCTAATAGAAATTATCACGACACACGATACATTTTAATAACAACAAAACAATTACAATAAAATGCAAAACTACGCATGAGCTTAGACTCTACTTCGCAATGTGGTACCATTCTCACTCTGAAGTACTTGGTTAGGAGGCTTGATACTATGCCACCATCCCGGTGGACAGACAATTCAAATTAGCTCTATACTCATAGATCCCCTCAACTCAACCCGAGACACATATACGTGACAGTCGAGGTAAACGTGTGTTGCGTGGTAGCTCCCGACATTTGGAGTGCTACCTCCAAGTCACCTAGGAATTGCCCACCCGAATACCTCCAAGGTCTAACAATCTTGCCTTAAGACTCGACAGCAGACCGCCACGATCAATCTCATTCAATTGTACTTCCCCAGAATCACTAGGCTTGTCAGACCCTACCTATATGATGACAAAATAATCTTCACATCATAATTTCTCAATATTTATTTTCTCCCCTCGTTGGCCTATGATACTCCATTAAGACCGTCATCTCAAACACAAATTGAAATCACAATTATTTCACCAACTATGGGGTTACTTCAATATTGTCATCACAAATTCACAACATCACTATCATTAATCATGTCTCATCACATAAACTCATCACATAAACTCATCACAAATTTATAGCATCACTATCATCACATAGGCTTCTCACAAATTTATAACATCGTTATTATTAATTATACATCATCATAATCACATAAACGTATAAAAATAAATTCACTTTTTATTATCACATCACATAAACACGTCTAATCAAACATATACAAAAAAATTTATTCAACATCTAATATCACCACAATATCAAATATCACACATTTAATAAAAATAAATCAAACATAACAATAATATCCAATACCACACATTTAACGAAGTTAAATCAATCAACACCTTATAAACATTTCTATTCCATATTTTAACCTCACAATTCCCATATTTTAACATTAATTAATTTATCACTCAAAGGGCTACTGGCGTACGTAGCGAGCCCTGAATAAATAGTTGGGAAATACGGTTTTCCTGTTCATCTCAAATTATATTATACTCAAATTATATGATACCTCAAAGGCACTTCTAAAGTGTGGTTATGCTATGGAGGTGGTGAACTTGTGTTGGATGGCTACACATATACAAATGTGGCAAGTGATCTTGATTCTAGAAAATCTACTTCTGGTTATATGATGATATTTGCAGGGGGAGCTGTGTCTTAGAAATCAAGATTACAAAACTATTGTGCTTTATCTACTACTGAAGCAGAGTACATTGCAGCAACTGAAGCTTCTAAAGAACGCATGTGGATGAAGAAATTGCTACATGAGTTAGGCCTAAAGCAAGACAAGTTTTTGTTATTCTATGACAGTTAGAATGTGATCCATCTCAGCAAGAATCTGACTTTTCATGCAAAGTTGAAACATATTGATGTGCGGTATCATTGGATACGAGATGCACTAGAAATGAAGTCATTTTTAATTGAGTATATTGATACTGATGAGAATGGTTCAGATATGATGACAAAGACCTTGCATGTATCAAAGATGATATATTGTAGAAAGAAGACCGATATGGTTGAGCAATATCTTTTCACTTGAGTCATGAGGGTGAGATTTGTTGGATGGACTCACTCCCCAAATGGAACCCACCAAATTTTATTATTATTATTATTATTATTATTATTATTATTATTATTATTATTATTATTATTATTATTATTATTATTATAATTATTACTATTATTATTATTATAATTATTATTAATATTGTTATTATTGAAATAAAAGGGAGAATATATGGTATTATTGGGCTAGGCCCATGTGAAGGAAATAAAAGGGATTTAGAAATCCCTAAGAAGCATGAATGAGAACATTTTCGAAAAAGTAGAGAAGAGAAAAGGGTTTGGTTTCGATAGTGGTAATAGGTGTGTATCAAACTCGATTAGTTTGATTTATACATTTAGTATGTTATTCCTACTACTGAGTTTGTTATTTTAATATACAGTATGAGTAGTTTTACCTTCTCTAAGAGTTACTTTTGAAAACTCACTTTAGTGGAAAGTTTTTATAAGGTTGTTATTGTTGATTAATGTTTCCTATTGTTATTAGGAAGACTCTGGTGTGCCTATTAATTATTTTAGTGGGAGTTTTTACTGAACTAGATCCCATAGTTTTTATTCTCTCAATTCGAGGCGAGTTTTTTCAAGTTAAAAGTTGTGTTTGTCTCATATTTAATTTTCTGTCAATTATTTTTGCTTTGTGTGGAATTGTACATTATGTTTGGCCATTTACCTACACAGGTGTGGGGAAAAATATTTCGCATTATTGAAATAATTATCGCTAATTATCTCTGATTTTTTTTCCAACAGTAGGTATATTAAAATTTATTTTAACTATTTTCTTATTTTAATTATTTATTAGATGATTATCTTGATATATCAATAATCTTGTGAGTATTTTTCTTTTATATGTGTGTTTGTTATGGTTTAGTCATTTTTATGATTTAGTAATTATTATTTGGTATTAATATTAAATTATAGTGTTTCTTTTATTATCTTAATTATGATAGAATTGTGATAGTATTTTAATATGAATATTTTAAAGATAATATTTTAGTTGTGAGTGGGTAAAATAAATTAAGTAAGTGTGAAATAAGTTGGATTTTGTGTTAGAAAATAATGGATAAAAATATAAAATGGAGTTTAATGGGTTAGACTCGTGTGTGATTGACTAAAGAGACTAATTATAATTAATTAATAATTTAATATAATAAAAAACAATAAAGAGGAGCACTGTTGATACAGAACTGTAGCCGTGAGTTAGTAAGTTTAATATATTTAAAAAAAAAATTAGTTTCGTTAATTTCTATCTAAAATTTTCAACTTTTTTATTTTAAAAACATGCTATTTTGCACTGTTTTGTTTTGACCGAAGTTCGATCATCGCCAAAATGATCATGTAAACAACTACTATATTATTATTCAACGGATTCACTCTCCAAATAGAACTCACTAATTTTATTATTATTATCATTATTATTATTATTATTATTAATATTAATATATATTAATGTTAATATTAATATTGTTATGATTATTATTGAAGTAATAGAAGAAAAAAATAAAGAAATAAGGATTTTTTTGGGGATAGATTCATATGAAGGAAAATAAAAAGGATTTTGAAATCCTTAATATAAAACAAAAAGGAATAGTGTCGTAAACCAAAAGCAGGAGCCTCACTGTATCAAGGGAAGAAGAGAAATTGAGTTCTCATGGTGGTAATAGGTGTGTAGCAAACTTTCTTTGTTTGATCGATAATTTTAATATGTTATTTATACCATTGAGTTTGTTATTTTAATATCCAGTATGAATAGTTTTATTTTCTCTGATAGTTACTTTTAAATACCCACTTTAGTGGAAGGTTATAAGGTTGTTGTTATTGTTGATTGATGTCTCCTATTGTTATTATGATCTAAGCTTCCACTCAAGAAGTGTTATGAAGGAAAATTGCTCCCCTCTACAAGGTGGTGCTTGTGAGCTAATTTATTTGACGTTGTGACACCCTAAACCCCAAATAATTTTTTTTTTTAAGGTAAAGAATATCACGTAATCATAAACATGTCACATAAATTCAAAATTTCCATCAAACATAATGAAATCGAAATCATAATGTCAAACAACAAAATCCTTTTTGAAGTACACGTACTTATATTTTAAATTCAGTGTAAATAAAGTCCCCACCCGATGTCACTATCAGAGCGGGAATTCCCAAAATAAAAATACTCCAAATAACATCAATACAATGCATATGAATAGAGTCTCCAAGACATGACGGCTTCCGCCTCTCTGATGGTATTAGTCATCACCTGCAACTTACAGCTCGTCTGCGTCCGTCGCAAAAGCCAAACACAAACAACGAGGGGTGAGTATCGAAATTATGTAACAGTATAAAATACACGAGGAGAACACACAAACAATCAAATTATCACAATCTCCAAAAACAGTCAAGTGTATAATACTAACGACTTATCAAATCCATTCATAATAAGACAATCAAAATAATGAAATGCTATGCATGTCCTATACTCTATACTTTATCATTTGGTACCATTCTACTCTGAAGTATTTGGTTAGGAGGCCTGATACTATGCCACTACAAGAGTGGACGGACAATTCATGAATGGCCAAGTCCTCATAGATCCCCTCAACTCAACCCGAGACACATATACGCGACAGTCGGGGTACTCTTGTGTTGCACGGTAGGTCCCGGCCTTAGGGAATAACCCACTAATCCACTTAGGAATTCCCCACTAGGTGTACCCCCAAGGTCTATTAGTCTTACCTTATAATTCGACTGTAGCCCTCCACGATCAAACTCATTCAGTTGTACTTCCCCGAATCACTAGGTTTGTCAAACCCTCCCTATATTATGAAAAAATAATCCCGACTCCAAAATCTACAACACATGCCTCAAACTTACTCGATCATCACAGCTCACTAAGTTTCAATCTGACTTTATAATATTTCATCATTAGATATATTTATCAGTCAATCACAATAAAATCACAATATTTGGTTTACACTACTCACAATACACAATCCAATTGCATCCATCACATAATAAGGAATTCAACAAGTGGCACATTCTAATAATATCACAAATTCAATCAAGTAACAAAAACATTCAAATACATATCATTCATACATTAACAATCAGCATAAGATTTCATAAAATCAAACAGCATGCAATCTTGATATAAATTCACAACAATTCTATAGGTTGCTAAATTATATTTTAGTCCTCACTATTACCATTCATATTTTATTAATTAATTATTATTACTCAATAGGGCTCAACTGTACGTAGTAAGCCCCGAATGAACATTTGGGAATTTCAGCATTCCCATTCATCTCACGTTATTTTATACTCATAAAATCGAACCTCATCCCACCCCTTACCTCGACTGAAGATTTCGTCCAATGAATCTGATCTGCTAACGGGTCAATTCTTTGTCGGTCGTCGTCTCTAATAGTCCGCACGGAATTATCGCCACACAACCGCCAAATACAAATAAACTTATTTCTATGGATAAATGAATAAATAAAGAAATAAATAAACAACAAAATAAATAATAAATAAACAGATAAGTAAATAAAATAAATAATAAATAAACAAATAAGTAAATGAATAAATAATAAAATAATAAATAAAATAAATAAATAAGTAAATGAATAATAAATAAATAAATAAATAAATAAGTAAATACGTTAAGAAGTAAATAAATAAATGAATAAATAAATAAACAAACAATAAAATAAATAATTAAATAAGTAACTGAATAAATAAATAAATAATAAAATAAATGATAAAATAAATAATAAATAATAAATAAATAAATAAGTAAATAAATAAATAAATAAATAAATAATAAAATAAATAATAAATAAATAAGTAAACGAATAAATAATAAAATAAAT
>JBBPBR010000001.1:28944244-29056145 GCA_037974775.1 Cicer pinnatifidum | reverse complement strand
GGGTATAAAGGCTTATGACATGGGAAATCTTAAATAAATAAATACGTAGATTAATAAATAAATAATAAATAAGTAAATAAATAGATAACAAAATAAATAATAAATAAATAAATAAGTCAATGAAAAATAAATAAGAAAATAAATGATAAATAAATAAATAAATAAATAATAAAATGAATTAATAAAAATTTACTAATGGATAAATATGTAAATTAATAAATAATTAATAAATAAATAATAATTAAATAATAATTAAATAAATAAATAACAAAATAAATAATAAATAAATAAGTAATTGAGTAAATAAATAATAAAATAAATGATAAATAATAAGTTAATAAATAGATAAGTAATTTGAATAATTAAATAATGAATAAGTAAATAATAAAATAAATAATAAATAAATAAGTAAATTAAGTAAATTTTGTATATACATTCAGTCATAGTTCAGTGGTATGTCTAATCCTAAAAATTAGAATAAGGAACACATACTTAGTGTTACAATGATCTGATTATAAAACTGATGTTACCGAAAATTGAAATAACGGCATATATGCTATGTACTCGTATATTTCGATATAATAACTAGGACTGCATACATACTATCCAACATTACCATGCTTTGATCAACATCCCTATATTGATATAAGTGCCTTATTTTAAAATAATAGAATTGGGAAAGTGTACCTGATATTTAGTTAATGAAACAAGGCTGGAGGCAATAAACAACAACAAATCCTTCTTTTCTTCTTTTTTGGAATTTAGCAATGTATATGGCTTTGTTTTTGGAATTTAGCAATGTATATGGCTTTGTTTTTGGCAATTATTAATGTATGTGATTTGTGGTTGGAAATGGAAAGCACGACACTGTGCTTGGAAATGGAAAGCACAACACTGTGCTTGGAATGGAAAGTGCGCTTGGAATGGAAAGCCGACAAGACTTTCATCTAATAGCTTATGACTTCTATATATATATATGTTAGTAAGGTAGGGTTTGTGATCAAGGCCTGCTAGAAAACATGGGCTTTTCATGGGCATGTCCATTCTCATTATTATTATTTTTATTATTATTATTATTATTATTATTATTATTATTATTATTATTATTATTATTATTATTATTATTATTATTATTATTATTATTATTATTATTATTATTATTATTATTAGTATCATTATTATTATTATTATTATTATTATTATTATTATTATTATTGTTATTATTAATGATAATAACTCACTCTATTAGTGCTAAATAATAAATTAATATAGCAACACAATTTCACTCCTTATAGTATTTTATTTAAATATACATATATATATATATATATATATATATATTATTTTGTTAAGTTACATACAATTAAAATCAAGGATTTAAATCAATTGCTAAGGCAAACACATAGACACACCTAAAGAGATTAGAACACATATTAACACTCATATATAAAAATAAAAATAAAATATAATATTGTATCGTTATACTATTTAAAATAAGTAATGAGAAATTGGGGTGTTACATGCTCAATTGGTAGTGGGATTGCGATGAGGCGGTACTTATCTCTTAGGTACCGGGCTTGAATCCCATAGAAGGCAAAAACTCACAAGAATTTCCAATTTGAGGAAAGGGGGGTGTGAGAAGCTCGTGAGGTAACACAGCTGGTAACGTGAGACACTTACTTCCTTCTGCTTTTTCCTAAATTCAAAAATTTTGTATGTGTGGGGTATGAGTGAAATTTTGAGTTCTTAACCAATCATTTGTTGTTGTTGTTGGTTTTGTTTGATTAAATTGATTTAATGTGAAATTAGGGAGTTATTGGTGTTGAGTGTGTAATTTAAAAATGAAAGTTTTATCCTTGTCATTCATGTTGTTAGTAATGGTTAGAATTTTTTTATTTTTATTTTTGATGTGTTTGAGTTATGTAATGAATTATTTTCAAATAAATGAATTTGAACTGAAGTTGAAATTTTACAAGAAAATTTAGAGTTGTTAAATTATTGAAAAAGTTCAAATTTTAACTAAGTTAAAGAGCTTGAGGAAAGAGTTAGATTGAAGTTAAAATGTTTAGGGTTAAAAATATTACTTTTTTAATTACTCTTGAACTTAGTTTACAAAGGAAACATTTAGAGTACTTTATTAACCCAAATTTTTGTGCTCTAATGATTGAGTGAGATAACTTAAAAAATAAAAGAACTTAATTTTGAAATTATGATGTCGTTGGATAAATTTTGGTGGTGGACAAAATTGTTATGAATCTTTATGTTTATGTAGTTAGCTCCTTGAGTCTCGAAAAAGAATCTAGGCCATTGACACCGAGTTAGCGGTGGGGAGAACTCTGAAATAATAATGTTATTGTGGTGATTGAAGAAGAATTATTTTTCTTAGTTTATTCCTTTCTAAAAATAATTGTTTGATTGATGAGCAAGAATGTATACACGTGGTTATCAAATCTATGAATTTGTATTTTAAGGGAAATTAGTCAATTGTGAATTCAGGTTTTTATAAGTATATTTTTAATTTTTAGAAAAGTTTGCATGATTTTAATTAAAGTTTCAAGAGTTTATTAAGTTAAGGTTAAAGTTTTAAGTCATAATTTTTTTTTAAATATTTCTAGTTTCATGAATTAAAATACAAACTTTGTTAAAAATATATATTTTGGAAATGATAAAAATATTTCAAAGAGTTAGAACTTTGAAACTAGAAAAAAATATTCATTGGTATTTGTTATGTGTGATTATGTTGTTATGAGGTAAATACTTTGATTAAACTTTTAGTCTTTAAAAAAATATAGTGGATCAAACTTGTAGTTATTTGAGAAAAAAAATGAGTTATGGCAAATTTGAGAAAAATTTGTGGTTGTGTGAAAATTTTTTAGATAAATAATTTAAAATATTTGAAATAATTGTTAGTGAATTCACTGAAAAATTAAAAAATGTTAATTTCTAAAAATATGTTTTATATGTTGAAAGCGTGTTGTGGATAACAATATTATTAGTCTTTTCTCGTTGAAAACTCTTTTGGTGAAATATACTCTAAGGGGGTTAGGAGTAAGAAAGGGTTTGTAAGGTAGTTAAGGTTTCAAGGATTAATTTGACTAAGTCAAATACTATTTGATTGAAGGTGTCGGCACAAGTGAGGTTTTTTTCGTTGTGTTTGATTGTGGTAATGGTAATTGTTGAAGAAACTATAATTAAGGCATGGGCTCCTTCCAAATTATTAGTTTGCACATAGGGATCTTATATGTGTGATTGAGGTATGATTAATGTGTGAATATGTGATGATTAATATTGATGTGATTATGCATTGTTGAGTGAAAATATGTGTTGCTACATGTTATGAATTTAATTGAGGAGAATATGTCTTGAGTATGCTATGTGAAAAGTATGAAAAATTATTAGTGTGTAATGAGTATTGAAAGGGGAGTCTTTTAATAGCTACATTTACATAATGATTGATGTGAAAGAGTTAGAGTATGCTCATGCATTTCATAATTAGTGGTGACCGTGATGGGCCACGGGATGGTTCCATGAGTTGATTTGTCCATCTTATCCTTACGAGGATTTTTAGTCGTGTAGGTCTGTGATAGACTGCAATCTGGTAAATCATGTTGAACTTTGATAGGTGGCACCTAAGTAATTAGTACTAGTCTGTGAGAGGCGGTACATTTATAATTTACACCACTCGGGGAGGGTTTGGAAATTCCAGAATCATATGTATTGGTATATAAGCATTGCATTAAGGTGCTTGGCAAGCGAGCCATGTTTGTTATAATATGATATAATCGTTAAGTGTTATTGCTTGTCTTTATGACATAATTGTTATAATCGTTTAGTGTTATTGCTTGTCTTTATGACATAATTGTTAAATATTATTTATTAATTTCGGTTGGTGACCTTTTACATTACTGTGGAAATTGGGCTTTGTCCTTAGATAATACCCGAGTTCATTCCACTGACTGTTACCTTGAAGACGGAAACTTCATTAGACTTCCCTGACCGACGTTCTCTGAATGCTTGGGTATACAACCACATCTCTAGCAAGGCTACTTATACGACGAGGATAGTGAAGACAAGTAGAAGAGCTGGGAAATATATCTCGTGGAGATCACTCACGAGATGATCGACTATCTGGTAACCTAAAGATTTGTGCTTAGGGTGAATAGAGCATGGGAAGATGCGGATGATGCCTTAGTTAGAGTTGTGACGGAGGACACCATTGGAGCTAGGGATACAATGGTTGGATTGGGGATTGACAGGAAGGATAAAAGGTCGATGCCAGTGGGACGAGATATTGCAGGACCGTTTAGGCGGTAGAGGTAGAGCTTCCTTTTTCAGTAAATGATCCCCTATGATTGTCAATGAGGTAGTGAGTTGTTATGAGATTCTAGCGCCGCCGATGCCACCTATCTCGTGGGTGGACCTGACTTATGAAGAGATTGATCCCTCTGGCTAATGAGGAAGAGGAAGTTACTTCGAGGAGAGTTTCTCGAGGAGACTTGTATAATGTATGGAGGTCACCCTTGTTATTATAGTTGCTAGTGGAAGATCAAATTAATTTTTGTTGTATAGGGCCTTAATGTCTTTCTTTTGGTGATTGTGCTTATTTCGTTATTTGATCATGCGTGGAGGTAAGTTGTTTAAGTTGTCAAGTCTTGTGTAGTTTTTTTGTGCTGATGTAATCGAAAGTTATCTTTTTGAATTCTTCTATGTGGTGTTAAGATTTCTATTTGATGTTCGTTTTGTAGGAAACAATGCCTCCAAGAAGGAACTGAATGTGAAAACACAAGAAAGGGCATGGAATTGTGTTTACCAAAGTTTACAACTTTTTGTTAATTTATAAATAAATAAATAAATAAATAAAGCTAGTTTGGTTTTGGTGACTTGGAGTAGAAGCAATCGGATTCAGAGATAGCAAGCATTGAAAACATAAATAATTTGACACACAGATTAAACCTGGTTCACCACTAACTTGGATACATCCAATCCCGTCATTTAGAAGGCTTTAATATACTAATTCAAATACATTGAATTACGAAGCACATGACACTCCAAATCATTCTTCCCAAACTGCCCGACAATCTCAGACTTTTGAGGAACTAACGACCTTGACCCTACAAGCCAAGGTTTCTCCTAACAACTTGACAACCCTAGATTTAAGAAGGAACTAACCACCTTGACCCTGCAAGCCAAGTCTTCTCCTAACAACCTGACCACCCCAGATTGAAGAAGGAACTAAACAACTATCGGGTTAAATACAAAAGATTCGAACTTGAGTAGTTGCTTTTAACAAAGATGATAATAATAATAACTCTCACACTTTAAGAAAAGATCACTCAAAAATATTTCTAACCTCAACAAGTGTTTCTCTCTTTGAACTCTAAGATGAGTTAAGAGCTTTGAGTTTGAATTCTTATACTCTTTTCTGCTTTTCGATGCTTTTTTCCTTCAGCCTTGAGTGTCTATTTATAAAGAAAATTTGGGCTTCAATTTAATCCTTGTTTGATTATAAATTGTATCTTTTTCAAATTGAGTTTGTAAATTCTTTAGATTGATTTTGTTCCTATTTTGCGTAGATTGAGTTTGTAAAATCTTCATATTGATTCAGTTCCTATTTTGTGTAGATTGAGTTTGTAAATTCTTCAAATAAAATCTTCTTCAAATGTTGATCAAATATTCTTCAAATCTTGAGCATAACGTATTTTCAACTTGGTTAAAGATTTTCTTCAATTATAAATATGAATCAAATCTTATATTAGATTTTCACCAGTTATAAATTTGTGTCAAATCTTATTTTAAATTTTCTTTAATTATAAATTTGAATCAAATCTTATTTTAGATTTTCTTCAATTATAAATTTGAATTAAATCTTTATGTTAGATTTTCTTCAATTATAAATTTGAATCAAATTTTATTTTAGATTTTCTTCAAAAACATGAATCTTATTTCACACTATTTGAAGTCAAATATATTGTTTTCAAAAAATACTTTTGTTAAAATCAAAACTCTAAATGTAAAACCAACATGATTTCAGCAATCTCCTCCTTTTTATGTAACTATTTTTTATAATAACTTTTCTTTATATTTCTTTGACTCCCCTTAACTTAGAGCTCCCCATAAGTCGTAGTATCATGTTCTCCCCACATTATCAAATATGTTTCTCCTTCTTTTGTCACCAGATAAAAGGACTTAAAAGTGAAACATTCTTTTTTTTTTTCTCGTTTTTCTTAATAAATTAAATATAACATAATACAAGAAAATATAATAACTAGTATAAAACTAAACTACATTGAAGTGATAAAAACCTCAATTAGGTATGAAGGTAACGTTTATGTTTTTCTTGATGAAGTCAAGTGTATCTTCAGGTAGTGGTTTGGTGAACATGTAACCCCATTAGTGTTCAGTCTCTACAAATTGAATGTTTAGTACCTCATTTTGAACAAAGTCCCTAATGAAATGATGTTTGATCTCTATGTATTTAACTCTTGAATGTACGATGGGGTTTTTGGTTAAATAAATGACAAAAGTGTTATCACAATAGATGAGAATGTTGGATTCTAGGATTTTTTTGTCTTCAAGTTGATGCTTCATCCGAAGTAGTTGAGAACCTATTGAAATGTACTCAGCTTCTATTGTTGACATTGCAATGATGTTTTGTCTCTTACTTGACCAATATGTTATGTTTTCATCTAAAAAGGTGCAGTTGCCACTAGTGCTCTTTCTCTCAAGTTTATCTCCAGCATAATCCTAATGACAATATCCACCAAGTTTATACTTAGGAGATTTCTTGTAAAACAAGGTAAGGTTGATAGTGCCTTTATAGTATCTATGGAATCTCTAAACGAAAGTTATATGGGTTTCTCTAGGGTCAGCATGAAATCTTACACATACACATAAATATACACTAAATGTTATGTCAGATCTACAAGCGGTAAGGTAAAGAAGGATCCTATCATTCCTCTATAGGATTTTTTGGTCAAGTTTTTCGCTTGAATCATCTTTTTCAAGTGAACAAGTAGGGTGCATTGGTGTAGCCATAGGTTTACAATCACTCATCTTAAACTTCCTAAGAAGCTCTTTTGTTTATTTAGTTTGATGAATGTATATACCATTTTTAGTTTGCTGAATTTGTATCCCTAAGAAGAACTTTAGTTCTCCCATCATACTCATTTGAAATTCAAGCTGCATCAATTTAGAAAATTCTTGGCAAAGAGTGCCATTAGTAGATCCAAAAATAATGTCATCAACATAAATTTGTATCATAAGAATGTTATCTCCTATTGATTTTCTAAATAGTGTATTATCAATTTGTCATCTTTCAAAGTTATTTTTAAGCAAGAAGTTACTAAGTCCATCATATCATGCCCTAGGTGCTTTTTTTAGATCATACATAGATTTCCTAAGTTTAAAAACATGATTTGAAAATGTAGAATTTTCAAAACCTAGTGACTGTTTAACATAGACTTCTTCACTTATATAGCCATTTGGAAAAAATCTTTTAACATCCGTTTGTAATAATGTAATGTTATTATTTGAAGCAAAAGAAAGTAGAATACAAATAACTTCTAACCTAACCATTGGAGAAAATGTCTCAATGTAATCAATACCCTCCTGCTGACTATAGCCCTGTGCTTCAAGTCTTGTGTAACACCCCGATTTTTAACAACGAGAGTGTATTTTATTTTCAAAACAAATTCATAAGACAAAGAAATAAATAAGGAAATACCTTTGGATAAATATTTAAGTCATAACACAACGACAATTAGGTCAACATAATTTACAAGCAGCGGAATAGTTTTTGCAATACGAATCCAAGGTATTTAAACATCAAAAAGTGGTACATGGGACCCATCGAAAATAAAATGTCATGCTGACAATATTGGTATAGGTACAGTCTCCAAATTAAAATAAACACATCCCAAAAGAAAGACATCTAGTCCCTATACGTCAACCTAATCTGATCATTCTACAAAAAACTATACATCCTGAGTGATCTTCACGCGCCCCTCAAGATTCTCCTAACATAGCTCCAGTCAGGTGTTTCCAACTACATTCCCATCCACAGGGTACGAACCGGTAGGATGGTCCTGGTTCTCATCTGAGGGCAAAGCCCATATTTCCACAATAGTGTAAAGGGTCACCAACCGAAATTAACAATTAACACATAACATTTAAGTTTTTAAATGCACAAAATGACATTTCAACTTAGCATGCACCTTAAAAGGGTTTCCATATGCTAAACATTCATAAACAAGGTTGAAAAATGGAGTTTTTAACAAAATAGCACTGCTGTATTCGAATACGGCATCTCTATATTCGAATACAAGACTGTTTCAGCATTCAACATAAAAAACAACATGTCTGTATTTGAATACAGTCTTCTGTATTCGACTACACAACAAGTCAGTAGCAAAACAACATGTCTGTATTCGACTACAACAGTCTGTATTCGACTACACAGTAAGTCAGTGGCAAAAACATCATGTCTGTATTCGAATACACATCAGACAACAGCATAAAAACAACAAAATTCTGCATTTTTCAGCTTTTCAAAGGGTTTCGAAATCAATCAACACTTACACACAAATCCAAACAATCACACTTAACAATTATAGCGCAATCACCACGACATCTTGAGTTTCAAAATGGTTTTGTAATCAATCACACTTAAAAACAATTCCAAAATATCCACACTTGGCAATTATAACACAATCACCCCGACAACTTAAGTTTCAAAAAGGTTTTGCATTAAATCACACTTACTAACAATTCCAAAACATCCACACTTGGCAATTATAACACAATCACCACGACGACTTGAGTTCAAACACTCAATCATAATCTTAAATCAAACATGACTCGCGTGCCAAGCACCCTAATGCAATGCGTATATGCAAAAATGCATGGACTCGGAATTCCAAACCAAAACCCTCCTCGAAGGGCCGTAAATCATAATTGTACCGCCTATCACAGGCCGAAGTACTCAATTACCGAGGTGCTACCTATCACGGGTCAGCATGATTTACTAAAAACGTAAATCGTAAATGTACCGCCTATCACAGGCCAAAGTACTATTTACCGAGGTGCCACCTATCACGGGTCAGCACGATTTACCAAAAATGTGCAGCCTATCGCAGACCTTACACGACGCGACAATCCCCGCAAGGATAAGATGAACCAACAAATCACATGGAATCATCTCGTGGCCCATCCGGTCACCACTATCACCATGGCCCATCCGGTCACCATGTACTATGAAATGCATGAAGTACTAAATTACCGAGGTGCTACCTATCACGGGTCAGCATGATTTACTAAAAACGTAAATCGTAAATGTACCGCCTATCACAGGCCAAAGTACTATTTACTGAGGTGCCACCTATCACGGGTCAGCACGATTTACCAAAAATGTGCAGCCTATCGCTGACCTTACACGACGTGACAATCCCCGCAAGGATAAGATGAACCAACAAATCACATGGAATCATCTCGTGGGCCATCCGATCACCACTATCACCATGGCCCATCCGGTCACCATGTACTATGAAATGCATGAGCATACTCTGACTCTATCCACGACAATCGTTAAGTAAATGCATATATTAAAAGATTCCCCATTTTTAATACTCATTTAACTCTAACAATTTTCACGACAATCATTAAGTAAATGGAGAAATTAAAAGATTCCCCATTTTTAATACTCGTTTAACTCTAACAATTTTGACGACAATCATTAGGTAAATGCAGATATTAAGAGATTCCCCATTCTTAATACTCATTAAACTCTAACAATTTTCACTACAAACATTAAGTAAACAGAGATATTAAAAGATTCCCCATTTTTAATACTCGTTTAACTCTAATGATTTTCAAATTCCACACAGAACATACTCAGACATATTCTCAAATTCAATCCACAATTCACACCAAATCACCTCAATTCATTTTTCCACAAAATCCACACAAACACATCTCAAAATTTATAAATATTAATTATGAACACGTCAAACACGACAACCACAAAATTATCTCAACCTACCACTCAAACACATCAAAATTCATTTCCTCAAAACCGCACATAAATGAGTTAAATTCATTTTCCATGAAACACTCATCAATATCACCAAAACCCAACTCTAAAATTTCACCCATAAAAGCATTAAATTCATTTTCCCCAAATCAACACTTCAACCCTAACAAATTTCTTTTCCACACAATCACAAATAAGTCCCTAAATGCAAACTAAAAGTTTGGAAGGAGCCCTTACCTTAACGATAGCTTTAACAAGCGATTACCGTACCGCGAGTAATTATGATAAAATCTCCGTTCGCGACGTCGCTTCCAAAGTTAGTTCACTAGCACCGTAGCATGGTGGTGAGGAACTTTCCCTTCTATCTCTTCGCGAAACGAAGCTTAGATCTAGATAAAACATGGAGGTTTGCGTTTGACGGTTTTGAAATCACTAACACCGTTTTCGAATCCAAGAAGAAGAAAGAGGACGGAGAGAAGAAGTCGAGTAGCAGGGGAATGTTTTTCTTTCACTCACACTTGGTTTCCTTGAAGCCAAAGAAAGAGAACGAAGGAGAAGGAGAAAGGGTTCGCGAGATGGAAGATGAACATTTCGTTACCTCTATTTTGCCGTATTCTTTATGTCTTCCTTTCTTTTCTACTTCTGTCATATACATATATATAAATCAATACACACACACACACATATATATATATATATATATATATATATATATAATTAAAACCAATCAAATAAATATCTATAAACTCTAGATATTTTAACAAAACATCATTTCACCCATCACTTCCCAAACCACTTTTTGTTAAAAATATCTACTCTCGTTGCAACTCAATTGACAGATACAATTTTCAGTAATCCGATATATTTTTAACAAAACTGCCCAGAATTAAATTCTTCATAACCAAAATAAATTATTCTCTGACAAATAATTTTAATCCAATTTCCCAAAATATATTTTTGGCATTTAACTCACTAAATACCAAAAACTGGGCTAACAACCTAAGAAATTTACCATAATATACATTAAAATTGTATCATTTATGATTTAAAATTAAGGGTCTTACATCTTTTCTTATTTCTAACCACTTCACCTTTTTCATTTAACTGGTTTCTAAAAACCCACTTAATTCTAATAATGTTCTTATTTGGTCTAGGTATTAGATCCTAAACATCATTCCTCTTAAACTCATTTAACTCTTCTTGCATTGCAAGAATATGTCCATCATCTGACGATGCTTCATCAATAGTGGTAGGCTTATTTATGAGAGTGAACCAAACAAAGTGATACCTTTAATGATGATATAATCCTCAAAGAATCACTTGAGCTTCCAAATAGATGAAATGTCTTATGATTCAATCCAAATCTTCCTTTTGACTTATTTTGACTAATACTAACTTGATCAGATTCATCCTCTGAAGATTTGTAATCTTCTGATTTGTTTACATCTGCTTCCTTTGGTTCCAGTAAACTTGTATTATCCTCAACTTGCTTTAACTTTTTAACGGCAAGTTGTTTGTAATATAAATAATATAAACAATTAATTGAAGAATGAAATTAATACAACCAAAATATCAATGATGTTTATGGTGGTTTCTACTTGTTTCCCAAAAACCAAACTTGTATGCTACTTCTGCTGAAGTGTTTAGATTATGTGGATCTCCTTATTCCTATAAATTTTTGAGAACCATTGAAATACTTATCTAGCTTTTATATTTAAGACCAGGCTTATTTTTATCACAATAGACATAATATCAAACAATAATTAATTTTAAAGAAAGATATAACCTATATGTCAATAGTTTCAGTTTCACTATGAAAACCCTCGTAGTTCTTCTTTTCTATTTTTCAGATTATGAGTTTGCATATTCTCTGATAAGAGAGTCCGGATCAAGGAATTTGAATTCCCATCCAATTTTGTAGTCTTGATGAATTTGATTGGAGTGTTCAAAGAAGTCTTTTGATTCTGATTGTTTATCTGACACTTTTATTTCTGCTGATGTATCAGGTTCCTCATATAATTTTAGAACTTATGGTAATTCTGATTCTTCTGGTAGTTTTGGTCATGTAGATATGTGTGATTTCTCTTCCAGTTTTGATTATGTTGATACTCTATATTTTTCTAATATTTCTAGTTCATCATATGGTTTTGGTTCTGATAGGTATTGTGTTTACCATTCCTTCTTCCATTAGAGTAAATGTGGCTTCTGTATGGTAGGGCTTGTAACATAGACCTTTTTGCCTTCATATATTGCAAGCATCCATTTTTCTAAGCACCATGACTGGTGTTTCTATTTGGTTATTTAATATATCTACAACACAAACAATTTTATCCTGTGGAACTCAAATTTGGTTGGGTCATGGTTTGTTAGTTATTAAAGTTTTCTTGTCATTCCAAGTGGTCAGATTCTCTAATAGGAGAGTCTGGATCAAGGAATTTGAATTCCCATCCAATTTTGTAGTCTTGATGAATTTGATTGGAGTGTTCAAAGAAGTCTTTTGATTCTGAATGTTTATGTAACACTTTTATTTCTGCTGATGTATCAAGTTCCTCATATAACTTTAGAACTTATGGTTATTCTGATTCTTCTGGTAGTTTTGGTCATGTAGATATGTGTGATTTCTCTTCCAGTTTTGATTATGTTGATACTCTATATTTTTATAATATTTCTAGTTCATCATATGGTTTTGGTTCTGATAGGTATTGTGTTTACCATTCCTTCTTCCATTAGAGTAAATGTGGCTTCTGTATGGTAGGGCTTGTAACATAGACCTTTTTGCCTTCATATATTGCAAGCATCCATTTTTCTAAGCACCATGACTGGTGTTTCAATTTGGTTATTTAATATATCTACAACACAAACAATTTTATCCTGTGGAACTCAAATTTGGTTGGGTCATGGTTTGTTAGTTATTAAAGTTTTCTTGTCATTCCAAGTGGTTAACATATGACAAGATATTTTAGTGTGACCTTTCTTATAACAAATAGTACATAAATCATCAGAGGGAACAAACTTAGGTTCAATTACCTTTTCTTGAAATCCTATTTGATTTTTACTATTCCTACTAACACCATAAATCATAGATGCATACTTGCTTCTTTCCATACCATTATCAAGAAAATCTTGAAATATTTCTTCATGCTTATTAGAGTTACATGTGGTATTTTCAATTGGTGTTAAACTATAATTACTTTTAAGAGTTAGATTTTCAACCTTAAATTCATCAATATCAGTTTTCAGATTTGCATTTTTTGTTTTAAATTTAGTAATATCAGTTTTCAGAGTTGCATTATTTTTCTTAAGCTCAATAATATTAGTTTTTCAGAATTGTATTTTCTGTTTTAAATTTCGCACATTGATTCTTTAAAACATTAATTTTTTAATTAGATATGTATTTTCTTTTTTTAAGTTTTCAGTTTTAAAGACAATTTGTGATTCATTAAAAAAAATAATTTATAGCAGTAACTAAATCAAAATGAGTGAATTCATAAAATACATCAATTTCTTCATTTGCTGATTCACTTCCAGAGTCAGAATATGTGTTGGATCTATATGTAGAGTTGGTAGGAGCCATCATAGCCAAATTTCCTTGTTTATCATTAGAGGATTCATCAGAATCACCCCATGTAGCCATCATACTCTTCTTCTTGGGTCTGGAATATTTCCTCCGGTGTTTCCCTTTCTCCATATTTGAACATTTTTACTTCATATGTCTAAGTTGATGATTTTATTGTCACATTTATCATCATTCCCTCTGTTGGATTGCTTGGAATATCTTTGGGAAAATTTATTATTTCTGTTGTGCAACATCTTTCGAATTTGTCTAGTTATGAAAGCAATCCCCTCTTCCTCTGAGGTCAAATTTTGATTATCTGAATCACTATCCTCTGATTCTGATGTTGCGATTAGAATCTTCTTCTGCTTGGGCTCATCTTCTTCAAGCTTAATTTCATGTGATCTGAGAGAGCTAATTAATGCTTCCAACTTTAGAGTATTCAGATCCTTTGCTTCCTGAATGATAGTGATCTTAGGACTCCACTTGCTTGTAAGACTCTGAAGAATTTTCTTCACTTGATCAATAGTGGTATAACTCTTCTCAAGTACCTTTAATCCTAAGACAAGGGTCTGATATGGAAAAGATTGTTTTAATGTTTTCATCTTCTTCCATCTTGAACAACTCATACTTTTTGACTAGGAGCTTGGCGTTTTCTTCTTAAACTTACTTGCTTCCCTCTTGGTCATAACTAGACTATATGTCTCCTTGTTAATGCACTTGTCAAACTCCTTGAAGGTGATTAAATTTATCATGAATGTTCTAGACTATGATGCATCTTGTACATCTTTTCTGATCAACATTCATATCCTTTCTTGGAATTTCAATACCATCAGTATTCTTCGGAGCAATATAACCATCTTCCACCAAGTCCAAAAGTTCAAGATCTTGTGAAATATTAAATCTTCTTAGTCTATCTTTCCAATACTCAAAAAGTTCTCCATCAAACAACGGTAGTCTATTGATATTTCTGCCAATAGCTTCTTCACTAAATCCAGACATATTGAACCCTTGGATCTTTTCTTAAACACTGTAAAGTGCCTAGTCTTGAGATAGAGGACCGATACCAATTGAAGGTGCAAACACAAGAAGGGAGGTTGAATTGTGTTTGTCAATGTTGACAACTTTTTGCTAATTTATAATTAAGTAAATAAATAAATAAAACTAGTTTGGATTTGGTAACTTACATGGAGTAGAAGCAATCAGATTCATATATAACAAGCAATGGAAGGATAAATAATTTGACACGTAGATTTATCCTGGTTGACCACTAAATTGACTACATCCAGTACCCTCATTTAGAATGCTTTAATCCACTAATTCAAATACGTTGATTTATAAAGCACCTAACCTTCCAAGTCACTCTTTCCATAAAGCCTGACAATCCCAGACTTTTGAGGAACTAACTACCATGGATCTTTTTGATGCTTTTCTCTTTCAGCCTTGAGTGTCTATGTATAGTGAATATTTGGGCTTTAATTTAGTCCTTGTTTAATTCTGAATTGTATCTTGTTTAGATTGATTTTGTAAATTCTTCATATTGATTCTGTTCCTATTTTGTGTAGATTGACTTTGTAAATTCTTCAAATAAAATCTTCTTCAAATCTTCATCAAATGTTGACCATATCTTCTTCAAATCTTGACCATATCTTCTTTTCAACTTGGTCAATTATTTTTTTCAATTATAAATATGAATAAAATCTTATTTTAAATTTTCATCAGTTATAAATTTGAATTAAATCTTATTTTAGATTTTCTTCAATTATAAATTTGAATCAAATCTTATTTTAGATTTTCTTCAATTATAAATATGAATTAATTCCTTATTTTAGATTTTCTTCAATTATAAATTTGAATCAAATTTTATTTTAGATTTTCTTCAAAAAAATATGAATCTTCTTTTATAGTCTTTGAAGTCAAATATTTTTTTTTCATAAAATACTTTTGTTAACATCAATAAAATACTTTTGGCAAAAACATGAATAAAATACTTTTGTCAACACAGATGATTAAATGGCTGAAGCAATGAATAAAATGGTTGCTTCTGTTGTTGCACAAACAGCTGCAAAGACTGTACAGGATCTGGAGAAGAAGGAAAATGAGATGCATGTTGCTGAGTCAAGGAGATAGGAAGATTTTCTTCGTGACAATCGTCTAAAGTTTAGGGGTGATTAGACTCTAGAAAATGCCGACCATTGGATTCAAGAAATGGAAAAGATCTTCGAAATGACTAATTTTTAGGTAGGGGTGAAGGTCACTATAAAAACCATAATTTTAAAGTACATTTTATGTATTTTAGTGTATTTTGGTATTGAACTCGGAGGCTTTTTAGCCAAAGTTATTAATATTTTGTAGTTTATATGACCAAAAAGATATTTTGATGCCCGATTAGAATTACTCGTCGATAAATAAACTGAATTAACTGCGGTGAATCTTTTACGAAGAATTTAATGCGTTATGGGTGAAATGGTAATTTTAATAAATATCTAGATTTGAAGATATTTGTTAAAAGTAATCAATATATATATTAATATATATGTATATATGTTTGTGTGGAGGGAAAAAGAAGGAAATTAGAAAGAAAAGAAAGAAAAAGGAAAGAAAGAGAAAGAGAGGAAAAACAAAAGAAAGGAAAACGTTTCTTCCTTCTTCCCCTGCCTCGCGACCACACATCTCCCTCCATCCTTTTCTTCCATTTTCGTTGTTTCTTTTGTTCAAGAATTGAAACCCATGGCTAGTGGGTGAGAAAGATCAAGTTTCCAACTTCTTCCTTTCTCCCGGATTCGAAAACGGTATTAGGGATTTCAAAACCGTCAAACACAAACCTCCCCGTTTCTTCTAGATCTAAGCTTCGTTTCATGAAGGGATAGAAGGGAAAGTTACTCACCACTACACTACGGTGCTAGTGAGCTAACTTTGGAAGCGACGTTGCGAGCAAAGTTTTTACCAGAATTGATCGTGGTGCAGTAAATCGACGTTAAAGCTAACGTTAAGGTAAGGGCTCCTTCCAAAATTTTAGTTTGCATTTAGGGCCTTATCTATGGTTGTGTGGAAAAGAATTTTGTTACGGTTGGAGTATTGATTTGGGGAAAATGAATCTAAGGTTTTATAGGTAAAAATCTTAGAGTAGGTTTTGGTTATATTGATGAATGTTTCATGGAAAATGAATTTACCTCATGTATGTGTGATTTTGAATAAATGAAATTATTGTGTTGATTTGTGTTCAACGTACTTGGCGTGTTCATACTTGATGTTTGTTGATTGATGTGTTTTGGTGTGAATTATGGATTGAATGTGAAAGTATGTTTGAGTTTGTTTTGTGTGGAATTTGAAAACCATTAAGTTAAACGAGTATTAAGAATGGGGAATCTCTTAATGTCTTGTTTACTTAATGTGTGTTTGGGGAAAAATCGTTTAAGTTAAATAAGTATTAAGAATGGGGAATCTCTTAATGTCTTGTTTATTTAACGTTTGTTTTAGTAAACCGTGCAGACCCGTGATAGGTGGCAGCTTGGTAAACGGTACGGGCCCGTGATAGGCAGTACGTTTATGGTTTTCGTTTTTGGTAAGTCGTGCAGACCCGTGATAGGTGGCACCTCGATAAACAGTACTGACCCGTGATAGGTGGTACGTTTACGACTTACGTTTTTGGTAAATTGTTTGTCCGTGAGAGACTGCACAAGTGTTTGTCCGTGAGAGACTACACCCTGGTAAAGTGTGTTTACTTAATGTTTGTTTTGGAAAATCGTTAAGTTAAATGAGAATTAAGAATGGGGAATCTCTTAATGTCTTGTTAACTTAATGTTTTTTTTGGAAAATCGTTAAGTTAAATGAGAATTAAGAATGGGGAATCTCTTAATGTCTTGTTTACTTAATGTTTGTTTTTGAAAATTGTTTCAGTAAATGAGTATTAAGAATGGGGAATCTCTTAATGTCTTGTTTACTTAATGTGTGTTTGGAAAAAAATCGTTTAAGTTAACTGGGCGTTAAGAATGGGGAATTTCTTAATGTCTTGGTTACTTAATGTTTGTTTTGAAAATCGCTTAAGTGAAATGAGTATTAAGAATGGGGAATCTCTTAATATCTGCGTTTACTTAATGTCGTTGTGAAAATGATTTTTGTGGAGAAATGAATTGTTTTGTTTTGGCGTGAATTGTGTAATAAATTTGTGAATACGTTTGAGTTCGTTCTGTGTGGAATTTGAAAACCATTAGGGTTAAACGAGTATTAAGAATGGGGAATCTCTTAATGTCTTGTTTACTTAATGTGTGTTTGTGAATAATCGTTTAAGTTAACTGGGCGTTGAGAATGGAGAATCTCTTAATTTCTCGTTTACTTAATATTTGTTTTGAAAATCGTTTAAGTTAAATAAGTATTAAGAATAGGGAATCTCTTAATGACTTATTTACTTAATGTTGTCTTGAAAATCGTTTAAGTTAACTGGGCGTTAAGAATGGGGAATCTCTTAATGTCTTGGTTAGTTAATGTTTGTTTTGAAAATCGCTTAAGTTAAATAAGTATTAAGAATGGGGAATCTCTTAATGTCTCGTTTACTTAATGTTTGTTTTGAAAATTGTTTAAGTTAAATAATTATTAAGAATGGGGAATCTATTAATGTCTTGTTTACTTAATGTTTGTTTTAGTAAACCGTGCAGACCCGTGATAGGTGGCACCTTGGTAAACGGTACGGGCCCGTTATAGGCAGTGCTTTTTTGGTTTATGATTTTTGGTAAGTTGTGCAGACCCGTGAAAGGTGGCACCTTGGTAAACGGTACGGGCCCGTGATAGGCAGTACATTTACGACTTACGTTTCTTTGTAAATTGTGTTTTTCCGTGAGAGACTGCACAGGGGTTTGTCCGTGAGAGACTACGCCCTGGTAAATTGTGTTTGTCAGTGAGAGAGTGCACAGGGGTTTGTCCGTGAGAGACTACGCCCTGGTGAATTGTGTTTGTCCGTGAGAGACTACATCAGTGATTGTCCGTGAGAGACTACACCCTGGTAAATTGTGAATTGTTGGTTCATCATGTTGTAGCGATTGCGTTATCTGTGCTAAGTGTTAAGATTTGGGATTATGTATGAATGTGATTAAGTTAGTTTATGAATTTTTGAAAGAATACACAGGGAAATCGATTTACCCAATCGATTTGATGAGTTACAGGGGCCCTGTCTTTCACGAAATCGATTTACCCAATCGATTTTGTAATATGTTTTTCAAAACCATTTAAGAAATCGATTTGCCAAATCGATTGGATTCATCTCAGGGGATCTGTCTTTCACGAAATCGATTTGCCCAATCGATTGGATTCATTACAGGGGCTCTGTCTTCCACGAAATCGATTTGCCTAATCTATTGGCCAATACAGGGGCTCAGTCCTTCTCGAAATCGATTGCCCCAATCAATTGATGCAAGTCCAGAGTTCAATTTTCACTTAAAACTTTCAGGAAATCGATTTGCCCAATCGATTGGCTCAGTGAAAAATCTTATTTTGAGTTAGATAATTGATTGCTCAATTGATTTATCAATGTTTTGGTCAGTTATGTATTACTTGATGGATTGGGAACTTTATTTTGATTTCATTTTTATTAGGCAAGTATGACATGACCTTTTAGCATATGGAAAATCCTTTTAAGGTGCATGCTTAGTGGAAAGGGTATTTTATGCATTTGAAAACTTAAATGTTATGTGTTAATTGTTAATTTCGGTTGGTGACCCTTTACAACTATTGTGGAAATCTGGGCTTTGCCCTCAGATGAGAGCCAGGAATATCTTGCCGGTTCATACCCTACGGATGGGAATGTAGATGGGAATGCTTGATTGGAGCTACGTTAGGAGGATCTCACGGGGCGCGTGGAGATCACTCAGGGTGTTTAGTTGTTTTGTAAAATGATCAGACTAGGTTGACACAGAGGGAACAAATGTCTTTCTTTTAGGTTGCTTTTATTTTTAAACTGGAAGACTGTACCACTTTTGTTATGTAAACAGTTTGGATTCATATTTTGAGAACTTTCTCTGCTGCTTGTGAATTATAATGACTTAATTATTTATCCAATGGTGTTAGCTTATTTATTTCTCTGGTTTATTTTAATTTCTTTTTTAAAAAAAAATACACCTTTGCTTTGAAAAATGGGGTGTTACATTGTGGTATTAGAGGTTTGGTTTGGTTATCTTTGGGGGCTGTGGAACCTTAGGTTCTAGATTGGAGGTTAGGAGTTGTTGTCTGATCATGTGTCGGTTTAGGTGGTTTGAGTTGTCAAGTTCAGAATAATTATTATGTGCTGATGTGGTCGAAAGTTATTTCTGGAATTATGGAAGTAATGTTAAGACTCTACTTGATGATGGTTTTATAGGAAAACCATGCCGCCAAGGAGGAATGACGTTCCGAGAGCCAATGCCAATAGGGATGATCGAATGGCGAAGGCTATGAATAACATGGCTGCTTCTGTTGCTGCACAGACTGCTACCAAGACTCAACGTGATCTCGAAAAGAGGGAAAGAGAGATCCGTGCTGCAGAGTCAAGAGGATTAAAAGACTTTCATCGTTACAATCGTCCCAAGTTTGAGGGGGATGAGAATTCAGAGAAAGCGGATCAATGGATCCAAGAAGTGGAGAAGATCTTCGAAATGATTAACTGTCAAGCGGGAGTGAGGGTCAACTATGCCACTTATATGCTGCTAGGAGATTCTGAGTACTTGTGGAGGAGTACAAGGTTGTTGATGAGATCAGCTCACGAGGAGGTGGATTGGGAATCTTTCAAAAGGAAGTTTTTAGACAAATACTTTCCGATGAGTACCAGGACTAGACTGGGTGATGATTTCCTGAAACTGCATCAGGGGAACATGACCGTGGGAGAATATGCTGCTAAGTTTGAATCACTATCAAGGCATTTCAGATTTTTCCGTGAAGATATTGATGAGCCATTCTTGTGTCATCGTTTCCAAGACGAACTAAAGTATGAGATTCAAGACTCTGTCTTACCCTTGGGAATTCAACGTTTCCAAGTTCTTGTGGAAAAATGTAGAGAAGTTGAGGATATGAAGAATAAGAGAGCTAGCCGAGGAGGGAATATTAACTTAGGAGGGCCTAGTCGGGTGAAGTTTCAGAACAAGGGAAAACAAGTTGCTAAACCCTATAATCGATCACATGATAACAATGGGGGACAGAATAACCCAGGGAACCAAGACTTTGGGAGACAAGTGGGACAAGGGATACGATGTTTCCGATGTGGAGAAGAGGGACATTATGCTTATGCTTGTACCTTTAATAGTCCTACTTGCTACAATTGCCATAAACCAGGGCACTTTGCAAAGAATTGCAAGACTCCGAAGGTGGAACCAATGGTGAATGTAGCTAGGATTACTCTTCCTACTACTAGAGGACATGTTTATTGCGTCGGCGCTGAAGTTGGAAATTTATCTAGCAATCTGATTCAATATGACTGTGCGATTACAGGTAACCCCCTAACTACACTTTCTGATTCGGGGACAACCCATTCCATCATTACTATGGATTGTGTGAATCGTTGGAAGTTATCTGCGTCGTCACTACCCTTTTGATTTGGTTGTTTTTACGCCTGCTAAGACTTTGATTGGAAATATTGCATGTTTACATTGCCAAGTAATTGTCCATAATAGAGATTTCTCGATTAATTTGATTTGTTTACCTCTACAATAACCCAAGATCATTCTTGGTATGGATTGGAAGTCCTATCGTTAGGTAATGATATATTGTACTCAATGTGTCGGTGTCATACTTAGTGTTTAGGTTTGATACTAGATGGATGTTCCGTACAAGGTGGAACATCAGCGACCTGCTGGGGTGTTACAACCTTTAGATATATCTGAGTGGAAGTGGGACAGCATTTCCATGGATTTTATAACTGGATTGCCAAAAACAAGGAGAAAATGAAGACTTCACAGGATCGTCAGAAGAGTTATGCGGACAAGCGTCGCGGACTTTTAGAATTCGAATAGGGTGACCATGTATTTCAGAGAGTCACACCTACTACTGGAGTTGGTAGAGCATTGAAATCGAAGCAGTTGACTCCGAAATTCGTTGGACCATATCAGATTTCGGCACGAATTGGGCCTGTTACTTATCGGATTGCATTGCCTCCGATGCTGTCCAATATCCATGATGTGTTTCATGTGTCGCAATTGAGGAAATAACTTGCAGATCCATCTCATGTGATCGAACCAGACACAATCCAGCTAAAGGATAACTTGTCGTTTGAAGTACCATCGGTGAGAATTGATGACATGAAGATTAAGCAATTGATGACCAAGGATGTTTCGTTGGTCCAGGTGATTTGGAACCCAATTACTGGAGATGCGATTTGGGAACTGGAGAGCAAGATGAGAGAACAACACCCAGACTTATTTATCGACGCATAGTTTCGAGGACGAAACTAATTTTAGGGGGGTAGTAATGTAAGACCCATAATTTTAAAGTACATTTTATGTATTTTAGTGTATTTTGGTATTGAACTCGGAGGCTTTTTAGCCAAAGTTATTAATATTTTGGAGTTTATATGACCAAAAAGATATTTTGATGCCCGATTAGAATTACTCGTCGATAAATAAATTGAATTAACTGCGGTGAATCTTTTACGAAGAATTTAATGCGTTATGGGTGAAATGGTAATTTTAATAAATATCTAGATTTGAAGATATTTGTTAAAAGTAAATAATATATATATTAATATATATGTATATATGTTTGTGTGGAGGGAAAAAGAAGGAAATTAGAAAGAAAAGAAAGAAAAAGGAAAGAAAGAGAAAGAGAGGAAAAACAAAAGAAAGGAAAACATTTCTTCCTTCTTCCCCTGCCTCGCGACCACACATCTCTCTCCATCCTTTTCTTCCATTTTCGTTGTTTCTTTTGTTCAAGAATTGAAACCTTAGGCTAGTGGGTGAGAAAGATCAAGTTTCCAGCTTCTTCCTTTCTCCTGGATTCGAAAACGGTATTAGGGATTTCAAAACCGTCAAACACAAACCTCCCTGTTTCTTCTAGATCTAAGCTTCGTTTCGCGAAGGGATAGAAGGGAAAGTTACTCACCACTACACTACGGTGCTAGTGAGCTAACTTTGGAAGCGACGTCGCGAGCAAAGTTTTTACCGAAATTGATCGTGGTGCCGTAAATCGACGTTAAAGCTAACGTTAAGGTAAGGGCTCCATCCAAACTTTTAGTTTGCATTTCGGGCCTTGTCTATGGTTGTGTGGAAAAGAATTTTGTTACGGTTGGAGTATTGATTTGGGGAAAATGAATCTAAGGTTTTATAGGTAAAAATCTTAGAGTAGGTTTTGGTTTTATTGATGAATGTTTCATGGAAAATGAATTTACCTCATGTATGTGTGATTTTGAATAAATGAAATTATTGTGTTGATTTGTGTTCAACGTACTTGGCGTGTTCATACTTGATGTTTGTTGATTGATGTGTTTTTGTGTGAATTATGGATTGAATGTGAAAGTATGTTTGAGTTTGTTTTGTGTGGAATTTGAAAACCATTAAGTTAAACGAGTATTAAGAATGGGGAATCTCTTAATGTCTTGTTTACTTAATGTGTGTTTGGGGAAAAATCGTTTAAGTTAAATAAGTATTAAGAATGGGGAATCTCTTAATGTCTTGTTTACTTAACGTTTGTTTTAGTAAACCGTGCAGACCCGTGATAGGTGGCTCCTTGGTAAACGGTACGGGCCCGAGATAGGCAGTACGTTTATGGTTTATGTTTTTGGTAAGTCGTGCAGACCCGTGATAGGTTGCACCTCGGTAAACAGTACTGACCCGTGATAGGTGGTATGTTTACGACTTATGTTTTTGGTAAATTGTGTTTGTCCGTGAGAGATTGCACAGGTGTTTGTCAGTGAGAGACTACACCCTGGTAAAGTGTGTTTACTTAATGTTTGTTTTGGAAAATCGTTAAGTTAAATGAGAATTACGAATGGGGAATCTCTTAATGTCTTGTTTACCTAATGTTTGTTTTGGAAAATTGTTTAAGTTTACTGGGCGTTAAGAATGGGGAATCTCTTAATGTCTTGGTTACTTAATGTTTGTTTTGAAAATCGCTTAAGTTAAATGAGTATTAAGAATGGGTAATCTCTTAATATCTGCGTTTACTTAATGTCGTCGTGAAAATGATTTTTGTGGAGAAATGAATTGTTGTGTTTTGGCGTGAATTGTGTAATAAATTTGTGAATACGTTTGAGTTCGTTCTGTGTGGAATTTGAAAACCATTAGGGTTAAACGAGTATTAAGAATGGGGAATCTCTTAATGTCTTGTTTACTTAATGTGTGTTTGTGAAAAATCGTTTAAGTTAACTGGGCGTTGAGAATGGGAT
Source organism: Cicer pinnatifidum (assembly GCA_037974775.1). Taxonomy (NCBI): domain Eukaryota; kingdom Viridiplantae; phylum Streptophyta; class Magnoliopsida; order Fabales; family Fabaceae; genus Cicer; species Cicer pinnatifidum. The sequence continues at coordinate 29,032,226 of JBBPBR010000001.1, read as the reverse complement.
ATCTCTTAATGTCTCGTTTACTTAATATTTGTTTTGAAAATCGTTTAAGTTAAATAAGTATTAAGAATGGGGAATCTCTTAATGACTTATGTACTTAATGTTGTCTTGAAAATCGTTTAAGTTAACTGGGCGTTAAGAATGGGGAATCTCTTAATGTCTTGGTTACTTAATGTTAGTTTTGAAAATCGCTTAAGTTAAATAAGTATTAAGATTGTGGAATCTCTTAATGTCTCGTTTACTTAATGTTTGTTTTGAAAATCGTTTAAGTTAAATAAGTATTAAGAATGGGGAATCTCTTAATGTCTTGTTTACTTAATGTTTGTTTTAGTAAACCGTGCATACCCGTGATAGGTGGCACATTGGTAAACGGTACGGGCCCATGATAGGCAGTGCGTTTATGGTTTACGATTTTTGGTAAGTTGTGCAGACCCGTGATAGGTGGCACCTTGGTAAACGGTACGGGCCGGTGATAGGAAGTACGTTTACGACTTACGTTTCTTGGTAAATTGTGTTTGTCCGTGAGAGACTGCACAGGGGTTTGACTGTGAGAGACTACGCCCTGGTAAATTGTGTTTGTCTGTGAGAGACTGCACAGGGGTTTGTCCGTGAGAGACTACGCCCTGGTGAATTGTGTTTGTCCATGAGGGACTGCACCGGTGTTTGTCTGTGAGAGACTACACCCTAGTAAATTGTGAATTGTTTGTTCATCTTGTCCGTGTGGGTATTGTGTTATAAGTGTTAAGTGTTATGTTTTGGAATTTGGTGATAACATGTTTGATTGCAATCCCATTTCGAAACTCATGATGTTGTAGTATTGTGTTATAAGCGTTAAGTGTTATGTTTTGGAATTTGGTGATAACATGTTTGATTACAATACCATTTCGAAACTCATAATGTTGTAGTATTGTGTTATAAGCGTTAAGTGTTATGTTTTGGAATTTGTTGATAACATGTTTGATTGCAATATTATTTGGAAACTCATGATGTTGTAGTAATTGTGTCATAAGTATTAAGTGTTATGTTTTGGAATTTGGTGATAGCATGTCTGATTGCAACACTATTTCGAAACTCACGATGTTTTAGCGATTGCGTTATCTGTGCTAAGTGTTAAGATTTGGGATTATGTATGAAAGTGATTGAGTTAGTTTATGAATTTTTGAAAGAATACACAGGGAAATCGATTTACCCAATCGATTTGATCAGTTACAGGGGCCCTGTCTTTCACGAAATCGATTTACCCAATCGATTTTGTAATATGTTTTTCAAAATCATTTAAGAAATCGATTTGCCAAATCGATTGGATTCATCTCAGGGGATCTGTCTTTCACGAAATCGATTTGCCCAATCGATTGGATTCATTACAGGGGCTCTATCTTCCACGAAATCGATTTGCCCAATCGATTGGCCAATACAGGGGCTCAGTCCTTCTCGAAATCGATTGCCCCAATCGATTGATGCAAGTCCAGAGTTCAATTTTCACTTAAAACTTTCAGGAAATCGATTTGCCCAATCGATTGGGTCTGTGGAAAATCTTATTTTGAGTTAGATAATTGATTGCTCAATAGATTTATCAATGTTTTGGTCAGTTATGTATTACTTGATGGATTGAGAACTTTATTTTGATTTCATTTTTATTTGGCAAGTATGACATGACCTTTTAGCATATGGAAAATCCTTTTAAGGTGCATGCTTAGTGGAAAGGGTATTTTATGCATTTGAAAACTTAAATGTTATGTGTTAATTGTTAATTTCGGTTGGTGACCCTTTACAACTACTCTTTCTTTTGTTCTTGTATTTCGTTTAGAAATTTTCTAGTATCAATAATATTCAGTTTTCTATTTTTGTCTTGTTATTTTTTTATGTTATTTTATTCTCTTATTTTATATTTCCATGTTTTTATATTTAAGCTTTATTCTACTATGATTATATGTGAATAAATCTTCCTTGTCTTGGGATTGTAGGATTTACAATGTTGGATCTCTAGCAATTTCTATTTATTTTTGTCATGGGTGTTGATCTTTTAATCCTATTTTAGTAAGAATCATATTCATACTTATATATCAAATAATATATCGAAAGGAAGATTTGATATATGACCCATAAGGTTGGACAAGGGAATCAAATCATGAAAATTGAAATCATGAAATATATCTTCTCTTAATGAATTTTGCTAATACATCAATCATAAAAATAGGATGGTTATTATTTTAAAATAAAATTTTGTTCTTTGAAAGAAGGCATTAGTTCCAATTATTTATCTGATTTTTAAGAGTTTAACATCCATAACTCATAGAAGGTTAATTTTACTGTATCCATCATTGTCAAAACTACAATCCCAAGACTTTATTTTTATTGTGAATTTTAAACCAAAAATCATTATCAAAATTTACCTTTTTAGCTAATCATCATATTAAAGAGACACTAATACTCATAACAAAGTCCTTGTGGAAACGATAATTTTTCTATGCAATAATACGGTGCATGATCAGCTTTAGCAAACGGGTCAAGTACAATTAATAAAATGCAAATAGGGGTAATAACCTGAGTCATTTCGCAAGAACTTCTAATATTATAATAACAACCGAATTGAAAGATGAAATTAAGAAATGGGTTTTTTAGATTTTTGATTTAACAGATGAGCAAAATGATTAATCCACTTATTCGAGTTTTAGACCTATCACAAATTCTATCAATGAGTTTAATTTCTAATTCGTGATTCTATTCTTATTTGACTATAAATTTGATCAATCAAGTGTAACCAATCCTATGTGAATTTGGTTTCTTTGATTGAATTAAGCATCACAATCATCAAAATATTACAATTGACGATCAAGCGTTGCAAAATTATAATACAATTAAATTAGAAACCGAGACCAAATTCTATCAAATAAATTTAATCGATCATATTGAAATTCAATTTAAGCAATCAAAATATAAATATAATCAAAGAAACAAAAATATAATTATCAATCAAAATTGACAGTGTAACGAATCTCAAGGTGTTGATAAAACTATGAACTCGTGGATTAATCTTATAAAATTAGCCTTCCATGAAATTAAAATAAAAACTATTTATTTCTTGTAGCAATGTGAATCCTAATTTTCTGTTCGTAGAAATGAAACAAAACTGCCAATATATAGTACTTGATATTGGGTTTAGGGTTTAAAAACAAGTGACCCACAAATTAAAATTATTCCAAAAGTCCTGATTAAGAAATCTGCAATCTAGGCGTAGTAATGTTCAGAATTGGTCTTTTCTTCGAACACAAAAGTTGTAGCTCTGATTTTTAGCTTTCCAATGCTTGCTCATATATGCCAATCCTATATGAAGAGCGCAAGTTATGACCTACAGAGAGGAAAAGAGTCAGAATACAAATAATAAAATTATAATTCAAATTCGATCCAAAATTTAGAAACAAGCTAAAAATATTAATATAAGCTTTAAAGAGCTTTCAAAATACCAAACTAAAATGCTAGAAACATTTTCCCAAATGCTATGATTAAATTCCCCCACACTTAAACTTTTACACTTCGAGCAAAATAATGCATGCAATTCCAAATATTCTTATGAATTGAAAATGGTGAGAGAAAAAAATATTTCTAGATTAAGGAGATCATGAATAGTTTTGTTATTACAACCAAGGCAAACAAGAGGACTAGTTAAATAAAGAATGCATCATAAGTGATAGAGTCCTCCCAAGATATAAAATTCTCTCAAAGTGTTTACACTCAAAGTGTTTGGGCTATTGTTTACACTAAAAGCACATCATAAAAGCTAGCACTACCATAGGTTTGACAAGCCTCTATAATCTATATTTGAAACACATGCACATAATGATCAAAAGGTTTTTATTTAGGATGTAACGTGGTCAAGTTAAGGGTGAGATAATCCTAAGGAGACTAGGGCTGAAAATCAAAGACGATAAAGGAGTAATGATTAAGAGAGAAAAACAACATTAAGATGTAACTCAACAAAACATCATTGACTTTTATTTTCACACTCTCCTTGCTCACAAAACCATATTTCCTCATATATATATATATATGTTCTTTCTCTTTTATAACCCTCAAATTTAAACAAACAAGTTGAGCAATCCTACACTTATTTAAGGAAAGACCCCTATATCCCCCAAGATTGGGTCAGTTAATTGTTTTTCACTTTTACCCTTTTAATGAGCTATATAACAATGAATGGGATAATTAGGCTCAAAGGAGCTTAAACAAATGGATAATTATAGGGGAGCTTAAACAAATGGATAATTGTAGGGTATACTTATTTGGCTAGTAGCTTAATCAAGAAACAAATGCCTAAATCATTTAAATATATGCATGCGGACCAAAGTTGTAATAGCCTGACTTTTTTTTTACACAATAAATAATTTCGAAAATAAAATAAATAAATACTTTTGGATAAATATTTAAGTCGTAACATAACGACAAAGTCAACAAATATTTACAAGCAGCGAAATAGTTTTTGAAATAAAAATTCAAACTATTCAAACATCAAAATACATCGGGGCTGTGAGGCCTATCAAACATAGCTCATACCCCTGAGGTATTCTCAGTAGACCTGTACAAAAGCATTGCCCCAATAATTTTAACTCCCCCCATATCACACCAAAAGTGGTACGTGAATCCATCAAAATAAAAGTCAAGCTAACAATATTAGTATAAGTACAATCTTCCAACATACAATAAATACATCCAAAAAGAAAGATCTCTAGTCCCTATACAATCGTCTAAACAGGTGGGAAGATCCTGGTTCTCATATGAGGGAAAAGCCCAGATTTCCACAATAATTGTAAAGGGTCAACAATCAAAATTAACAAATATCACATAGCATTTAAATTTCAAATGCACAAAATAACCTTTCAACTTAATATACTCTTTGAAAGGGTTTCCATATGCCAAACATGCATAATCAAAGTTGAAAAATGATGTTTTTAACAAAACCACAATGTCATATTTGACTATAGCATCCTTGTATTCGAATACAATGTTATTTTGTAAGGCAATAGGAAAATTAGGACAACTGTATTCGACTACAACCTCCTTGTATTCGAATACAATTGTAGAAAAATACAAAATTCGGTTTCGAAATGGTTTCACAATCAAGCAACACTTATAAACAAATCCAAAACAATCACGCTTACAAATTACGACAGAATCACAACAACAACTGAGTATACATAGATAATCATCACATTATATCAAACATGACTCGCGTGCCAAGCACCCTAATGCAATGCGTATATGCCCAAAATCCATGAATTCATGAATTCCAAATAAAACCCTCCTCAAAGGGGCGTAAATAATAATTGTACCGCCAATCACAGACCAATACTAATTAACGAGTTGCCACCTATCTCGGGTCAACACGATTTACTGAAAAACGTAAATCGTAAATGTATCGCCTATCACAAACCAGTACTATTTACCGAGGTGCCACCTATCCCGAGTCAGCACGATTTACTAAAAAGCGTAAATCGTAAACGTACCGTGTATCACAGACCAGTACTGTTTACCGAGGTGCCACTTATCACGGGTCACCCCGATTTACTAAATATGTGTAGTCTATCACTGACCTACACGACACGAAAATCCCCGCAAGGATAAGATGAACCAACAGATCACATGGCATCATCTCGTGGCCCATCACGGTCACCACTATCACCATGGCCCCATCTCGGTTACCATGTACTTTAAAATGCATGAGCATACTCTGACTCTTTTCACCACAATCATTAAGTAAATGCAGCTATTAAAAGATTCCCCATTTTTAATACTCATTTAACACTAATGATTTTTCAAATACAACACAGAGCATACTCAAACATATTTATTCACACCAATTTAAATTTCCACAACCACACATAAATCACATCTCCAAATTCCATCCACACCTAAATTGAATTAAATTCATTTTCCACTAAGTCACACATAATTTTCATCTAAAAAATTCATAATATTAATTATGAACACATCAATTTGACCTAACATGAATCACCATATTCAATCTCCAAAATTTTCAACCATAAATCACCACAACAACATTAATATATCAGAGTTCTCCCCACCGTTAATTCGGTGCCAACGGTCTCGATTCCTTTTTGAGACTCATGGAGCTAACTACATAAACATAAATATGTATAACAATTTGTTCACAATAAAACTAATCCAAACACAACAAAATTCCCAAAATTAAATCATTCTCACACACTAAACTTTTAAAATCAAATAATCTATATTATTTACTTAAAAATAAATAAAACAAATATTGTCCAAATTTCACATTCACATACTCGACTATTAAACCACCGAAATATTGAGTTAACAAAATACTATAAACTTTTTTTTCTATTTAAACTTAATCAAAGAGTAATTAAAAGAGTAACATTTGAAACTCTAACCATTTTTAATTTCCATATATCTTTTTGCTCAAACTCTTTAACTTAGTTAAAATTTGAACTTTTTCACAACTTTAACAACTATAAATTTTTCGTAAAATTTCAACTTCAGTTCAAACTCAATTATTTGAAAATAACTCATTATGTAACTCAAACACATCAAATTTAATCACTACACATAAATCACATCAGAAAAATAATTCATAATATTAATTATGAACATACAATCCATACCCATCATTAATCACTACACAACACACCTCAAAACAAACTAAATTCAATTTCAACAATTTCACAAATAAACTAATTAAATTCATTTTTCACAAAATCACACCTCAAATACATCAAATTTCTTTTCCACAAAATCACCAATAATGTCCTAAATGCAAACTAAAAGTTTGGAAGGAGCCCTTACCTCCGTTGTGGTTTTAACAACCGATTACGGCACCACGATTAATTACGATAAAATTTTTGCTCGAGTCATCGCTTCGAAAACTAGCTCACTAGCACCATTGCGTGGCAATGAGCAACATTCCCTTCTGTCACTTCTCGAATGGAAGCATAGATCTAGTAGAAAAATGATGATTTGTGTTTTGTGTTTTTTTTTGAAACACTAACACTTAGATTTTCATTTTTCCTTGAAACAGAAGAAAGGAAAGAAGAAAGGATGGCTTATGTTTCCTTCTTGGTTTCTCTCGTGAGTCTATATAATAATAATAATAATAATAATAATAATAATAATAATAATAATAATAATAATAATAATAATAATAATACTAATAATAATAATAATAATAATAATAATAATAATAATAATAATATTAATAATAAATATCTAAACAAATATGTAGATATTTTTTGAAAAAGCATTATTTCACCCATCACTTCACATCACTTCTCAAACCACTTTTTCAGAAAAATATCATCTCTCGCTGCAAATCAATTGGCAGATGTATTTTTTTTCTGAAAAATGCTGCATCTCCGAAAATTTTTCGTTCGACAAAAGATTACCGTAATTAATCTAAATTATTTATCGACAAATAATTTTATTCGGGTCTCCAAAAAGATATTTTTGGCATTAAACTCACAAAATATCAATAACTTGGCTAAAAAGCCTCATAATTCAACACCAAAATACATAAATTAGAATTTAAAATTAAGGGTCTTACATTCTACTCCCCTAAAATTAGTTCTGTCCTCGAAACTACGCCACGATAAACAACTCAGGGTGTTGTTCCCTCATCTTGCTCTCCAATTCCTAAGTCGCATCTCCAGTAGTTGGCTTCCAAATCACCTTGACCAACGAAACATCCTTGTTCCTTAATTGCTTAATCTTCTTGTCATCAATTCTTGCAGGTAATACTTCGAATGACAAGTTATCCTTTAATGGAATTGTGTCTAGTTTGATCACATGTGACGGATCTGCAAGGTATTTTCTCCATTGCGACACATGAAAAACGTCGTGAATATTGGAGAGCATCAAAGGCAATGCAGTTCGATAAGCAACAGGTCCAATTCGTGCAGAAATCAGATATGGTCTAATGAATTTCGGAGTCAATTTCTTCGATTTCAAGGCTCTACCAACTCCAGCCATAGGCGTGACTCTTAGAAATACATGGTCACCATGTTCGAATTCTAGAAGTCTGCGACGTTTGTCCACATACCTCTTTTGACGATCTTGTGAAGTCTTCATTTTCTCTTTTATCTTCTTGACCTTATCTGTAGTCTGTTGTACCATCTCCGGTCCTATAATTATACTTTCACCATCCTTATACCAACACAAAGGCGTTTGACACTTGCGCCCATAAAATGCCTCATATGGTGCCATTCCAATACTTGCGTGGAAACTATTGTTGTAGGTAAACTCAACCAACGGAAGTACATCATCCCAACTTCCTCTATCATCTAATACACATGCTTTTAATAGATCTTCCAAGGACTGATTTATCCTCTCAGTCTGTCCGTCCGTTTGTGGATGGTAAGCTAAACTCAATCTTAGTTTCGTTCCCAACACTTCATGCAATGCTCCCCAAAAGTGTGGTGTGAACTTTGGGTCACGGTCTCATACGATACTCGATGGTACTCAGTGTAATCTCACAATCTCAATAATGTAGATCTCAATTAGCTTATCTACGTTATATATTTTCTTTACTGGTAAAAAGTGTGCAGATTTAGTTAATCGATCCACTATCACCCAAATAGAATCGTTCTTTCTCCTTGTTTTCGATAATCCATTCAGGTATATCTAGAGGTTGCAACATTCCAGTAGGTCGCTGATGTTCCACCTTCGCTTTCTGACAAGTTAAATAAGTTGATACATACTCCGCTACATGTCTCTTCATTCCTGGCCACCAATAATTCTGCCTCAAATCCTGATACATCTTTGTTGCTGCAGGGTGAATACTCAATTTACTCTTATGAGCCTCTTCTAAAATTGTTTTACTCATCTCTGCAAATTCTGGTACACAAATTCTACCATTACATCTCAAAATATTATCTGGTCCAATCTTAAACTCAGTTGTCCTCCCTTGGCACTATTAGGTCCCTCTTATCTTGAATTAAGGTGTCATCTTGAGAATTAACAATGTCTTCAAGTAACCCACTCGAAATCTTAATCATTCCAAATTTCAAAATTCCTGGTGCAAACTTTACGTTCAAGTGTAGGTCTCTAAAAGCTTCCCACAACTCTTGTTGTCTAGCCATCACTGTTGAAGATACTGACACACTTCTTCTACTCAACGCATCAGTCACTACATTGGCCTTCCCATGGTGGTATTGCAGCGTGAAATCAAAATCGTTGACAATCTCCATTCATCGTCTCTGACGCATGTTCAATTCTTTTTGATCAAACAAATATTTCAAACTTTTATTCTCACTGAACAATGTGAACGTGCATCCGTATAAATAGTGCCTCCAGATCTTCAATGCAAAAACTACAACAGCAAGCTCCAAGTCATGAGTAGGATAGTTTCTTTCATGAATCTTCAATTGCCTTGAGGCGTAAGCTACAACTTTCTTGTGTTGCATCAGAACACATCCCAAACCTTGGAGAGACACATCACAATAAACTTCATATGGTACTTTTGATTGCGGTAATACCAATACTGGTGAGGTTGTCAACTTTTTCTTTAGTAACTGAAAATTTTCCTCACACTTCTCCGCCCATGCGAACGGTTGATATTTTCTAGTAAGTTGTGTCAATGGAGCTACAATCTTAGCAAAACCTTCAATAAACCTCATGTAGTACCCTGCCAGTCCTACGAAACTTCGTATGTCAGTGACAGTTTGAGGCTGTTTCCAAGCAAGAACTGCCTCAATCTTAGCCGGATCTACAACAATTCCTTCCTTGGTTATCACATGTCCTAAGAAATTCACTTCTCCTAGCCAAAACTCAAGCTTCGGTAGATTGGCATACAATTGCTTCTTGCGTAAAATTTCATGAACTTGGCGCAAATGTTCTCCATGTTCTTCCTCAGTCCTTGAATAAATTAATATATCATCAATGAACACCACAACAAATTTATCTAGGAATGGACTAAAGATTTTGTACATGTAGTCCATAAAAACTGCTGGTGCATTGGCAACTTCAAATGGCATAACAAGATATTCATAATGCCCATAACGGGTTCGGAAAGCATTTTTCTGAATATCTTCTTCCCTTACTCGAATCTGATGGTAACCCGACTTCAAGTCAATCTTCGAAAACATTGCAGTTCCTCTCAACTAATCCATCAAATCATCAATGCATGGCAAAGGATAACGATTCTTAATAGTTGCCTTATTAAGTTGTCTACAATCCACACATAAGCGCGAGCTTCTGTTCTTCTTCTTAACTAGCAATACCGGAGCTCCCCATGGTGATACACTTGGTCTAATAAATTTCTTCTCCAACAAATCTTCAATTTGGCCTTTGAGCTCATTTATTTCTAATGGCGACATTCGATACGACACAATTGAAATAGGTCCGGTTCTTAGGTGCAATTCAATGAAAAATTCCATTTCCCTTACCGGTGGCAATCCTGGAATTTCTGCTGGAAATATGTCCCGGTACTCATCGACACACATCACATCCTCTATGTTCACATTTATCTTTGCCTCCACATTAGCTAAAGACAAAAACTTATGAGTTCCTTCTCTTAGTGACACTCCGAGTTTGTTAGTAGTTAGATGCCTTACAACTCCAGGTTTAGGGAATAGAACCAGTTTGCGAGCACAATCCAAGATCACATAATGATACGACATTCAATATATACCGAGAATGATCTCGAGTGATTGTAGAGGTAAACAAATCAAATGAACCAAGAAATTCCTATTATGGATAGTTATTTGACAATGTAAACATGCATAATTTACTGTCAAAGTCTTAGCAGGTGTGGAAAAAACCAAATCAAAAGGCAAAACAAACACAAATAACTTCAAACGATTCATACAATCCATAGCAATGAAGGAATGGGTTGCCCCCGAATTAAAAAGTATAGTTAGAGTGTTACCTGGAACCTCACAGTCATGTTGAATCAGATTGCTAGATGGATTTCCAACTTCAGCACTCATGCAATAAACATGTCCTCTAGCAGTAGGACGAGTAGCCCTAGTTACATTCACAACTGGTTCCACCTTCGGAACCGTGCAATCCCTTGCCATATGCCTTGGCTTCTGACAATTGTAGCAAGTGAGAATATTAGAGATACAAGCGCTAGCATAATGTCACTTTTCCCTACATCGGAAACATCGAACCACTTGTCCCAATTGTCTTCTGAAATTCTGGTTCCTCGGGCGATTCTCCCCCCTATTGTTATTTTGTGGTCAATTATAAGGTTTAGCAACTTGTTTTTCCTTGTTGTTATGATGATTCACCCGACTAGGCCCTCCTGAATTAAAATTCCCTCCTCGGCTAGCCCTCTTATTCTTCATATCCTCAACATCTACATTTTTCCACAAGAACTTGGAAACTTTGAATTCCCAAGGGTAAGACAGAGTCTTGAATCTCATACTTTAGTCCGTCTTGGAAACAATGACACATGTATGGTTCATCAATCTCTTCACGGAAAAACCTGAAAAGCCTTGACAACGATTCAAATAAATCATCACCCACGGTCATGTTCCTCTGATGAAGTTTTATAAAATCATCACCCAATTTAGTCCTAGTACTCATTGGGAAGTATTTGTCTAAAAACTTCCTTTTGAATGATTCCCAATTCACCTTCTCGTGAGCTGATCCCATCAACAAGCTTGTACTCCTCCACCAATACTCAGCATCCCCTAATAGCATATAAGTGGCGTAGTTGACCTTCACTCCTGCCTGATAGTTAATTATTTCGAAGATCTTTTCCACTTCTTGGATCCGCTGATCCGCTTTCTCTGAATTCTCATCACCCTTAAACTTGGGAGGATAGTAACGACGAAAATCTTCCAATCCTCTTGACTCAGCAACACAAATTTCTCTTCCCCTCTTTTCTAGATCCCACAGAGTCTTGGCAGCAGTATGTGCAGCAACAGAAGCAGCCATGTTATTCATAGCTTCCGCCATTTGATCATCCCTATTAACGTTGGCTCTTGGAGCGTCATTCCTTCTTGGCGCCATGGTTTTACTATAAGACCATCATCAAGGAGAGTCTTAACACCACTTCAAATAATTCCAAAACTAACTTCCGACTACATCAACACATAATAACTATACATAACCCGAAAACTCAAACAACTTAACCCGACAACTCAGACAACTTAACCCGACGCATGATCAGATAACTACTCCCTAACTACAGGTTGACCTAGAATCTATAACCAAAACTCCACATCCCCAAAGAAATCCAAACCAAGGCTCTGATACCACAATTGTAACAGCCCGATTTTTTTTTTAGAAAATAAATACTTTTGGATAAATATTTAAGTCGTAACATAACGACAAAGTCAACAAATATTTACAAGCAGCGGAATAGTTTTTGAAATAAAAATCTGAAGTACTCAAACATCCAAATACACTGAGGCCTATCAAACATAGCTCATACCCTTGGGGTATTCTCGGTAGACCTGTACAAAAGCACTGCCGCAAGAATTTTAACTCCCCCCACATCACATCAAAAAGTGGACCTATCAAAATAAAAGTCAAGCCGACAACATTAGTATAGGTACAGTCTTCCAACATACAATAAATACATCCACAAAAGAAAGACCTCTAGTCCCTATACTACCGTCTAATCTAATCATACTATACTACAAAAACTATACGACCTGGGTGATCTCCACGCGCCCGGGAAGATCCTCCAAACACAACTCCAGTCAGGTGTGTCCAACTACCTCCCCATCTACAAGATACTAATCGATGGGAAAATCCTGGTTCTCATTTGAGGGCAAATCCCAGATTTCCACAATAATTGTAAAGGGTCACCAACCAAAATTAACAAATATCACACAACATTTAAATTTCAAATGCACAAAATAACCTTTCAACTTAGCATACTCTTTGAAAGGGTTTCCATTTGCCAAACATGCATAATCAAAGTTGAAAAATGAAGTTTTTAACAAAACTACACTGTCATATTTGAATACAGCATCATTGTATTCGAATACAGTGTTATTTTGTAAGTCAGTAGCCAAATCAGGACAACTGTATTCGACTACAACCTCCTTGTATTTGAATACAACTGCAGAAAAATGCCTAATTCGGTTTCGAAATGGTTTACAATTAATCAACACTTACAAACAAATCCAAAACAATCACACTTACCAATTACGACACAATCACAACAACAACTGAGTATACATAGACAATAATCAAATTATATCGAACATGACTCGCGTTCCAAGCACCCTAATGCAATGCGTATATGCCAAAAATGCATGAATTCCGGAATTCCAACTAAAACCCTCCTCAAAGGGGCGTAAATCATAATTGTACCGCCTATCACTGACTAGTAATAATTAACGAGGTGTCACCTATCACGGGTCAGCACGATTTACTGAAAAACGTAAATCGTAAATGTACCGCGTATCACAGACCAGTACTATTTACAGAGGTGCCACCTATCACAGGTCAGCACGATTTACTAAAAATGTGTAGTCTATCACATACCTACATGACGCGAAAATCCCTACAAGGATAAGATGAACCAACAGATCATATGGCATCATCTCATGGCCCGTCACGGTCACCACTATCACCATGGCCCCATCGCGGTTACCATGTACTATGAAATGCATGAGCATACTCTGACTCTTTTCACCAGAATCATTAAGTAAATGCCGATATTAAAAGATTCCCCATTTTTAATACTCATTTAATACTAATGATTTTTCAAATACAACACAGAGCATACTCAAACATATTTATTCACACCAATTTAAATTTCCACAACCACACATAAATCACATCTCCAAACTCCATCCACACCTAAATTGAATTAAATTCATTTTCCACTAAGTCACACATAAATTTCATCTCAAAAATTCATAATATTAATTATGAACACATCAATTTCACCTAACATTAATCACCAAAATTTCCAAACATTAATCACCATATTCAATCTCCAAAAATTTCAACCTTAAATCACCACAACAATATTAATATGTAACTCAAACCTTAACTCATTATGTAACTCAAACACATCAAATTTAATCACTACATAAATCACATCAGAAAAATAATTCATAATATTAATTATGAACATTCAATCCATACCCAACATTAATCACTACACAACACACCTAAAAAAAAAACTAAATTCAATTTCAACAAATTCACACATAAACTAATTAAATTCATTTTTCACAAAATCACACCTCAAATACATCAAATGCAAACTAAAAGTTTGGAAGGAGCCCTTACCTCCGTTGTGGTTTTAACAACCGATTACGGCGCCGCGATTAATTATGATAAAATTTTTGCTCGAGTCGTTGCTTCGAAAACTAGGTCACTAGCACCGTAGCGTGGCAATGAGCAACTTTCCCTTTTGTCACTTCCCGAATGGAAGCTTAGATCTAAAAGAAAAGTGATGATTTGTGTTTTGTGTTTTTTTTTTGAAACACTAACACTTGATTTTTATTTTTCCTTAAAACAGAAGAAAGGAAAGAAGAAAGGATGGTTTATGTTTGCTTCTTGGTTTCTCACGTGAGTATATATATATATATATATATATATATATATATATATAACAATAATAACAATAATAATAATAACAATAATAAATATCTAAACAAATATATAGATATTTTTAAGAAAAAGCATCATTTCACCCTTCACGTCATATCACTTCGCAAACCACTTTTTCAGAAAAATATCTTCTCTCGCCGCAATTCAATTGACAGATGTATTTTTTCCGAGCATTTCAAAAAAAATTTCGTTTGACAAAAGATTCACCGTAATTAATCTAAATTATTTATCGACAAATAATTTTAATCGGGTCTCCGAAAAGATATTGTTGGCATTAAACTCACAAAATATCAATAACATGGCTAAAAAGCCTCATAATTCAACACCAAAATACGTAAATTAGAATTTAAAATTAAGGGTCTTACAAAAGTCAAGTCATGCTCTAGCATAACTAGCAATCATGAGTGATATAACACACAAGAAAAAAAAAGATGGAAAAATATATTCCATTCATAATAAGGCTAAAAAATCTCACAAAGGTTAATGACCTATCACAAATAATACACAATTTAGCATTTTAATCCAATTTATTTGACCAAGAATGCAAAGATACTATCCAATCATGCTAGTCCAAACAAACTGTCAACATTTACAACCACAAAATCTGATGAAAAAGCATGCACTGCAATGTCCATTTTTTTTATTTTATTTTTTTGAAATATAACAAATAAAATCCTAAAACAAATAAAATCCTAAATAATACCCCCACACTTAAATTACACACTGTCCTCAATGAAAGTAACAACTATGAAATAAGAGTAAGGAAAAGGAGCTCCCTGTTCGAACTTGAGTGTAGTTGGGCTTTTCCAAGGAGAGTTCTTGTATGGTAGCATCTTCAAGCACAGAGCTCTCGTAGAATAGCTTGAGGCGTTGTCCATTTACTTTGAACACTTTCTTGGTGTTTTCACTTTTTATTTCCACTAGACCATGAGAAATTAAACTTTGATTGAACACTTTCTTGGTGTTTTCAATGCACTTTGATTGAAGTTTCCCAACCATAAAATTAAAACGGGAGTTGAACAATAAAACTTTCTATTTAATTGCTTTAAGGAGGGGAATGTTCACTTCCACCTTCCTAAATGTATCCAGGATCTCCTTGTCCTTATCTTCCTCGTCCATTTTCTTAGTCTTCACTACCATTTGAGGAAAAGGAAGTGGTATATTTTGCTCAACATCAACAGTTTTATATATCAAAGTGTCCTTAACAACCTTGTTATTTTTCACTACAGTTTCAGGTACCTTTGGTATTTCAACAGCTTTCCCAGACCTCAATGGAATTGCACTAACATTGGGAGCATTTTGATTTAATACTGACTATGCAGGTAATTAGTTTGACCCCTGAGTCTATAATTGATTAATTGAAGTGGCTAGCTTACCAATCATTGTTTCCAAATTTTGAATGGTTGAATATGTTCTTTGTTGAAATTGGAGATTATGGACAGCCATCTGCTTAACGAGGTCCTTTAATGAAGGTGTATTGTTTTGTTGTTGAGGAATATTTTGCTGTTGCTGCTGCCTAGGTTGCTGTTGTACAGATGAATTCCTCCATCTCAGGTTGGGATGGTTTCTCCAACCAGGATTGTACCTGTTAGATGATATATCACAATTGACTTGAGGATTGTATATATTTGCTGCATAAGCTCGAGGAGCATCAACAATTGGATCTTCTTGCAATGTAGGACATGAATCTGTAGGATGCTCTAAAGAAGTGCAAATACCACATACCACTGCTTGGGTTTTATCTATTGGCAATTTTTTTACTAAACATGTAAGCTCATCAAGTTTTCCTTCAAAATTCTTGTTGGAAGAACCTTGAATTTCATTCACACCCCTTGTCAACACTACTGAGTTGCTTCTAGTTGTAAACTGTTGACAATTAATGGAGATGTTCTCAATCAAAGCCTTTGCGACTTCTGGGGTCTTATCGACAAGTGCTCCCCCACTAGCAGCATCCAAAATGCTTCTATCCATAGGTTTAGAAATTCTCCTATCCAAAATGCTTATACTAGATGAGCAATTGTTTAGAAACCTGCGATGAGGACAACTTAAGACTAATTTCTTGAATATCTCCCAATACTCATGTAATGATTCCATGTCAATCTACCTGATGCCACATATTTCTTTTCTGATTGAAGTAGCTCGTGAGGCAGGGAATAATTTTTCTAGAACAATATCTTTCGATCATTCCAACTTGTAACAGAACCTGGTTGAAGGTAGTATAACCAGTGCTTGGCAACATCTTGGAGTGAAAATGGGAAGGCTTTCAACTTAATGTGGTCTTCTGTGACTCCTTTAGGTTTCATGGTAGAACACACAACATGGAATGATCTATTAAGTCAATTATAATGCATTATGTATTAAGTCAGATAAAGGCAATTTTTTTTGGATTTTTTGAAAAATATGAAAATTGAAAAAAGGTCTAAACGAAGGAAAAACGGTTAAATTTTTGGAGAATATTCCTTCATTTTTTTTTCTTTTGATTTTCAGGAAAAATTTCAGAGCAATTCGAGATAGTCGTTTGAAAACAGGGTTTTTTATCGGTAAATATTGTTATCAGAGATTCTCTAGCAACGAAGCCAATTTGATATGCTATCGCACATGGGTTAAATACAATTAATAAAAGGTAAATAGAGGTGATAACTCGAATCGTTTCTCAAGAACTTCTAATATAATAATAATAACCGAATTGAAAGTTGAAATTAAAAGGGATTTTTTTTATAGATTTTTTATTTAACAGATGAGCAAAACGATTAACCCACTTATTGGAGTTTCAGACTTATCACAGATTCTATTAATGAGTTTAATTTCTAATTCGTGATTCTATTCTTATTTGATTATAGAATTGATCAAACAAGCGTAGTCAATCCTATGCGAATTTGGTTTCTTTGATTGGATTAAGCATCACAATCATCAAAATATTACAATTAACGATCAAGTGTTGCAAAATATTAATTCAATTAAATTATAAATTGAAACCAAATTCTCTTAAATAAATTTAATCGATCCTATTGAAATTCAATTTAAGCAATCAAAATATAAATATAATCAAATAAACAAGAATATAATTCTCCTTTTCGATACCAATTAGACTTAAATTTTCATTTTTCTTATACATACATACATACATATAAATATATATATATATATATATATATATATATATATATATATATATATATATATATATATATATATATATATATATATATATATATATATAGATATTTGTCTTACTGATTTTTCTCACTTTGAATGCAAAGAATCCAAAGTCTTGAGAATCTTGTTGAACTAATACATGAGATAGAAATATTTTGCCGTAGGAGAAGAAAAGAGGAAAACATTTCAGAAACAAGAAAGAGATTTAAAAATGGCTTAAAATAAAACCTTGAAAGAGTATGCCTCTCCAAATACTACAATACCACCTTTGAGTATTGCGCGTCTGATGGTAGAGGTTAACAATTTTGTATTTAAACCTTCATTGCTATCTATTGTACAACAAAACTAATTCTTTGGTACTCCAACTGATGATCCAAACCTACATTTGTCTATTTTTTTAGAGTATTGTGATACTTTGAAAATGAATGGAATGACTAGTGAATCCATTAGACTAAGACTTGTCTCTTTTTCAATATGGGATAGAGCTATAGCTTGGCTACATTCATTTCCTTTTGAGTCCATTACCATACAAGATCAGATAAAGCAAGCATTCCTTGCTAGATATTTTCCACCAAGAAAAACTACATAATTAAGAAATCAAATCACAAGTTTTTCTCAAAAGGAAGGAGAATCGCTCTATGAAGCTTGGGAGCGCTTCAAAGATATGTAGAGATTGTGCCGTCATCATGGGCTGGAGAGATGGCTAATTGTCCATACATTATACAATGGACTCTCATACACTACAAGAGTGACAATTGATGTTGTTGTAGGAGGGGCATTGAGGAACAAGAACATAGAAGAAGCCTATGCTCTAACTAAAGACAAGGCATATAACCACTACCAATGGTCAAGTGATCGATCTCCTCAGAAGAAAGGAGGCAAGTATAAAGTTGATGCATTAGATCATATTGCTTATAAGGTAGATGCATTGTTTCAAAAATTTGAAAAATTGAATGTAAGTGATGTCACACAAAATGTTTCTCCTTGTGAAATTTGTGGTATTATTGGTCATGTGGTTGTTGAATGCCAAGACAAAATGTCTGTTAATGGTGGGGTAGGTAATGAGCTACTTAATTATCTTAACAATCCACAAAAAGGGGACCATTTTTCACATACTTATAATAAAGGGTGGAGGAGTCATCCAAATATTTCATACAAAAATCCACCCCTTAATCCCATCCCCCAACCAATGGTTAGACCTACCAGTTTCCAAGGACCAAGGTCTTTCAACAGCCCCCAAAAGTCTAGCTTAGAAAATTTGTTGGAAAATTTTGTGTTGACTCAAACCAAATAAAATGAGGAGTTTAAAAATCAAAACCAGTCAATGAATGAACACTCAAACAGTGAGCATCTAAGGTAGATTCCATGGCCACACACAATAAAATGTTGGAAACACAAATCACCCAAGTGGCTCAACAAGTTGCTTCATCCTCTAGATCTCCCGTTGTATTCCCAGGGCAGCGTGAACCAAACCCCAAGGGACAATTAAATGTTGTCACCTTAAGAAACAAAAAACAATTAGAGGAACCCAAAGGTAGTGATGTGGAAGTGAATGTTATGGATGAGAATGAAAGAACCCAAACATCAAGTGAGAGGGTATATGAGGAAAAATAAAAACCTTATGTGCCTCCGGCACCGTATAAACAACCCATAGCATTTCCCCAAAGATTCGCCAAGGCTAAAATTGAGGAGCAATTTAGGAAGTTTGTGGAACTTTTGAAAAAATTATATATAAACATTCTTTTCACCAAAGCACTATCTCAAATGCCGTAATATGCTAAATTTTTTAAAGAAATTTTGTCAAACAAAGAAAATTTGGCGACAATGAGACAGTTGCCTTAACTGAGGTATCTATTACCATAATTCAAAATAAATTGGCTCCCAAACTTAAATACCTTGGAAGTTTTTCTATTCCTTGTGTTATTGGTGATATGAGTTTCGAACGTGCTTTGTGTGATCTTGGGGCTAGCGTAAGCCTCATTTCTTTGTCAGTTTGTAAGAAGCTAAATATTGCTGAGTTAAAGCCCACAAACATTTCCTTACAGTTAGGCGATCGATCTATCAAGTATTTGATGGGAATATTAGAGGATGTTCCTATCAAAGTAGGACAATTGTTTATACTAGCTGATTTTGTGGTGTTGGAAATGGAAGAGGATTCCCAAGTCCCAATTCTTATTGGGAGACCTTTTCTAGCCACAACAGAAGTTGTTATTGATGTGAAACATGGGAAGCTTGTCTTCTATGTGGGTGATGAAAAGATTGAATTTAATTTCTCTAACTATATGAAAAGTCCTTCTCTTGACGATTCTTGTTGCAGGGTCGATTTAATTTATCACCGTGTTAAGGAGTATCCTTTAGGACCAATCTTGCAGGATGGGCTGGAAGCATGTTTGATTGGATGCACAAGTCGTGAAGACTTGTCAAAGGAAGCTGATGCAGATGCTAACTTGTTGGATGAAAATCCTCTTCTTCCAAACTTAAATTTTGAGGCATTAGTAGTAGAAAATTCAACACCTCTCCCAAAAGAGGCTCCAAAGATAGAACTTAAGTCTTTGCCCTCAAATCTCAGGTATGAATTCCTTGGCAAAAATTCTACATTTCTTGTCATTGTAAGTGCTTAATTAAATGGTGAAGAAACTGAAAAATTGCTTGGAATCCTCAAGAGGTATCCAAATGCTATTGGGTATACTACTGAGAACTTAAAGAGAATTAATCCATCAATTTGCATGAATAGGGTGCTACTTCAAGAGGACTATAAACCCTCTATTGAGCATCAAATGAGGTTAAATCCTTACATGAATGAAGTTATGAATAAAGAGGTACTGAAACTCCTAGATGTCGGGTTAATTTATCCTATCTATGATAGCTAATGGGTTAGTCCCGTTAAAGTAGTTCCAAAAAAGGAAGGTATCAATGTTTTTAAAAATGAAAAAAAATGAATCTATTGCAAGTAGGATAGTTACGGGGTGGAGGATGTGTATAGTTTACAGAAAACTGAACAAAGCAACTCTTATATATCACTTTCCTCTCTTCTTTATTGACCAAATCTTAGAAAGGTTAGCAAAGCATTCATATTTTTCTATTCAGATGGCTATTCTGAATTTTTCAAATTCCCATTCATGCAAATGACCAAGAGAAAACCACGTTTGCTTTTCCTTATGGAACTTATGCTTATAGGAGAATGCTTTTTGGTTTGTGCAATGCTCGTGCTACCTTTCAATGTTGCATGATGTCAACTTTTATTTTATTTTGATGAGGATATAATGGAAGTATTTAGGGATGACTTTTTTGTATATGGATCTAGCATTAAAAATTGTTTGGCCAATCTGGAAAAGGTACTTGAAAGGTGTCGACAAGTTAATCTTGTGTTAAATTGGCAGAAATGCCACTTTGTGTTTAGAGAAGGAATTTTTCTTGGACATTTGGTGTCCGAGTGAGGTATTAAGGTATACAAAGCAAAAATTGAGGTATGGAGAAAATGTCACCTCCGACCTCCGTAAAAGAAGTGAGAGGTTTCTTGGGGCATGCAAGTTTGTACCGCCGATTCAATAAAGATTTTTCTACGATTTTAAAGCCTCTAACCAATCTGCTCCTAAAGGATGCAACTTTTGTCTTTGATGAATTTTGTCTTGAGTCCATATGCTGGTTAAAAGAAGCATTGACATCTACCCCGATTATGCAACCACTGGATTGGAGTCTTCCATTTGAAATCATATGTGATGCTAGCAACTTTGTTGTAGGTGCAATGTCGGGGAAGTGAAAAGATGAGAGAGTTCATGTTATCTATTACGCCAAGAGTACTTTGGATGAATCTCAAGTTAACTATGCCACAATCGAGAAAGAGCTATTGGCATTAGTGTTTGCCATTGACAAGTTTTGTTCCTACCTAATGGGATTGAATATGATTCTCTACACAGACCATGTAGCCATTAAATATCTCTTGAGCAAGAAATTGTTGGTTTATATGGCCTCTATTATTAAAAAATTATATGAAATGACTTCACTAATTTTACAAGATTATTAACCAAGTTAATAGTGACAGTTTCTAAGTATTGAAATTAATATTGAAACCAACGTGATCAATATTATTCCAATTCAACAGTTATAGATTCAAACACTTAACAAGACAAAGGTTCAAATACACATGTATTTTCAAGATAAGCATCCAGATACAATCCTTATTCAAAAGATTAATCAAGACAGAAATTCACATACGAACATTCAAGAACAAATATTCAAGATAATTATAAAGAGAAGAGAGAAAGGAAATAATGCACCAGGAATTTTATACTGGTTCGGCTATCAGTTTGATAACCAACATCCAGTCCTGAAATCTACAACAGATTTCAGCCTTCACTAAAATTGATTTGAGTACTTTTTATAGACTTTCCAGCATCACCGCCAATCCATCCAACTCAACCCCAATTCTACCACAATACCAACCTATCCCTAAGAGCTACTCGCCAAGCTTCTAACAAGATCAAGTTGAGGTTTCTTCTTGATGAACACAAGTATCAAAACAGATAACGACCAGTTTATACTACTGGATCAATTCTACCACAATACCAACCTATCCCTAAGAGCTACTCGCCAAGCTTCTAACGAGATCAAGTTGAGGTTTCTTCTTGATGAACACAAGTATCAAAACAGATAACGACCAGTTTATACTACTGGATTTCCAGACTTTCAGTTAAAGAGATTGTTCTTTAAAAAGAAACAAAAGAAAACTAAGAAAAGTGACTCAATCACAATGTAGAATCTCACACCAGATGTTTTGCCAATACGTGTTTGTGAGATGTAACTATTTCTCTCTCAAGCTGTATTTTTCAGCTCTCTGTGATTATGAAAACTGTTATGATTCGTTTTGTTAGTTATGAAAAATTATGATTGAAATCGTTTATATAGTTTCTGAAAAACAACAGATAAATCGATTTCCCAATCGATTTTATTAAAGTGTAAAACCAGCTTAATCGATTTCCCAATCGATTATCGCGTATCTTGTTTTTCTTTAATCTTGAAACTATATGAACTAATCGATTTGCTAATCGATTCTTTTAATGCGCTTTTCAGAAACTGATACCCAGTTCATATTAGAATCGATTGAATAATCGATTATAGGTCTTTTGTTCCAACAACGAGATCAAAACAATTGATTATCAAGTCGACTTACATAATCGATTTTGCAATGAGCTAAATTCTCCCTGTAACTTAAACATTTACTCCAAACGGTTTCACTAGTCCCAGGGACTCATATGTTTTCCTCCAATCAATTTGTCAATCGATTTCCATATCAGTTCAGAAAACTTCTCATATCAGCATCGACTTCCAAATCGACTTAAAATGTGACACAATTGATTACCCAATCGATGCTCGGGCTGGAGTTTGGAAACTTTCTCACATCTTTGATGTTTGGGAAAATAAATAGATTATTCAATCGATTCTTTAAACCATTTTTCACTTCTTCAATCGATTTACCATTGGATTGATTTGATGACTACTTCAGCCTTTACTGATGTCTGGGTGTACAAATCGATTATGCAATCGATTTTCGCGTTTCCTAAATAGACAATTCAGACACTGTGAAGCATAAATCAATTATGAAATCGATTTTATAATGCTGATTTCCTAGTATGTCACAGGATAATCGATGTCTCAATCGATTTTTCACAGGGATCATATTTCAGTTTGATCTATAATTCCAAGTTTCATTCTAATATAGAAGAAACTTTCTTTGGGTAAAGCTTTGGTAAAAATATCAGCTAATTGATCAGAAGTATTAATGTATTCAAGCATGATATTACCATTTTGATATTGATCCCTAATGAAATGATGTCTAATCTCAATATGCTTAGTTCTTGAGTGCATAACAGGATTTTTTGTAATATTTATGGCACTAGTATTGTTACACATGATTGGCACAGTTCCAAGATCAACATCAAAGTCAGATAGGTGTTGTTTCATCCATAATATTTGTGCACAACAGCTTTTAGCAGCTACATATTCAGCCTCAGCTGTTGAAAGTGCAACACTATTTTGTTTCTTGCTATGCCAAGATACAAATGAATTCCCTAATAGGTGGCAAGTACCAGATGTACTTTTTCTGTCTAATTTGCAACCAGCAAAATCAGAATCAGAATAGCCAACAAGAGTGCAAGTTGATCCCTTAGGATACCATAAACCTAAATTTTTGGTTCCTATTAGATATCTAAAGATTCTCTTGACTGCACTTAGATGGGATTCCTTAGGGTTAGCTTGATATCTTGCACACATGTAGATACTAAACATAATATCAGGTCTGCTAGTTGTAAGATATAATAAAGATCCTATCATGCCTCTAAACATGGTCATATCTACAGATTTTCCCTTCTCATCTTTTTTCTAAATGGCAAGCTTGACTCATGGGTGTTTCAATGGGTTTAAATTTATCAAAGTCAAACTTCTTTAAAAGATCATTACAATATTTGGTTTGACTTCGGAAAATACCATTCTTGCTTTGATTGATTTGAAATCCTAAGAAGAAGGTTAATTCTCCCATCATTGACATTTCAAATCTTCCTTTCATCACATTTTCAAATTCTTTGCAAAGTTTACTGTTTGTGGAACCAAAAATTATGTCATCAACATAAATTTGGACAAGCAGAATATCTTCTCCCTTTTTCTTTATAAAGATTGTTTTATCAACATTTCTTCTTAAAAATTCTTGCTGTAAGAGGAAATTGTTGAGTTTGTCATACCAAGCCCTTGGAGCTTGTTTCAATCCATAGAGAGGTTTTGTTAGTTTATAAACATGATTTGGAAAAGTAGGATCCTCAAATCCTGGAGTTTGACTAACATAAACCTCCTCTTGGATATCTCCATTTAGAAAAGCACTCTTTACATCCATTTGATACAATTTAAAATCCATGATACAAGCATAAGCAAGCCGAATCCTAATTGCTTCTAATCTGGCTACAGGCGCATAAGTTTCATCATAGTCAATACCCTCTTCCTGATTATAACCTTTAGCAACTAGTCTAGCCTTATTCCTAGTTATTTCTCTATTTTCATCCGTCTTATTCCTAAACACTCATCTAGTTCCAATTATATGTTTGTTTTCTGGTTTAGGAACTAAGATCCATACCTTGTTTCTCTCAAATTGATTAAGCTCTTCTTGAATGGCAATTATCCAGTCATTGTCCATGAGAGCTTCTTTAATATTCTAAGGTTCTACTTCAGATACAAAGGCTGTGAAATTGCAGAAGTGTCTAAGGGTTTTTCTAGTAGCAACTCCTTTAGAGATTTCTCCTATTATGTTGTCAATGGGATGGTTTTTGTTAAACTTCCATTTCTTAGGTGAGTCATCTTCCCTTATAGTTTCAATACAATCAAGGTTAGTTGGAGGTACTGCTTCCTTAGGTTCTGTTGGATCAGATTCTACAATTTCATCCAAAGAATCACCAACTATAGGAGGGGTGCTGTTCAAGTTTTCAGCAAACATTTCATCAAATTTTACATGAACAGATTCCTCTATAGTTTTAGTTCTTTTATTGTAGATCCTATAGGCCTTACTAGATTGTGAATATCCTAGAAAGATTCCCTCATCTGCCTTAGAGTCAAGCTTTCCTAGATGCTCTTTTCCATTATTCAATACAAAGCATTTGCATCCAAAGACTCTAAGAAATGTTTGGTTTTCTACCCTTGTATAATTCATAAGGAGTTTTTCTAAGTATAGGCCTAATTAGAACTATATTAGCTACATGTGTGGCTGTGCTTATTGCATCAGCCCAAAAATATTTAGGAAGATTTGAGTCTTTAATCATAGTTCTAGCTAGTTCTTCTAGAGATCTATTCTTCCTTTCTACAACTCCATTTTGTTGTGGAGTTCTTGGGGCTGAGTAAATGTGGTGAATTCCATTTTGTTCACAGTAATTGTTAAAGGATTCATTTTGAAATTCTCCACCATGATCACTCTTAATGGATATGATTTTCTGATTCTTCTCATTTTGAACTAAATTTGCAAATTTTTTGAAAATAGAGAAGGCTTCACTCTTGTGAGACAGAAAAAATGTCCAAGTATACCTAGAGTAATCATCTACTAACACATAACAATACAAGTTTCCTCCAAAGCTTTTCACTTGAGATGGACCAAATAGATCCATATGTATTAATTGTAAAACCTTATTGGTTTGAACTAAATCTATCGGGGGAAAGAATGACTTAACTAGCTTGCTTTTCTCACAAGAGTCACACAACTTATCCTTAGTGAACTTTCTGTTTGGGAGTCCTAGAACTAATTGTTTCCTAACTAGTTTGTTAAGGTGATCTATATGTATATGAGCTACTCTCTTATGCCACAACCAGTTTTCATCAGAATTGGATAATAAACAGCAAATAGTACTAGCAGGCAAAGCATTAAAATCAAGCATGTATATGTTATTTACCCTTTCACCTACCAATTTTATGTTTTTATTTTTCTTGTGCTCAAGTATATAAGACTGAGATGTAAAACATACCTGGAATCCTTTATCACAGAGCTGACTAATACTAAGAAAATTATGTTTCAAACCTTCTACATATAGGACATTATTGATAAATGCTGTTGACTCACTTCCTATGTCTCCAACACCACATATTTTACCTTTGTTGTTGTCACCATATTTAACATATCCTCCATCTTTTAAGTTTATAGACAAGAACTTTGACTTGTCTCCAGTCATATGCTTGGAACATCCACTATCTAGGTACCATGAGTGAGTCCTGGATGTCAAGCATATCTACAAAATGGAATTTAAGTTTTGGTTTTAGGTAACCAATTCAGGTTGGGTCCTGGAGGATTAGTCTCAAACATTGGTTTCTTTACTTTCCAAATCTGTTTCCATCCCTTGTTAGCAAGTTTTTTTAGTTTACAAGTAAAAGCAATATGTCCCTTTTTACAGCAAAAGTGACATGAAACAGCAGAGGATGAACTTAGATTTGGTTTAAAGAAGACATCATGCATATGCTTTGATCTAACAAAATTTTGATTCTGTTTAGCATTCATGTTTGGTTTATAGCCAATTCCACCTTTATTATAGCGATTCTTTTTAACATTCCCATTTGGTCTATAACCAATTCCAGATTTTTCATTATGATTCCTTTGGTTTCCAAGAAGCATATCTAAGTTGTTTTTACCACTATTAAACTTTTCTAAGTCACATTGTAGTACATAAGCTTCCTTTTTCAAAGTTTCATTTATGTCTTTAAGAGACTCATGTTCATGTTTAATCTCTTCATAAATCATGCACTCTTTTTCTAACATTTTCTTAGTGCTAATTAATTGTTTAATTACCTTAACATATTCATCATGCAGTTCATTAAATGCGTCATGTAATTCATCATAAGAAGGATTGGATGTAGAACTTACCTCACTATCAGAATCTGAATCTGTGTTGGCCATTAGACAAAGATTAGCTTCTTCTTCTTCTGAAGATGCAGAGTATTCATCATCATTATCATTCCAGGCAATGTAGGCTTTTCTAGATTTTGTAGATTGTGGTTCTTTGCCTTTAGCTTTTACAGTCTTATTTCTATTTTACAATTGGAAGCACTCAGATTTTATATGTCCTATTTTCCCACACTCAAAGAAGGTTATCTTGCTGTCATTTGTCTTTGAATTTGGTGGTTTTCTTGACTGATTTTCTTTCTTTTTCAGAAACTTTTTGAATTTTCTGACCAGTAATCCAATTTCTGGTTCTTCATCAACACTTTTAGAATCCTTAGAGCATGTATCTGGTTCAGATTTTGTTTTGTGAGTTTGAACCTTCAAAGACAGTCCTTTTCTTTTTCTATCAATTTGCTCAGCCTCACTCAGCCTGTGCAGTTCCATCTCATGTTCTCTTATTTTTCCAAATAGTGTGGCAATTGTCATGCTACCAAGGTCTTTTGATTTTTTTATGGCAGTGATCTTGGGCTGCCACTCTTTGGTCAAGCACCTCATCACTTTGCTGATCTGTTGCTCATTGTCTATCACTTTACCAAGAGCGTTTAGGTTGTTGATGATGTGTGTGAATCTTGTCTGTAGGTCATTTATTGACTCTTCTTTCTTCATGTTGAAAAGCTCATACTCATGCATTTGCGTGTTGATTTGGGCCCTTTTGACATCTGTTGTACCTTCATGGGTTTCTTGGAGTGTATCCCACATCTCCTTTGCAGTTTTGCTGTTAGACACCATGAAAAATTCGTCAAAACTTAAAGCAGAGGTTATAATGTTCTTAGCTTTTGCATTATAGCCTACCTTCTTTTTGTCATCATCAGACCAGTCAGGTCTGGGTTTTAAGATTAGTGATTCACCAGTGCCAGCTATTCTTGGCACATAGGGTCCATTTTTTACAGCATCTAGAATATCAATACCACTAGCTTTTAGAAAAATTAACATTCTCTGTTTCCAATACATGTAGGCATCCCCATTAAATGCAGGCACTACGTGAAAAACTGCATTTTACAGCGCTTTTTTTAATCCATTTATAGTGCTTTTTCAAAAAAAAAGAGCGCTGTGGAATCGAGCGCTGTAAAAGATACAACAGTGCTTTTAAAAAAGCGCCAAAAATCATGTAAATATAATGCGCGCTTGTTATGCACATTTTAGAATTTATCTACAAAATCATGTAAATATAATGCGCGCTCGTTATGCACATTTTAGAATTTATCTAAAAGATCAGACTCTTGATGCCAATTGTTGGTTTATATGGCCTCTATTATTAAAAAATTATATGAAATGACTTCACTAATTTTACAAGATTATTAACCAAGTTAACAGTGACAGTTTCTAAGTATTGAAATTAATATTGAAACCAACGTGATAAATATTATTCCAATTCAACAGTTATAGATTCAAACACTTAACAAGACCAAGGTTCAAATACACATGTATTTTCAAGATAAGCATACAGATACAATCCTTATTCAAAAGATTAATCAAGACATAAATTTACATACGAACATTGTAAGACCCATAATTTATAAGTGTATTTTATATATTTTGGTGTATTTTCGGTATTGAACTCAGAGGCTTTTTAGCCAAAGTTATCAATATTTTGGAGTTTATATGACCAAGAAGATATTTTGATGCCTGATTAGAATTACTCGTCGATATATAAATTAAATTAACTGCGGTGAATCTTTTGCGAAGAATTTAATGCGTTATGGGTGAAATGGTAATTTAACAAATATCTAGATATTTTTAGATATTTGTTAAAAGTAAATAATATATATATTAAAATATATGTTTGTGTGGGGGCAAAAAGAAAGGAATTAGAAAGAATAGAAATAGAAAGAAAAGAAAGAAAGAGGAAAGAAAGAAAAAGAAAAGGAAAAACCAAAGAAAGGAAAAACTCCATCTTCTCCTCTGCCTCGCGAAAACCAATTTTCTTCCTTCCTCCATTGTTGCTCGTTTTTGCTTTAGTTTCTTTCCTTTGAGTTCGAAATTGAGAGTGGGTGATAGGACAAAGATTTCTCAACTTCATACTTCCTCTTTGATCCGAAAACGAAGAAAAACGGTATTAGGGATTTAAACACAAACCTCTCTGAATTTTCTTCCTATATCTTAATGTGTTGTTTACTGAATGTTTTGTTGTGGAAATCGTTTAAGTCAAAAGTATATTAAGAATGGGGAATCTCTTAATATGTCTGTTTGCTTAACGTTTGGCGAGAAAAATCGTTAAGTTAAATGAGTATTAAAAATGGGGAATCTTTTACTAGCTGCATTTACTTAACGATTGTTGTGAATGGAGTTAGTGTATGCTCATGCATTTCATTTGGTAAATTGTGCTGAACCCGTGATAGGTGGCACCTCGGTAAACTGTATTGACCCGTGATAGGTGGTACGTTTACGATTTACTTTTTTGTAAGTTGTGCTGACCCGTGATAGGTGGCACCTCGGTAAGTAGTACTTTGGCCTGTGATAGGCGGTACCCTTACGACTTACGCTTTTTCTTTTAGTAAATCGTGCTGACCCGTGATAGGTGGCACCTCGGTAAACAGTACTGACCCGTGATAGGTGGTACGTTTATGATTTACGCTTTTTAGTAAATCGTGCTGACCCGTGATAGGTGGCACCTCGGTAATTGGTACTTTGGCCTGCAATATGCGGTACAATTATGATTTACGGCCCTTCGAGGAGGGTTTTGGTTTGGAATTCCGAGTCCATGCATTTTGGCATATACGCATTGCATTAGGGTGCTTGGCACACGAGTCGTGGTTGATTCAAATTATGATTGTGTTGATTTTGCTAAGTGTTATGTTTTGAACTTATGTGTAAGTGTGTTTGATTCAAATTGTGATTGTGTTGATTGTACTAAGAGTTATGTTTTGGGTTTGTGTGATAGTATGTTAGATTGTAAAACGTTTTCGAAACTCGTAATGTCGTGGTGATTATACGGGTATTGCTAAGTGTTAAGGTTTGGAGTGGTGTTTGAATATGATTGAGTTGGTTTATGTATTTTTGAAAGAATATACAGGGAAATCGATTTACCCAATCGATTTGATGAGTCACAGGGGCTCTGTTTTGCACGAAATCGATTTACCCAATTGATTTTGTAAGTTATATTTCAAAATCATTTAAGAAATCGATTTGGTAAATCGATTGGATTCAATTGGATTCAAGTCAGGGGCTTTGTCTTCCAAAAATCGATTTGTCCAATCGATTGGATTTATTACAGGGGTTCTGTCCTGTCTGTCAATCGATTTACCCAATCGATTGATTTAAGCCCAGAGTTCAATTTTCACTAAAAACTTTCAGGAAATTGATTTCCCCAATCGATTGGCTCAGTGGAAAATATTATCCTGAGTTAGATAATTGATTGCTCAAGTGATTTATCAATGTTTTGGTCAATTATATATTACTTGATTTCATTTTTATTTGGCAAGTATGGCATGAACTTTTAGCATATGGAAAATCCTTCTAAGATGCATGATAAGTTGAGAAGGTTATTTGTGCATTTAAAAGCTTAAATGATATGTGTTAACTGTTAATTTTCGGTTGGTGACCCATTACAACTATTGTGGAAATCTGGGCTTTGCCCTCAGATGAGAGTCAGGATGATCCTACCGGTTCGTACCCTCTGGATGGGAATGTGGATGGAAGTGTTTGATTGGAGCTACGTTAGGAGGATCTCACGGGGCGCGTGGAGATTACTCAAGGCGTATAGTTTTTGTTATGTATAGAATGATCAGACTAGGCTGTCACCCAGGCACATATGTCTTTCTTTTGGGCTACTTTTATGTTAAGTTGGAAGGATGTACATGTACTATTGTTGACATCAGGACATGCTTTGGATTTATATTTTGAAAAACTTTTCCGCTGTTTGTAAATTATAATGACTAAAATATGTATCCAAAGGTTTTACCTTGTTTAATTCTCTGTTGTATTTTAATTTCTTTTGAAAAAAAAAATACACCCTCGCTCTGAAAAACGGGGTGTTACATTGTGGTATCAGAGCTTTGGTTTGGTTTTCTTTGGGGGCTGTGGAACCTTTAGTTATAGATTGCAGCATAGGAGTTGTTGTCTGATCATGTGTCGGTTTAGGTGGTTTGAGTTGTCAAGTTCAGAATAATTATTATGTGCTGTTATGGTCGGAATGTTTTTTTGGAATTATCTGAAGTAGTGTTAAGACTCTACTTGATGATGGTTTTATAGGAAAACCATGCCGCCAAGAAGGAATGACGTTCCGAGAGCCAACGCCAATAGGGATGATCGAATGGCGGAGGCTATGAATAACATGGCTGCTTCTGTTGCTGCACAAACTGTTGCTAAGACTCAACGCGATCTCGAAAAGAGGGAAAGAGAGATCCGTGCTGCGGAGTCAAGAGGGTTAGAAGACTTCCGTCGTTACAATCCTCCCAAGTTTAAAGGGGATGAGAACTCAGAGAAAGCGGATCAGTGGATCCAAGAAGTGGAGAAGATCATCGAAATGATTAACTGTCAGGCGGCAGTGAAGGTCAACTATGCCACTTATATGTTATTGGGAGATGTTGAGTACTGGTGGAGGAGTGCCAGATTGTTGATGAGATCAGCTCACGAGGAGGTGAACTGGGAATCATTCAGAAGGAAGTTTTTAGGCAAATACTTCCCGATGAGTACTAGGACTAAGTTGGGCGATGATTTCCTGAAACTACATCAGGGGAACATGACCGTGGGCGAATATGCGTCTAAGTTTGAATCACTATCGAGGCATTTCCGATTTTTCCGTAAAGAGATTGATGAACCATTGATGTGTCATCACTTCCAAGACGGACTAAAGTATGAGATTCAAGACTCTGTCTTGCCCTTGGGAATTCAACGTTTCCAAGCACTCGTGGAAAAATGCAGGGAAGTTGAGGATATGAAGAATAAGAGGGCTAGTCGAGGAGGGAATTTTGGTGCAGGAGGGCCTAATCGGGTGAATTATCAGAACAACATGGGGAAACAAGTTGCAAAACCCTATAACAGACCACAAAGTAACAACAGTGGGCAGAATTGCCCTGGAACCAAAATTTCGGAAGACAATTGGGACAAGTACTTAGATGTTTCCGATGTGGAGAAGAGGGACATTATGCTAGTGCTTGTACCTCTAATATTCCCACCTGCTACAATTGTCGGAAGCCAGGGCACGTGGCCAGGGATTGCACGGCTCCAAAGGTGGAACCAGTTGTGAATGTAGCTAAGGCTACTCGTCCTACTGCTAGAGGACGCATTTATTGTGTGAGTGCTGAAGAGGGGAATCCATCTGGCAATCTGATTCAACGTGATTGTGAGATTGCAGGTAACACTCTAACTGCCCTTTTTGATTCGGGGGGGACCCATTCCTTCATTACTATGGACTGTGTAAATCGTTTGAAGTTATCTGTATCTGCTTTACCTTTCGACTTGGTTGTTTCCACTCCTGCTAAGACTTTGACCGTAAATTCTGCATGTTTACATTGTCAAATAACTATTCTGAATAGGGATTTCTTGGTTAATTTGATTTGCTTGCCTCTACAATCACTCGAGGTCATTCTCGGTATGGATTGGATGTCTTACCATTATGTGATCTTAGACTGCGCTCGCAAATTGGTTATTTTCCCCGAACCAGGAGTTGTTAAGTATTTAGCCGCTAACAAACTCCGAGTGTCGCTAAGTGAAGGAACTCATGAGTTTTTGTCTTTGGCTAATGTGGAGGCAAAGATAAATGTAAACATAGAAGATGTGCTGCTTGTCAATGAGTACCGGGATGTATTTCCAACGGAAATTCCAGGGTTACCTCCAGTAAGAGAAGTGGAGTTCTTCATTGATTTGCACCCCGGAACCGGACCAATTTCAATTGCACCGTATAGAATGTCACCATTGGAATTAAATGAGCTCAAAGGCCAAATTGAAGATTTGTTGAAGAGGAAATTTATTAGACCAAGCGTATCGCCATGGCGAGCTCCAGTTTTACTAGTTAAGAAGAAGGACGGAAGCTCACGCTTATGCGTGGATTATAGACTGCTTAATAAGGCAACTATTAAGAATCGTTACCCTTTGCCACGCATCGATGATTTAATGGATCAATTGAGAGGGGCCGCGATATTTTCGAAGATTGACTTGAAGTCGGGTTACCATCAAATTCGAGTAAGGGAAGGAGATATTCAGAAAACCGCTTTCCGAACCCGTTACGGACATTATGAATATCTCGTTATGCCGTTTGGGGTTACCAATGCACCAGCAATTTTCATGGACTACATGAACAGAATCTTTAGTCCATTCCTTGATAAGTTTGTTGTGGTGTTCATTGATGATATATTAATTTATTCGAGAACTGAAGAAGAGCATGGAGAACATTTACGTCAAGTTCTTGAGATTTTACGCGAGAAACGATTGTATGCCAATCTGTCGAATTGTGAATTTTGGCTAGAAAAAGTGAATTTCTTGGGACATGTGATAACCAAGGAAGGAATCGCTGTAGATCCGACTAAGATTGAGGCGGTTCTTGCTTGGAAACAGCCTCAGACTGTCACAGACATACGAAGTTTTGTAGGACTGGCAGGGTATTACAGGAGGTTTATTGAAGGTTTTGCTAAGATTGTGACCCCATTGACACAACTTACCAGAAAGGATCAACCTTTCGCATGGACGGAGAAGTGTGAAGAAAATTTTCAATTACTGAAGACGAAATTGACGACCTCACCAGTGTTGGTGTTACCGCAATCTGATGAACCCTATGAAGTTTATTGTGATGCGTCTCACCAAGGGTTGGGATGTGTTCTGATGCAACATAAGAAAGCTGTAGCTTATGCCTCCAGGCAATTGAAGATTCATGAGAGAAACTATCCTACTCATGATTTGGAGCTTGCTGCGGTTGTTTTTGCATTGAAGATCTGGAGGCACTACTTATATGGGTGCATGTTCACCGTGTTCAGTGACCATAAGAGTTTGAAATATTTGTTTGATCAGAAGGAATTGAACATGCGTCAAAGAAGATGGATGGAGACTCTCAAGGATTTTGATTTCACACTGCAATACCACCCTGGGAAGGCCAATGTAGTGGCTGATGCGTTGAGTAGATGGAGTGTATCGGTATCTTCCACGATTATGGCTAGACAACAAGAACTGTGGGAGGCTTTTAGAGACCTACACTTGAACGTAGAGTTTGCACCGGGAATTTTGAAACTCGGAATGATTAAGATTTCGAGTGGACTGCTTGAAGACATTGCAAATTCTCAAGATGACGCCTTAATTCAAGAGAAGAGGAACCTAATAGTGCAAGGGAAGACAACTGAATTCAAGATTGGATCAGATAATATCTTGCGATGTAATGGTAGGATTTGTGTACCAGGAATTACAGATATGAGAAAGACAATTTTAGAAGAGGCTCATAAGAGCAAGTTGAGTATTCATCTTGGAGCAACAAAGATGTATCAAGATTTGAGACAGAATTATTGGTGGCCAGGAATGAAGAAACATGTAGCGGAGTACGTGTCCACTTGTCTAACTTGTCAGAAAGCGAAGGTGGAACATCAGCGACCTGCTGGGATGTTGCAACCTTTAGATATACCCGAATGGAAGTGGGACAGCATTTCTATGGATTTCTTAACTGGATTGCCTAAAACAAGGAGAAAGAATGATTCTATATGGGTGATAGTGGATCGATTGACTAAATCCGCACACTTTTTGCCAGTAAAGACCACCTATAAGGTAGATCAGTTAATAGAGATTTACATTGCTGAAATTGTGAGGTTACACGGAGTACCATCAAGTATTGTATCAGACCGTGATCCGAAGTTCACATCACATTTTTGGGGAGCATTGCACGAAGCATTGGGAACGAAACTACGGTTGAGTTCAGCTTACCATCCCCAGACGGACAGACAGACTGAAAGGACGAATCAGTCCCTTGAAGATATGTTGAGAGCATGTGTGTTAGATGATAGAGGAAGTTGGGATGATGTACTTCCGTTGATTGAGTTCACCTACAACAATAGTTTCCACGCGAGTATTGGAATGGCGCCATATGAGGCTTTATATGGGCGCAAGTGTCAAACGCCTTTGTGTTGGTATAAGGACGGTGAAAATATGATTGTCGGACCAGAGATGGTGCAACAGACTACAGCTAAGGTAAGGAAGATAAAGGAGAAAATGAGGACTTCACAGGATCGTCAAAAGAGTTATGCGGACAAGCGTCGCAGACTTTTGAAATTCGAACAGGGTGACCATGTATTCCTAAGAGTCACACCTACTATCGGAGTTGGTAGAGCATTGAAATCGAAGAAGTTGACTCCAAAATTCATTGGACCATACCAGATTTCTGCACGAATTGGGCCTGTTGCTTATCAGATTGCATTGCCTCCGATATTGTCCAATATTCATGACGTGTTTCATGTGTCACAGTTGAGGAAATATCTTGCAGATCCTTCTCACGTGATCGAACCAGACACAATCCAGCTAAGGGATAACTTGTCATTCGAAGTACCACCTGTGAGAATTGATGACAGAAAGATCAAGCGATTGAGGACCAAGGATGTTTCGTTGGTCAAGGTAATTTGGAACCCAATTACTGGAGACGCGACTTGGGAACTAGAAAGTAAGATGAGAGAACAACACCCAGAGTTATTTATCGACGCATAGTTTCGAGGACGAAACTAATTTTAGGGGGGTAGTAATGTAAGACCCATAATTTATAAGTGTATTTTATATATTTTGGTGTATTTTCGGTATTGAACTCAGAGGCTTTTTAGCCAAAGTTATCAATATTTTGGAGTTTATATGACCAAGAAGATATTTTGGTGCCTGATTAGAATTACTCGTCGATATATAAATTAAATTAACTGCGGTGAATCTTTTGCGAAGAATTTAATGCGTTATGGGTGAAATGGTAATTTAACAAATATCTAGATATTTTTAGATATTTGTTAAAAGTAAATAATATATATATTAAAATATATGTTTGTGTGGGGGGAAAAAGAAAGGAATTAGAAAGAATAGAAAGAGAAAGAAAAGAAAGAAAGAGGAAAGAAAGAAAAAGAAAAGGAAAAACCAAAGAAAGGAAAAACTCCATCTTCTCCTCTGCCTCGCGAAAACCAATTTTCTTCCTTCCTCCATTGTTGCTCGTTTTTGCTTTAGTTTCTTTCCTTTGAGTTCGAAATTGAGAGTGGGTGATAGGACAAAGATTTCTCAACTTCATACTTCCTCTTTGATCCGAAAACGAAGAAAAACGGTATTAGGGATTTAAACACAAACCTCTCTGTTTCATCTAGATCATAGCGTCGTTTCAAGAAGTGATAGAAGGGAAGGTTGTTCACCTCCGTGCTACGGTGCTAGTGGACCAATTTTAGAAGCGGCGTTGCGAGCGGAAAATTTACCGGATTTACTCACAGTGCCGTAATCGCACGTTAGAGCTAACGTTAAGGTAAGGGCTCCTTCCAAACTTTTAGTTTGCATTTAGGGACTTACTTGTGGTTGTGTGGAGAAGAATTTGATTAGGGTTGGTGTATCGAATTGGGGAAAATGAATTTAACTCATTTATGTATAATTTTGAGTAAATGAAATTTGATGTATTTGAGTGTTATGATTGCGTTGATTTGTGTTCATCGTACATGGCGTGTTCATACTTGATGTTTTTTGTTTGATGTGATTTGGTGTGAATCGTGGATTGAATTTGATAATATGTTTGAGATGTGTTTTGTGTGGTTGTGTGGAAAAGTGATTTTGTGTGAGTTATGGATTGAATGTGAAAGTACGTTTGAGTTTGTTTGGTGTGGAATTTGAAAACCATTAAGTTAAACGAGTATTAAGAATGGGGAATCTCTTAATTTCTTGTTTACTTAATGTGAGTTTGTGAAAATCGTTTAAGGTAAATGAGTATTAAGAATGGGGAATCTCTTAATGACTCATTTACTTAATGTTGTCGTGAAAACCATTAGAGTTAAACGAGTATTAAGAATGGGGAATCTCTTAACGTCCCGTTTACCTAATGTGTGTTTTGGAAAATCGTTTAAGTTAAATAAGAATTAAGAATGGGGAATCTCTTAAGGTCTTATTTACTTGAAGTTTGTTTTGAGAATCGTTTAAGTTAACTGGGCGTTAAGAATGGGGAATCTCTTAAGGTCTCGGTTACTTAACGTTTGTTTTGGAAAAATCGTTTAAGTTGAATGAGAATTAAGAATGGGGAATCTCTTAATGTCTTGTTTGCTTAAATGTTGTTTTTTGAAAATCGTTTCATTAAATGAGCATTAAGAATGGGGAATCTCTTAATGTGTTGTTTACTGAATGTTTTGTTGTGGAAATCGTTTAAGTCAAAAGTATATTAAGAATGGGGAATCTCTTAATATGTCTGTTTGCTTAACGTTTGGCGTGAAAAATCGTTAAGTTAAATGAGTATTAAAAATGGGGAATCTTTTACTAGCTACATTTACTTAACGATTGTTGTGAATGGAGTTAGTGTATGCTCATGCATTTCATTTGGTAAGTTGTGCTGACCCGTGATAGGTGGCACCTCGGTAAGTAGTACTTTGGCCTGTGATAGGCGGTACCCTTACGACTTACGCTTTTTCTTTTAGTAAATCGTGCTGACCCGTGATAGGTGGCACCTCGGTAAACAGTACAGACCCGTGATAGGTGGTACATTTATGATTTACGCTTTTTAGTAAATCGTGCTGACCCGTGATAGGTGGCACCTCGATAATTGGTACTTTGGCCTGCGATAGGCGGTACAATTATGATTTACGGCCCTTCGAGGAGGGTTTTGGTTTGGAATTCCGAGTCCATGCATTTTGGCATATACGCATTGCATTAGGGTGCTTGGCACACGAGTCGTGGTTGATTCAAATTATGATTGTGTTGATTTTGCTAAGTGTTATGTTTTGAACTTATGTGTAAGTGTGTTTGATTCAAATTGTGATTGTGTTGATTGTACTAAGAGTTATGTTTTGGATTTGTGTGATAGTATGTTAGATTGTAAAACGTTTTCGAAACTCGTAATGTCATGGTGATTATACGGGTATTGCTAAGTGTTAAGGTTTGGAGTGGTGTTTGAATATGATTGAGTTGGTTTATGTATTTTTGAAAGAATATACAGGGAAATCGATTTACCCAATCGATTTGATGAGTCACAGGGGCTCTGTTTTGCACGAAATCGATTTACCTAATCGATTTTGTAAGTTATATTTCAAAATCATTTAAGAAATCGATTTGGTAAATCGATTGGATTCAATTGGATTCAAGTTAGGGGCTTTGTCTTCCAAAAATCGATTTGTCCAATCGATTGGATTCATTACAGGGGTTCTGCCCTGTCTGTCAATCGATTTACCCAATCGATTTACCCAATCGATTGATTTAAGCCCAGAGTTCAATTTTCACTAAAAACTTTCAGGAAATTGATTTCCCCAATCGATTGGCTCAGTGGAAAATCTTATCCTGAGTTAGATAATTGATTGCTCAAGTGATTTATCAATGTTTTGGTCAATTATATATTACTTGATGGATTGAGAACTTTATTTTGATTTCATTTTTATTTGGCAAGTATGGCATGAACTTTTAGCATATGGAAAATCCTTCTAAGATGCATGATAAGTTGAGAAGGTTATTTGTGCATTTAAAAGCTTAAATGATATGTGTTAACTGTTAATTTTCGGTTGGTGACCCTTTACAACTATTGTGGAAATCTGGGCTTTGCCCTCAGATGAGAGTCAGGATGATCCTACCGGTTCGTACCCTCTGGATGGGAATGTGGATGGAAGTGTTTGATTGGAGCTACGTTAGGAGGATCTCACGGGGCGCGTGGAGATTACTCAAGGCGTATAGTTTTTGTTATGTATAGAATGATCAGACTAGGCTGTCACCCAGGCACATATGTCTTTCTTTTGGGCTACTTTTATGTTAAGTTGGAAGGATGTCCATGTACTATTGTTGACATCAGGACATGCTTTGGATTTATATTTTGAAAAACGTTTCCGCTGTTTGTAAATTATAATGACTAAAATATGTATCCAAAGGTTTTACCTTGTTTAATTCTCTGTTGTATTTTAATTTCTTTTGAAAAAAAAAATACACCCTCGCTCTGAAAAACGGGGTGTTACAAACATTCAAGAACAAATATTCAAGATCAATATAAAGAGAAGAGAGAAAGGAAATAATGCACCAGGAATTTTATACTGGTTCGGCTATCAGTTTGATAACCTACATCTAGTCCTGAAATCTACAACAGATTTCAGCTTTTCACTAAAATTGATTTGAGTACTTTTTACAGACTTTCCAGCATCACCGCCTATCCATCCAACTCAACCCCAATTCTACCAAAATACCAACCTATCCCTAAGAGCTACTCGCCAAGCTTCTAACGAGATCAAGTTGAGGTTTCTTCTTGATGAACACAAGCATCCAAACAGATAACCACCAGTTTATACTACTGGATTTCTAGACTTTCAGTTACAGAGATTGTTCATTAAAAAGAAACAAAAGAAAACTAAGAAAAGTGACTCAATCACAATGTAGAATCTCACACAAGATATTTTGCCAATACGTGTTTGTGAGATGTAACTACTTTTCTCTCAAGGTGTATTTTTCAGCTCTCTGTGATTATGAAAAATGTTATGATTCATTTTGTTAGTTATGAAAAATTGTGATTGAAATCGTTTATATAGTTTCTGAAAAACAACAGATAAATCGATTTCCCAATCGATTTTATTAAAGTGTAAAACCAGCTTAATCGATTTCCCAATCGATTATCGCGTATCTTGTTTTTCTTGAATCTTGAAACTATATGAACTAATCGATTTGCTAATCAATTCTTTTAATGCACTTTTCAGAAACTGACACTCAGTTCATATCAGAATCGATTGAATAATCGATTATAGGTCTTTTGTCCCAACAACGAGATCAAAACAATCGATTATCCAGTCGACTTACATAATCGATTTTGCAATGAGCTAAATTCTCCCTGTAACTTAAACATTTACTCCAATCGATTTCACTTGTCATAGGGACTCAAATTTTTTCCTCAAATCGATATGTCAATCGATTTGGCTTGTTACAGAATCGATGTGCCAATCATTTATGTAATATGTTTCTGATAACTGATTAACGAGTTCATTCATTCAATCGATTGCTTAATCGATTGGTGCAAAACTTGCAACTTAAGAAACTTATTTCAATTGATTGTCCAATCGATTGTGTTGATCACATAACACATGTCTGATGAAACAATATTTTCGTAATCGATTTGCCAATCGATTAACTCAGTAAGAGCTTGGTTCTATGATTTACAAAATCGATTTGTCAATTGATGTGCAAATCGATTGCCCAATTGATTGGTTTAATCATAGAACACCGGTTTTAATAAAACCCTTTAAGTAATCGATTTCCCAATCGATTTACTTAATAAAACCTTTATTCTGTGAGTCAAACAATCGATTGCACAATTGATTTATTACTTGATTGATTAAAACTCATTTTATGATTTCATTGGCAGATATCATGTGAGAAATCATTATGATTAAGTCTACCTAATGAACACTATTAACACTAGACACATTTATACATTATTCTTCAAGCCTTGTAGTATATCATCTATTTGTGCTTGATTGCTTGAGTTCCAAGTTTTTGTCCAAGTGTTTAGTGTGTGAATGTGTTCCTGAAATGTTTCTCAATTCAAACCATTAGATCAATGAAATAATGCATGTTCGTTGTATGTTTGGACTTTATGTCAAAATTATGATCAAGGAGGCCTATGTCTTACAGAAAGATGCTAAGCCGAGGTTGATCCGATGAATACTATTTCGTCGAGAATTTGATCTAGAAATTCGAGACAAGAAGGGGATTGAAAATATGGTGGCTAATCATTTCTCAAGGCTTCATGAAAAAAATTAAAATGAGTTGTCGTTGGATTATTCATTTCCTGATGATCAATTGTTTGCTCTTGCACAGATAGAAGCACCATGGTATGCTGATTTTATGAATTACCTAGCAGTAATAGTGTTACCCCCATATTTGAACTATCAACAAAAGAAGAAGTTTTTCTCGAAACTTAAACACTATTACTGGGATGAACCTCTGCTTTATAAGAGAGGGGATGATGGAGTTTTCAAAAGATATGTCCCAAAAGAAGAAATGGAAAGCATCATGTTTCACTGTTATTCCTCTGTATACACCGAACATGCTAGTTTCTCAAAAAGTTCAAGAAAGATACTTCAAGCAGGCTTTTACTGGCCCACACTCTTCCAAGATGTGCATCTCTTTGTGCTTCAATGTGATCAATGCCAGCGTACCAGGAACATATAAAAAAAATGAAATGCCTTTGAACAATATCCTCAAAGTTGAAATATTCGATGTTTGGAGAGTTGGTTTTATGGGACCATTTCCCTCGTCACTTGGAAATCAATACATCATTGTAGTAGTGGATTATGTGTTCAAGTGGATTGAAGTTGTCGTTGCCCCAACAAATGATGCTAAAGTAGTGATTTAGCTCTTCAAAAAGGTAATATTTCCCTGTTTTGGTGTACCAAGGGTGGTCATTAGTGATGGAGGCTCTCATATCATTGCTGAAAAGTTTAAATACCTGCTAAAAAAGCATGGAGTGAAGCACAAAATTGCCACAACATATCACCCTCAAACTTGCTAATAGGTTGAAGTTTCCAATACGGAGATTAAGAGCATTCTCAAGAAAATTGTCTCTTCAACAAGGAATGATTGGTCCGTAAAGCTAGATGATGCACTTTGGGCCTACCGTACAACATACAAGGCTCCCATTGGTATGACTCCTTACAAGTTGATCTATGGAAAGTCGTGTCACCTCCCACTTGAGCTTGAACATAAAGCATACTAGGTAGTAAAGATCCTTAACTTTGATTTAAAGGCTGTTGGTGAAAAAAGGAAGCTCCAACTCAATGAGCTTGTTGAGTTGACGTTAGAAGAATATGAGAATGCTAGACTCTACAATAAAAGAACCAGTAAGTGGCATAATAAGCATATAACAAGAAGAGAATTCAAAGAAGGTGACTTCGTATTACTTTTCAATTAACAATTGAAGTTGTTTTTGGGTAAACTTCGTTCCAAAAGGTTCGAGCCATTTTAAATATCTAAGGTGTTCCCGTTTGGAGCTGTAGAAATCTGGGGTGAGGCCACTAGAGTTTTCATTGTGAATGGTCAAAGGTTGGATCATTATTAGTTGGGAATCCAATAGAGAAAGGGGTAAGTCTTATTCTTCGGTCTCGAACTTAAGATTTACAAAATGAACGTCAAGCTAAGGACCATAAACAAGCGTTGCGTGGGAGGCAACCCATGGTTTTAATTTTTCAAAATTTATTTTTGTCTTGTAGGTTGAGCTAAAACAAGAAAAATGCAAAAAAAAAAACTAGAAAAGGCAGCAAGGATTACTGTGTGGCAGTAATTGCCATTATGGCCGTAATATGTGCACAAGTGCATTTTCCACTACCACAATAATCTTGTGAGCTTTCCTACCCCTTTCATCACTATTTCACTTCTTACATTGAGGACAATGTGTGGTCCAAGCATGGGGGGCATGTTTTCTTGTTTGATTGTTTGCTCAGCATGTATTATATATAAATAAATAATTTCTCCTTGCTTGAAAGAAAACCATTTGATGTCCTTGATAGGGAACCATAATTTTTGTGCATGTTGTTGTTAAATAGGCAATGAACTCACCTTCGGATATCACACTATTAGTTTGATAAATTAGTTTATTCTCTGACATAGTGTTTTCATTGATTTAGCTACTAAATGTGCGTTTTGAGCTTACATAAGGGCTGGTGTTACATCATCAAATATTATGCCCATTTTCTTTTTTCTGAGTGATTATTCACCATTGATTGTGTTGTCTAGAACTTGACTTGCAATCTTCTCAAGGCTAAAATCTCTTGTGCACATTGATCATAGCATTTGAGCACATGTTTCTAGCTTTTTAGTTTGGTATTTTAAAAGATCTTTATAGCTTACAATAATTTTTAAGATTGTTTCTAAACTTTGGGTAGAAATTGAATTATAATTTTATTACTTTTATTTTGACCCATGCTCGCTCTATAGGCCATAACTTGAGCTATGGATATCAGATTGGTGCATACTAGCAACCGTTGGAAATCTAAAAATCAAAGCTTTACTAGGCCCAATGCCGAACTTTACTGGGCCTAAGTTGCAGATTTTGTAATCTCAACTTTTGTAATAATTTTAAATAGAAGATCACTTGTTTTTAAACCCTAAAGCCCAAAATCGAGTACTATATATTGGGA
This sequence comes from Cicer pinnatifidum, assembly GCA_037974775.1. NCBI lineage: Eukaryota > Viridiplantae > Streptophyta > Magnoliopsida > Fabales > Fabaceae > Cicer > Cicer pinnatifidum. Next base: position 28,988,825 of record JBBPBR010000001.1, on the reverse strand, counting down.
GTTTTCTTTCTTTTCTAGGGGATGAAATTTTAGGATTCAGATTGATATAAGAATTAAACACTTTTAATTTTAATTTCATGTAATGCTAATTTTAAAAGATTAATCCACGAGTTCAGAGTTTCATCAACACCTTGAGATTCATGTTACATTGTCAATTATCCTTCATTATTCTATCTATGTTTATTTGATTATATTGATATTTTGATTGGTTAAATTGAATTTCAATAGGATCGATTAAATTCATTAGACATAATTTGGTTTTGGTTTGTAATTTAATTGAATTATAATTTTGCAACGCTTGTTCTTTAATTGTAATATTTTGATAATTGTGATGTTTAATCCAGTCAGAAGCCGAATTCACATAAGATTGATTATGCTTGTTTGATCAATTCTATAGTCAAATAAGAATAGAATCACAAATAAGAAATTAAACTCATTGATAGAATATGTGATAGGTCTGAAACTCGAATCAGTGGATTAATCGTTTTGCTCATATGTTAAAACAAAAATATTATATATCAGAAGTCCTTGCGAAATGACTCGGGTTATTACCTCTATTTACAGTTTATCAATTGTATTTGACTCGTGTGCAACAGAAAATCAATCATGTTTGAATAAAAAACACTTTAGGATTAGTTTTTTCAAGCCTCAGGACTTATTTGTTTTGTTTCAAATTTTCTGCTAGTTTCCCACTTTGAGCCTTACATGAATTATCTTTCTCTGTCCCTTGCTTTATCGATAAATTCATTATTGGGTGCCCTTTTGAATAAAGTGGAGCAACTTTAAAACAAAAAGACAAACAAAATAAAAAACAAAAAAACAAAAAAACAAAAAAAAAAAAAAAAAAAAAAAAAAAAAAAAAAAAAAAAAAAAAAAAAAAAAAAAAAGAAAAAAAAAGTTCTTAGTCTCAGTTTGAGAAGACAAAATAAGGTGGTGCACTCAGAGTAACACATTTGACTGATGAATTTGACTGATGATTGAGGTTTGGGCTGATGAAAGATTATCTGAATACGTTGAACTCCAATCATTCAAAAAGGGTATCTATGATCATATGTTTAATTTGAAATAGCTTTTAAATATCCTTTTATTTGTTTTCCCCACCTATTGTCCCTTGGGCCTGTTACAACCTTGAAAAGTGTTTTTGATTCACATATGCTGTCATGAGAGATGTAGTGAAGATTTTGTCAATAATCAAGCCTATGGCCGAAACATTGGAATGGTGAAATTTTTAGTGAACCCCCAATCCCCTGAAACACTAATAGAATTTGAGAATTGAGTGCCATATTGATGAGAATTATGTTTTCAAATGAGCCTAAGTCACTAATTTGGAACTGAAGTTGATTATCCATTAATTTTGGATGATGCATACACTTGAACTGAATGTTGAGTTCCTATTCATGGTGTATGCTCGTCAAAAACTTTACCTGAAATATTTGCTTAAGGACAAGCAATGATTCAAGCATGGGGGAATTTGATAAGCTATAATTTGTCTATTTTGATAGCTTTATTTGATAGGTTAATTTGATGTTTTTTATTCGATTTTAGTTCTATTTTACTACCTTTTTGTTTTGTTTTGATTGCAAAGATAAGTGAAGGACTAAGTGAATATTTTTGGTGCAAAAGACCCTTGAAAGAAAGTGGTGCAATCATGGTGCATCATGATCAAGAAAATGAAAGAAACTCAAGTTCCAGCAAGCATTACTGACTGGCCATAGTAGTCATTACAACCATAATGGATGACCAAAAAAATAAATAAAATAAGAATTAGCCACTTCAAGTGAGCAAGGATTACTTCCTGGCAGTAATGACTATTATGACCATAATTTGTTCATTTTCTGGCTGCTGCACCTATTACTGCCTAGCAGTAACGACAACATTGGCCATAATCTATTCATTTTCTACTGCTGCACCTATTATTGTATGGCAGTAATTACCATTATGGCCATAAACTGCTCATTTTCTGCTGAACTGTTTTCCTCCTATGAAATTTTAATGGTTTCTCGTAATTAAAGCTCCTAAAGGCACTTAGGACTATAAAAAGGTCCAAAATACGCAGATTTTATAAACATGCCTACTCACAATCTCTTACTACCTTTTCTTTTGTTCTTGTATTTCTCTTAAAACATTTATAGTTTCAATAATATTTAATTTTCTATTTTTGTCTTGTTATCTGATTATGTTATTTTATATTTCCAATGTTTTTATATTTAAACTTTGATTCTATTATGATCATATATGAATAGATCTTCCTTGTCTTGGGATTGTAGGATTTCCAATGTTGCACCTCTAACAATTTCTATTTTCTTTTTGTCACGGGTATTAATCTTTTAATCCAATTTTAATACAGATCATATTCACACTTGGATATCAAACAATATACCAAAAGGTAGATTTTATATCTGACCCCTATGAATATAGATTGTGGTTTTTTTGAAATCATGAAAGCTATATTCTCTTAAAGGATTTTGCTAATACATCAATCATGAAAATAAGTAGGTTATTAGTTTAAAATACACTTTTGTTCTTTTAAAGAAGGCATTAGTTACAATTATTTATCTGATTTTTATGAGTTTAACACCCATAACTCATCGAAGTTTAATTTTATTGTATCCATCATTGTGTAAACTAAAATACCTAGGCTTTATTTTTATTATAAACTTTAAACCAAAGAGCATTATCAACATTTACTGTTTTAGCTAATCATCATAGTAAAGAGACAATAGTACTCATAACAAAGTCCTTGTAGGAACGATACCTTTTACTAGCCAATAATATCGTGCACTTGCGGTCTTATCAAATGTAGCCATTAGAATTGATTGAGCTAAAGGGAAAAATTGATGATTTTTGGAGATAGGACTATCAAACCAAGTGTGTCACCATAGGGAGCTCCGGTATTGGTAGTTAAGAAGAAGGATGGAAGTTCGGGCATATGTGTGGATTATAGGCAACTTAATAAGGCAAATATTAATAATTGTTATCCTTTACCACATATTGATGATTTGATGGATCAATTGAAAGGAGTCGCAGTGTTTTTGAAGATTGAATTTAAGTTAGGTTACCAATAGATACGAGTAAGAGAAGGAGATATTCAGAAAACTACTTTCAGAACCCGTTATAGACATTAAGAATATCGTGTTATGCCATTTGGAGTTACCAATGCACCTTCAATTTTTATGGATTACATGAATAAAATCTTTAGCCCATTTCTAGATAAGTTTGTTGTGGTGTTCATCGATCATATATTAATTTATTCAAGGACTGGGGAACAACGTGAAGAGCATTTGCGTCAAGTTCTTGAAGTTTTACGCGAGAAGCAATTGTATGTCAATCTATCGAAGTGCGAGTTTTTTCTAGAAGAAGTGAACTTCTTAGGACATGTGATAACCAAGGAAGTAATCGTTGTGGATCCGACAAAGATTGAGACAACCCTTGCTTGGAAACAACTTCAGACTATCACTGACATTCAAAGTTTTTCGAACTGGCAGGATACTACATGAGGTTTATTGAAGGATTTTCTAAGATTGTACCTCCATTGACACAACTCATTAGAAAGGATCAGTCGTTCGCATGGATAGAGAAGTGTGAGGAAAATTCTAAGATTGTACCTCCATTGACACAACTCATAAGAACCATACGAAGTTTACTGTGATGCATCTCACCAAGGTTTGGTGTGTGTCCTGATGCAACACAAGAAGGTTGTGGCCTACGCCTCAAGACAATTGAAGACTTATGAAAGAAATTGTCCTACTCGTGATTTAGAGCTTTGTGTTGTAGTTTTTGCATTAAAGATCTGGAGGAAATACTTATATGGATTCACGTTCACAGTGTTTAGTGAAATATTTGTTTCAGCACAGTGTTTAGGCACCTCGGTAATTAGTACTGGTCTGTGAGAGGTGGTACATTTATGATTTACACCTCTCGAGGAGGGTTTGGAAATTCCGTAATCATGTGCATTGGCATATAAGCATTGCATTAGGGTGCCCACGCGAGTCATGTTTGTTATAATATGATATTTGTGTATACATACTCTGTTATTGTTTGTTATCATGATGTTATTGTTAAGTGTTATTTCTTGTCTTTGTGACATAATTGTTAAATGTTATTTGTTAATTTAGGTTGGTGACCTGTTATATTATTGTGGAAAAGTGGCTTTGCCCTTAGATGATAATCGAGTTCGTTCCATAGATTGTTACCTTGATGACGGAAACATCGTTAAACTTCCCTGATCGACATTCACCGATTGCTTAGATATACAACCCTATCTAAAGAAGGGATACATATATGGGGAGGGTAGTGAGGAAAAGTAAGGAGTAGCAATGGAGTAGTACTTATGTGCAGGTGTTTGTCGAGAATATCCCAAAGATATGAGCGATGTCTGATAGGTCTTATAGCCCCGATGTATTTCTATTTGTATATTGAAGATTATTGTCCCACAAACTATTTTAGCTTATTTGTAGAGATGATGTAATTATTTATGACTTTTTTCTTTTTATGTTACGACGTATTATTTTATTAAGTTGTTTTTTTAAAAAATAAAGCACTCGCGCTGTTAAAAATCAAGAAGCTACATACCTCCTCTCACAAACAAGTACTAATTACTGAGATGACACCTATCACATATCAGCACGATTTACCAAAGTGCAGTCTATCATAAACATACACGACTAAATATCCTTGAAAGGATATGATGAATCAATCATTTCATGGAACCATCACGTGGCCCATCGCAACCACTACTAACATTGTGGTTCATCACGATCGCCATTAACAATGAAATGCATAGGCATACTCTGACTATTTCACAACAATCATTATGTAATTGTAGCTATTAAAAGACTCCCCCTTTTAACACTCATTACACACTAATAATTTATCATGCTATTCACAGAGCATACTCAAGACATATTTTCATCAATAAAATTCATAACATGTGGTAACCCATATTATCAATCATGAATGCATCATCACATATTCACACATCAATTACACATATAAGGTTCTTTTGTGCAAAATTAAAAATTTGGAAGGAGCCCTTACCTCAATTATACCTTTTTCAACAAATATCGCTACCACAATCAAACACCTTCAATTAAATAGTGTTTGCCTTTGTCAAATTAATCCCTAAGACTTTAACTACCTTACAAACCATTTTTTGCTCCAAATCCCCTTAGAGTATATTTCACTAAAAGAGTTTTCAACGAGTAAGGAATAATAGTATTATTATTCACAATACACACTTTCAACATATAAAAACACATTTTTAGAAATCATCATCCTTCAAATTTTCAAAGAATTCAATAACAATTAATTCATGAAACTTTGAATCTTTTAAAACAAACAAAATTCTAACTAAAGACATTAACATTTACTTAATAAACTTGAAACTATAACTAAAATCATGCAAAATTTTCTAAAAATTAAAAGTATACATATAAAAACATGAAATCACAATTCATAGATTTGATAGTCACATGTATACATTCTTTACCATCAACCATAACAAATACTTATTGAAATGCATAAACTAAGAAAATCATTTTTCTTTATTCTCCTCAACATTAATATTTCAGAGTTCTCCCCACTACTAACTCGGTGTCAACGGTCTCGCTTCATTTTCGAGACTTAAGGAGCTATGTACATAAGAATTCATAAGAATTTGTTCACCGCTAAAATTTATGCAACCACAACAAAATTCAAAACTTATATATTTTTATCTTTCAAGTTATATCACTCGACTATTAGAAAACAAAAATTTGAGTTAATAAAATTCTCTAAACTTCTTCGTTAAACTCAGTCCAAGAGTAATTAAAAAAGCAACATTTTTAACACAAATATTTTAATTTTAATCTAACTTTTTCGCTCAAACTCTTTAACTCATTCACTTTTCTCTACAACAACAACAAGCATCAAGACATAAATATACGTCAACCTAATCTAATCATTCTACAAAAACTATACATCCCGGGTGATCATCACGCGCCCCGCAAGATTCCTCCTAACACAGCTCCAATCAGGTGTGTCCAACTACACAATAATCCCCGTAAGGATAAGATGAACCAACAAATCACATGGCATGATCTTGTGTCCCATCCGGTCACCATTATCACCATGGCCCATCCGGTTGCCATGTACAATGAAATGCATGACCATACTCTAACTCTATCCATGACAATCATTAAGTAAATGCAGATATTTAAAGATTCCCCATTTTTAATACTCATTCAATTCTAACAATTTTCACAACAATCATTAAGTAACTGCATATATTAAAAGATTCCCCATTTTTAATACTCATTTAACTCTAACAATTTTCAAATTCCACATAGAGCATACTCAAACATTTAATTTCCACCACACACATCAAATTTAATCCATTATTTACATTAGATTCGATTAATTCCAAAACCACAAAATCCACACCAAGTTCAATCATCAATCACCACAAATTTCCACAAAACTCAAACATAACACATGCCAGACTAATTTTCACAAACCACAACTCAAACACGTCAAATTTTTTTTCCTCAACAACACACATAGATGAATCAAATTCCTTTTCCAGGAAAATACTCATCAATTTCACCAAAAACGTAACTCCAAAATTTGACCCATAAAAGCATTAAATTCATTTTCCTCAAATCTACACTCTAAACCAAACAAATTTATTTTCCACACAACCACAAATAAGTCCCTACATGCAAACTAAAAGTTTGGAAGGAACCCTTACCTTAACGGTAGCATTTACGAGTGATTACTGTACTGCGAATAACTTCGATAAAATCTCCGCTCGCAACATCGCTTCCAATGTTAGTTCACTAGCACCATAGCATGGAGGTGAGCAACATTCCCTTCTATCTCTTTGCAAAATAAAGCTTAGATCTAGAAGAAATTTGGAGGTTTGTGTTTGTGGGTTTTTAAAACTACCCACAAAGTTTTTTCAAAAATAAAGAAAAAGGAAAAGGAAAGGCGAAGACGAGGGGAATGCGTTAAAAGGGATTATGTTTCTCTGCTTTCATTCCTTGCCTTCACACACACACACACATGTATATATATATATATATATATATATATATATAGATATATTACTAACTTACAAAATAATATATATATTATAATTAAATCAATCCAATAAATATCTAAATACTCTTACACACATAACTTCACTCACATCTAAAACTATTTTGATAAAAATTTATTCTCTCGTCGCATCTCAATTGACAAATAAAATTTTCTACAACTAGAGATATTTTCAACAAAATTGTTCGGTATTTCGTAACGTAAATAAATTATTCTTCGACCAATAATTTTAATCCTATTTTCAAAAATATATTTTTGGAATTAAACTCACTAAATACCAAAAACTGGGCTAAAAGCCTAAGAAATTTAACACAAAATACCCTAAAATTGTATAATTTAGGATTTAAAGTTAAGGGTCTTACACCAATCTTTTGCATCCAATAAGTGTGTTTGCGTCATTGGCCTAACATTTTGGTCAATTTTGTCCTCCGTAGGGTTGTTCTAGTCCAGTTAGGGTTTTTCACCAATCTTGTGCATGGAATAAGTTCGTCTGTGTCATTGGATTAAGATTTAGGTAATTTTCATCCTTCCTAGGTTTATTCGAATCCATTTTGGGTTTTTAAAAAATCTTGTCCATCCAATAAGTTCGTTTTTGTCATTAGATTAGCATTTAGGTTTTTTTCGTCTTCCCTTAGACCAAATTGTTCTAGACCATTTAGGGTTTTAAACCAATCTAGTGCATCCAATAAGTTTGCTTGTGTCAATGGATTAACATTTAAGTTATTTTCGTCCTCTCTACGGTTATTCAAGTCCATTTGGGGTTTTTAACAAATCTTGTGCATCCAATAAGTTTGTTTGTGTCATTGGATTAACATATAAGTCATTTTGCATCGAGTAAGTGTGTTTATGTCATTCAATTAACATTTAGATCATTTACGTCCTCCCTAGGGTTATTCTAGGACATTTAAGATTTTTAACCAATCTTTTGCATCGAGTAAGTGTGTTTATGTCATTGGATTAACATTTAGGTCATTTTCGTCCTCCCTAGGGTTGTTCTTGTCCATTTAGGGTTTTTAGCGAATCTTGTACATCCAATAGGTTCTTTTGTGTCATTGGATTAACATTTAGGTCATTTTTGTAGTCCCTAGTGTTAATCTAGGCCATTTAGGGTTCTTAACGAGTCTTGTACCTCCATTTAGGGTGTTTGTATAATTGGATTAACCTTTAGGTGATTTTGAGCATCCAATAAGTGTGTTTTTGTCGTTGCATTAACGTTTAGGTCAATTTCGTCCTCCCTATGCTTTTGCAAGTCCATTTAGGGTTTTTAACCAATCTTGTGCATACAATAAGTTTGTTTGTGTCATTTGATTAACCTTTACGTCATTTTTGCCCTTCCTAGGGTTATTCTAGGCCATTTAGAGTTTTTAACGATTCTTGTGCATCCAATTTGTTTGTTTGTATTATTGGATTAACATTTAGGTCATGTTGTTCCTCCCTAGTGTTATTTTAGTCCATTTAGGGTTTTTAACCAACCATGTGCATCCAATAAGTGTGTTTTTGTCGTTGGATTGACATTTAGTTCAATTTCATCCTCCGAAGGCTTATTCTAGTCCATTTAGCAATTTTAATCAATTTTGTGCATCCACTAATTTTATTTGTGTAATTGGATTAAAAATTAGGTCAATTTCATCCTCCATAGGATTATTCTTGTCCATTTAGGGTTTTTAACCAATCTTTTGCATCCAATAAGTTTATTTGTGTCATTGGAGTAACATTTAGGACATTTTCATCATCCCTAGCGTTATTTTAGTCCATTTAATGTTTTTAACCAATCTTGTGCATCCAATAAGTTCGTTAGTGTCATTGGAATAATATTAAAGTCATTTTCGTTCTCCAAAGGATGATTCTAGGCCATTTAGGGTTTTTAACCAACCTTGTACATCCAATGATTGTGTTTGTGTATTTGGAATAGTATTTAGGTCATTTTTTTTCCTCCCTAGGGTTATTCCTTGACATTTATGGTTTTTAACCCATCTTGTGCGTCCAATAAGTGTATATGTGTCATTGGATTAATTTTTAGGTCGTTTTCGTCTTCTCTAGGGTTATTCTAGTCCATTTAGGGTTTTTAACAATCATGTGTATCCAATAAGTCTGTTTTTGTCGTTGGATTTACATTTATGTCAACTTCGTCTTCCCTAGGCTTATTGTAGTCTGTTTACAGTTTTTAATCAATCTTGTGCATCAAATAAGTGTGTTTGTGTCATTGGATTAACATTTGGGTAATTATCATCCTCAGCTGCATCCGATAAGTTTATTTGTAACATTGGAGTAATGTTTTGGTCATTTTCGTCCTCCAAAGGATTATTCTAGTCCATTAGGGTTTTTAACCAATCTTGTGCATCAATATATTGTGTGTGTGTCATTGGAATAACATTCGGGTTATTTTGGTCCTCTCTAGGGTTATCCTATGAGATATGTGGAATTAACATTTAGGTTGTTTTCGTCCTCCCTAGGGTTATTCTAGTCAATTTATGGTTTTGAACCGATCTTGTGCATGCAGTAAGTTAGTTTGTTTTATTGGATTAACATTTTGGCTATTTTCGTTGTCCCTAGGGTTATTCTAGTCCATTTAGTAATTTTAACCAGTCTCGTGCGTCCAATTATTGTTTTTGTGTCATTGGATTAACTTTGAGGTTATTTTTGTCCTCCTTAGGGTTATACTTGTCCATTTAGGCCTTTAACAATTCTTGTGCATCCAATAAGTATGTTTGTGTCATTCGATTTACCTGTAGATCATTTTCGTCTTCCATAGGGTTATTCAAGTCCATTTAGGGTTTTTATCCAATCTTGTGCATCTAATAAGTTTAGTTGTGTCATTGGATTAGCATTTAGGATATTTTCGACCTCGGTAGGGTTATTCTAGTGTATTTTGGGATTTTAACCAAGCTTGTGCATCCAATTAGTTCGATTGTGTCATTCAATTAATATTTAGGTCATTTTCGTCCTCCCAAGGGTTATTCTAGTTGACTTAGGTTGGTAACCAATCTTGTGTCGTTGGATTAACATTTAAGTCATTTTTGTCCTCCCTAGGGTTATTCTATGATACTTATGGTTTTTAACAAATCTATTGCATCCAATAGCTATGTCTGTGTGATTGGATTAACATTTAGGTCGTTTTCCTCTTCGCTATGGTTATTTTAGTCCATTTAAGGTTTATAACCAATCGTTTGCATGCAATAAGTTTGTTTGTGTCATGTGATTAACATTTAGGTTATTTTCATCGTCTGTAGGATTATTCTACTACATTTACAGTTTTTAACGAATCTTGTGCATCTAATAAATGTGTTTGTGTCATTGGATTAAGATTTATGTCATTTTTGTCCTTCCTAGGGTTATTCTAGTCCACTTAGGGTTCTTAACAAATCTTTCGTGCAATAAGTTTGTTTGTGTTATTGCATTAACCTTTTGGTAAACTTCTTCCTTTGGAGACTTATTCTAGTCCATTTAGGAGTTTTAACCAATCTTGTGCATCCAATAAGTGTTTTGTGTCATTCTCTTCGTCCCTTGTGTTATTTTGATACATTTGGTGTTTTTAACCATTCTTGTGCATCAAATAAGGGTGTTTGTGTCAATGGTTTAACATTTATGTCATTTTTTTCCTTCCAAGGATTATTCTAATGCATTTAGGATTTTTAACCAATCGTATACGTGCAATCAGTTTGTTTGTGTCATTAGATTAACCTTTAGGTGTTTTTTTGTCCTCTTGAGGGTTATTCTTGTTTAATTAGGGTTATTAACCAATCTTGTGCATCCAATAAGTTTTTTGTGACATTGTATTATCCTTTAGATCATTTCCGTCCTTTCTAAGGATATTCTAGTCCATTTAGGGTTTTTAACCAATCTTGTGCATCCAATAAGTTCATTTTTGTCATTGGATTAATATTTAGGTCATTTTCGTCCTCCCAATGATTATTCTAGTCCATTTAATGTTTTTAACCAATCTTGTGCATCCTATTATTGTGTTTGTGTCATTGGATTAACGTTTAGGTTATTTTTGTCCTCCCTTGGGTTATTCTATGACATTTATGGTTTTTAACCAACCTTGTGCGTTGAATAACTATGTTTGTGTCATTTGATTAACATTTAGGTCATTTTTGTTCTCCCTATGTTGTTTTGGTCAATTTTTTCCTTCATATACTTATTCAAGTTCATTTATGCTTTTTAACCAATCTTGTGCATCCAATAAATGTTTTTTGTGTCATAAAATTAACATTTAGGTAATTTTGGTCCTCCCTAGGGTTATTCTAGTCCATTTAGGATTTATTACCAATCTTGTGATCCAAAAAGTTCCTTTGTGTCATTGGATAAACATTTAGGTCATTTTCGTCCTTACTAGGGTTATTCTAGTCCATTTAGGGATTTTAGCCAATCTTGTGCATCCAATAAGTTCATTTGTGTCCTCAGATTAATATTTAGGTCATTTTCATCCTCCCATGCATTATTTTAGCTTTTTAACCAATCATGTGCGTCTAATTATTGTGTTTGTGTCATTGGATTAACATTTAGGTCATTGGCATCCTCCCTAGGGTTATTTTATGACATTTATGGTTTCTAAACAATCTTGTGCATCCAATAGGTGTGCTTGTGTCATTGGGTTAACATTTAGATCTTTTTCATTCTCCCTTGGATTAACATTTAACCAATCTTGTGCATCCAATATGTTTAGTTGTGTCATTCGATTAACATTTAGGTCATTTTCAACCACCGTAGGGTATTCTAGTCCATTTAGGATTTTTAACCAATCGCGATCATCATATTGTTGAGTTTGAGTCATTGGATAACATTTAGGTCATTTTTGTCCTCTCTATGTTTATTCTTTGACATTTATGGTTTGTAACCAATCTTGTGCATCCAATAACTGTTTTTGTGGCATTGGATTAACATTTAGCTCTTTTTGTCCTTCCTAGGGTTATTCTAGTCCATTTAGTTTTTTTAATGAATCCTGTGCATGCAACAAGTTTATTTAGGGTTCTTAACCAATCTTGTCCATCTAATAAGTGTGTTTGTGTCATTAGATTAACATCCAGGTCATTTTCGTCCTCCCTAGGTTTATTATAGTCCATTTAGGTCATTTTAACCAATCTTGTGCATCCAATAAGTTCGTTTGTGTCATTGGATTAATATTTAGGGATTTTAACCAATCTTGTGTATCAAATTATTGTGTTTGTGTCAACGGATTAACAATTAGGTCATTTTCGTGCTCCCTAGGGTTATTATAGGACATTTAGGGTTTTTAACCATTCTTGTTCATCCAATAAGTGTGTTTGTGTCATTGGATTAACACGTAGGACATTTTTGTCCTCCCTTGGGTAATTCTAGTCCATTTAGGGATTTTAACAATTCTTTTGCATACAATTAGTTTATATGTGTCACTGGATTAACATTTAGGTCATTTTTGCCACCTTAGGGTTATTCTAGTCCATTTAGAGTTCTTAACCAATCTTGTGCATCCAATAAGCTCATTTTTGTCATTGAATTAATATTCAGGTCATTTTCGTCATCCAAAGCCAAAGGATTATTCTAGTCCACTTAGGGTTTTAACCAATCTTATGCATCTGATTATTGTGTTTGTGTTATTGGATTAACATTTAGGTCGTTTTCGTCCTCCCTAGGGTTATTCTAGTTCATTTAAGCTTTTTAAACAATCTTTTGCATACAATAAGTTTGTTTGTGTCATTGGATTAACAATTAGTGTTTTTAACCAATCTTGTGTATCCCATTATTGTGTTAGTGTCATTGGATTAACAATTAGGTCAATTTAGTCCTCCTCAGGGTTATTCTTTTTCATTTAGGCTCTGTTACCAATCATGTCCATCCATTAAGTTTGTTTGTGTCATTGGATTAACCTTTAGATTCTTTTCGTCTTCCTTAGGGTTATTATACTTCATTTAAGGTTTTTAACCAATCTTGTACATCCAATAATTGTGTTTATGTCAACGGATTAACATTTAGGTTTATTTCGTCCTCCCTATTGTTATTCTAGTCCATTTAACATTTTTGACAAATTTTTTACATGCAATAAGTTTGGTTGTGGCATTAGATTAAAATTTAGGTCATTTATGTCGTCCCTAAGTTTATTCTAGTACATTTGGGGTTTTTAACCAATCTTGTGCATCTAATAAGTGTGTTTGTGTCATTGGATTAACATTTAGGTCATTTTTGTCCTAACTTGGGTGATTCTAGTCCATTTTGGGTTTTTAACCAATCTTTTGCGTGCAAAGTGTTTGTTTATGTCATTTGATTAACCTTTAGGTCAATTTCTTTCCTTGTATATTTATTCTAGTCCGTTTAGGGTTTTTACCAATCTTGTGCATTTAATAAGTGTGTTTGTGTCATTAAATTAACATTTAGGTAATTTACGTCCTCCCTAAGGTTATTACAGTCCAAGAAGTTTGTTTGTGTCATTGGATTAACAGTTAGGTTTTATCCATCCTCTTTAGGGTTATTCTTGTCCATTTAGGGTATTTAACCATTCATGTGCATCCAATATGTTTGTTTGTGTCATCGGATTATAATTTAGGTATTTTTTGTCCTCCCTAGAGTTATTCTAGTCCATTTTGGGTTTTTAACCAATCTTGTGCATCAAATAAGTGTGATTGTGTCATTTGATAAACATTTAGGTCATTTTCGTGTTCCTTTGAGTTATTCTTGGACATTTAGGGTTTTTAACCAATCTTGTGCATTCTATTACTGTGTTGTGTCATTGGATTAACATTTAGGTCATTTTCGTCCTCCCTAGGGTTATTCTAGTATATTTAGGGTTTTTAACCAATCTCGTGCACGCAATAAGTTTGTTTGCGTCATTGGATTAACATTTATGTCATTTTCATCGTCCCTAGGGTTATTCTAGTGCATTTAAGAATTTTAACCAGTCTTGTAGATCCAATTATTGTGTTTGTGTTGTTGGATTAACATTTTCTTTATTTTTGCCCTCCCTAGGGTTATTCGAGTCCATTTTGGATTTTTAACCAATCTTTTGGGTGGAATAAAATTGTCATTGGATTAACCTTTTAGTCAATTTCTTTCTATGTGGATTTATTCAAGTCCATTAAGGGTTTTTAACCAATCTTGTGCACCCAATAAGTGTGTTTGTGTCATTGAATTAACATTTAGGTCATTATCGTCCTCCCTAGGGTTATTCTATGACATTTATCGTTTTTAACTAATCTTGTGAATATAATATGTGTGTTTTTGTCATTAGATTAAAATTTAGTTCGTTTTCGTCATCCCTAGGATTTATATAGTCCATTGAAGGTTTTTAACCAATCAAGTGCATGCAGTAAGTTTGTTCGTGTCATTTGATTAACATTCAGGTCAATTTTTTCGTCCCTAGTGTTATTCTAGAACATTTGGGGTTTTTAACCAATCTTGTTCATCTGATATGTGTGTTTGTGTCATTGGATTAACATTTAGGTCATTTTTGTGATCCCTAGGTTTATTCTAGTCCATTTAGGATTTTTAACCAATCTTTTGCGTGCAATAAGTTTGTTTGTTTTATTGGATTAACATGTAGATCATTTTCGTCCTCTCAAGAGTTATTCTAGTCCATTTAGGGTTTTTAACCTATCTTGTGCATCCAATATGTTTATTTGTGTCATTGGATTAATATTAACTAATTTTTGTCATCCTTAGGGTTATTCTAGTACATTTAGGGTTTATAACCAATCTTGTGCATGTATTAAATTTTTTTGTGTCATTAGATTAAATTTAGGTCATATTCTTCCTGCCTAGGGTTTTTCTAGTCCACTTATGGTTTTTAACAAATCTTGTGTGTGCAATAAGTTTGTTTGAGTTACTGGATTCACCTTTTGTACAATTTCTTCTTTCGTAGACTTATTCTAGTCCATTTAGTGTTTTTAACAAATCTTGTGCATACAATAAGTGTTTTTGTGTCATTAGATTTACATTTAGGTCATTTTTCTCCTTTCTACAGTTATTCTAGTCCATTTAGGGATTTTAATCATCTTGTGCATGCAATAAGTTCGCTTGTGTCATTTGATTAATATTTAGTTCATTGTCGTCCTGTCTAGGGTTATTCTAGTCTATTTAGGGTTTTTAACGAATCTTGTGCATCCAATAAGTTCATTTGTTTCATTGGAATAACATTTAGGTCATTGGAATCTTGTGCATCAATTTAGGTTTTTTAAACAATCTTGTGCATCCAAAAAGTGTGTTTGTGTCATTCGATTAACATTTAGGAAATGTTCGTGTCCCAAATGTTATACTAGTACATTTAGGGTTTGTAACTAATCTTGTGCATCCAATAAGTTTATTGGTGTCAATGGATTTACATGTAGGACATTTACGTCCTACAAAGGGTTATTGTAGTCCATTTAGGGTTTTTAACCAATCTTGTGCCTGCAATAAGTTTTTTTGCGTCATTGGATTAACCTGTAGGTCACTTTCGTCCTCCCTAGGGTTGTACTAGTCCATTTAAGGTTTGTAGTCAATCTTGTGCATTGGATTAACATTTAGGTCATTTTCGTCCTCCCTACGGTTATCCTAGGCCTTTTAGCATTTTTAACTAGTCTTGGGCATCCCATAAGTGTGTTTGAGTCTTTGGATTAGTAGTTAGGCCATTTTCGTCCTCCTTATGATTATTCTAGTCCATTTAGGGGTTTTCACCAAACTTGTGCATCCAATAAGTGTGTTTAGTTCATTAGATTAACATTTAGGTCATTTTCGTCCACCCTAGGGTTATTCTAGTTCATTTAGGGTTTTTAACCAATCTTGTGCATCCAATAAGTGTGTTATTGTCGTTGGATTAACATATAGGTCAATCATGTTATCCCTAGGCTTATTCTAGTCCATTTAGGGTTTTTAGTTAGACATAAGTCCTCTTCATCATGATTTTGACATAATTAACAAACATATAATGTACATGCATCATTTGATAAAACTAACAGTTTGAACTGAGTAACATTTCAAGAAAAACAAGCGAACACTATATATACACTTGGACAAAAGCTTGGAACACAAGGAATCAAGCAAAATTGGAGGATGTGCTTGAGAAAGATGGAAATCTGTCTAGTGTTAATAGTGGTCATAGTAATTAATAAGTTGACTCATCACTATGGTTTCATACTAAAGTATTTTCCAAAGTAAAAATGAAATCATAAAATAAGGAAATAAATCAATCAACTGATAACTCAACTGATGAATCAATTGGGCAATCTTTTGTCTGACTCATAACAAAAGTTTTTACTAAGTAAATCGATTGGGAAATCGATTACTTAAAGGCTTTTAGTGAAACCAGAGTTCTGGGTTTAAACCAATCAATTGCACAATCGATTGGGACATCAATTGAGTAATCGATTTTGTAATTCACAGAACCAAGCTCTTATTAAAGTAATCGATTGGCAAATGGATTAGGAAAAAGTTTTTCATCAGGAATGAGTTTTGTGATCAACCAAATCGATTGGACAATCAATTGAATTAAGTTTCTTAAACTGCCAGTTTTGTGGCAATCGATTAGGTAATCGATTGAAAGAATGAATTAGTTAATCACTCATCAGAAACATATTGCATAATCGATTGGTAAATCGATTTTGACTAAATAGTTGAGCTATTGTAACAAGCCAAATCGATTGGCAAATCGATTGGAAGAAAACATCTGAGTCACTATGATCAGTCGAATCGATTGGAAAATCGATTGGAGTAAAATGTTTGAGTCACTGTGACCAGCAAAATCGATTGACAAATCGATTGGGAAAAATGTTTGAGTTACAGGGAGAATTCAGCCCATTGCCAAATCGATTATATCAATGTATGTGAGTCGACTGAGTAATCGATTGTTTTGATCTCGTTGTTTGAACAAAACACGTATAATCGATTATCCAATCGATTCTGATATGAACTTAGCTTCAGGTTCTGATTTGTGCATTAAAAGAATCGATTGGCAAATCGATTCATTCTTATATTTTCAAGATTCAAGAAAAACAAGAAACGCGATAATCGATTGGGCAATCGATTAAGCTTGTCTTAAACTTTTACAAAATCGATTGAGAAATTGATTTAACTGATGTTTTTCTGAACATATATAAATTGAATCAATCACAATAACTTTGACAATAATTCATTACACGTTTTCATAACTGAGAAATAAGGAAAAACACTTTGAGAGAAATAATTGTAACCACACAAAACACTCATTTGGAAAATTCCTTTTTGTGTGAAATTCATATTGTGATTGAGTCGTCATTATTAGACCTCTTTTATCTTTTATGTAAAAACAATTTGTAAAGAAAGTTCTGAAAAATCCAGTGGTGTAAACTGGTGACTATCTTTGTTGGTGCGTGTGTTCATCAAGAAGAAGTCTCATCTTGATCTCGTGAGGGTTTGGCCAGTAACTCTAGGGATAAGGTGGCATTGTAATAGAAGCGAGTGAGTTGGATAGATAGGCCATGATTGAGCTGGAAAATCTGTAAAAAGTACTCAAGTCAATTCTATTGGAAAGGCTGAAATCTGGTTTAGATATCAGGAGTGGATGTAGGCTATCAAACTGATAGCCGAACCAGTATAAATCCTGGTGCATGATTTTCTTATCTATTCTCTTTATTTTGATATTTCTTGAATGCTTATTCTTGAATGTTTGTATTTGTGAATTTCTGTCTTGATTAATCTTTTGAATAAGCATTGTATCTGAACTCTTATATTGATAATACATGCAATTGTGAATTTTGTTCTTGAATAAATTCTGTAAACTGTAAGACCCATAATTTTAAAGTTTACTTTATGTATTTTAGTGGATTTTGGTATTGAACTCAGGGGCTTTTTAGCAAAGTTATTAATATTTTGGGAATTTAAATGACCAAAAAGATATGTTGATGCCCGATTAGAATTACTCGTCGATGAATAAATTAAATTAACTGCGGGGAATCTTTTACGAAGAATTTAATGCGTTACGGGTGAAATGATAATTTAACAAATATCTAGATATTTTGAGATATTAGTTAAAAGTAATTAAAATATATATAAATATGTATATATATATATATATATATATGTTTGTGTGGAAGGAGAAAGGAAAAAAGGAAAAACAAAGAAGAGAAATAGAAAGGAAAGAAAACGTAACATTTTCCTTCTTCTTCCTCTGCCTCGCGCTCACCCTCCATATCCCTTTTTCTTCTTCGTTGATTTTGCTTTCTTTTTCGTTCATTGGCTTCAAGAATAGAAACCAAAGGTTGGGTGGGTGATAGGACAAGGATTTCTCAACTTCACTCTTCCTCTTTGGTGTGAAAACGAAGAAAAACAGTGTTAGGGATTTCAAAACCGTCAAACACAAACCTCCCCGTTTCCTCTAGATCTAAGTTTCGTTTCGCGAAGAGATAGAAGGGAAAGTTGCTCATTACCACGCTATGATGCTAGGGAACCAACTTTGGAAGCGACATTGCGAGCGGAGATTTTACCGGATTTACTCGCGGTACCGTAATCGAATGTAAAAGCTAAAGTGAAGGTAAGGGCACCTTCCAAACTTTTAGTTTGCATTTAGGGGCTTATCTGTGGTTTTGTGGAAAAGAATTTTGTTAGGGTTAAAGTAATGTTTCGTGGAAAATGAATTTAAACTCATTTATGTATGATTTTGAGTAAATGAAACTTGTTGTGTTTGAGTGGTGGGTTGTTTTGATTTGTGTTCGTCGTATTTGACGTGTTCTTAATTAATACTGATGAAATTTGATATGTGTATGTAGGATTTTGTGGAGAAATGAATTGATGTGTTTTGGTGTGAGTTGTGGATTGGATTTGATAATATGTTGGAGTTTGTTATGTGTGGAATTTGAAAACCATTAAGTTAAATGAGTATTAAGAATGGGGAATCTCTTAATGTCTTGTTTACTTAATGTGTGTTTGTGAAAATCGTTTTAGTTAAATGAGTATTAAGAATGGGGAATCTCTTAATGTCTTGTTTACTTAATGTTTGTTTTGGAAAATCGTTTAAGTTAAAAGAGTATTAAGAATAGGGAATCTCTTAATGTCTTGTTTACTTAATGTTTGTTTTGGAAAATCGTTTAAGTTAAAAGAGTATAAAGAATGGGGAATCTCTTAATATTTCTGTTTGCTTAATGGTTGTTGTGAAAATCGTTTAAGTTAAATGAGTATTAAGAATGGGGAATATCTTAATGACTTTTTTACTTAATGTTGTTGTGAAAATCGTTTAAGTTAAATGAGTATTAAAAATGGGGAATCTTTTAATATCTGCATTTACTTAACGATTGTTGTGGATGGAGTCAGTGTATGCTCATGCATTTCATTTTGGTAAATTATGCTGACCCGTGATAGGTGGCACCTCGGTAAACAGTACTGACCCGTGATAGGTAGTACGTTTACGATTTACGTTTTTGGTAAATTATGCTGACCCGTGATAGGTGGCACCTCGGTAAACAGTACTGACCCGTGATAGGTGGTACGTTTACGATTTATGTTTTTTAGTAAATCGTGCTGACCCGTGATAGGTGGCACCTCGGTAATTGGTACTTTGGCCTGCGATAGGCGGTACAATTATGATTTACGGCCCTTCGAGGAGGGTTTTGGTTTGGAATTCCGAGTCCATGCATTTTGGCATATACGCATTGCATTAGGATGCTTCACACACGAGTTGTGTTTGATGCAAGTGTATGATTGAGTGTTTGATTTTGAGATGTCATTGTGATTGTGTGGATTTTACTAAGAGTTATGTTTTGGAATTGTGTGATAGTATGTTTGATTGCAAAATTACTTCGAAACTCTGGTTGTCATGGTGATTGTGTGGAAATTGTTAAGTGTTATGTTTTGGAGTTTTGTGTGAATGTGATTGAGTTAGTTTATGTATTTTAAGAAAAACATGCATGGAAATCGATTCCCAAATCGATTCTTTTAAAAGCTATTCCTCAAAATCGATTTGGCAATCGATTGGATTCATCACAGGAACTCATCCATTTTGACAAAATCGATTTGCCAATCGATTTGGCCATACAGGAACTCAGCAAAATTGACAAACTCGATTTGGAAATCGATTGGCTTAGTAGAAATTCTTGTTTTGAGTTAGATAATCGATTGCTCAATTGATTTATCAATGTTTTGGTCAGTTATGTATTACTTGATGGATTGAGAACTTTATTTTGATTTCATTTTTATTTGGCAAGTATTATATGAACTTTTAGCATATGGAAAACCCTTTTAACGTGCATGCTAAGTTGTAAGGGTATTTTGTGCAATTAAAAACTTAAATGTTATGTGTTAACTGTTAATTTCGGTTGGTGACCCTTTACAACTATTGTGGAAATCTGGGCCTTGCCCTCAGATGAGAGCCAGGACAATCCTACCTGTTCGTACCCTATGGATGGGAATGTAGATGGGAATGCATGACTGGAGCTATGTTAGGAGGATCTTACGGGGCGCGTGGAGATCACTCAGGGTGTATAGCTATAGTTTTTTTTGTAGAATGATCAAATTAGGATGACATACAGGGAACAAATGTCTTTCTTTTGGAATATGTTATTTTGAACTGGAAAACTATACCTTTACTAATATTGTCAGTATGTCATCTTATTTGAATGGGTTCCATGTATCATTTGTTGTTGTGTAAATACTTTCGATGCATATTTCAAAAACTATTCCGCTGCGTATCAATTATATTGACTTATATGATTAGTCAAAGGTATTTTACTTAATTATTCTTTGTTTCATTTTAATTTCTTTTGAAAAAAAAATACACCCTTGCTTTGAAAATTGGGGTGTTACATAAACGGTCATTGTTAATCTGATTAATAATCTTGTAAAATTTGTGAAGTCTTTCGTATAATTTTTAACAAACAGAGGCCATAAATTTTCAACATTTTTAACCAATGTTGTGCATACAATAAGTTTGTTTGTGTCATGAGATTAACCATTAAGTCATTTCATCTTCACTAGGGTTGTTCTAGTCCATTTACGGTTTTAAACCAGTCTTGTGCATCCAATAAGTATGTTTTTGTCATCAGATAAACATTTAACTCATTTGCGTCCTCCAGAGGATTATTGTAGTCCATTTAGGGTTTTTAACCAATCTTGTGCATACAATAGGTTCATTTGATTCGTTAGATTAACCTTCAGTCATTCTCGTCCTAGTCCATTTAGGATTTTTCACTAATCTTGTGCATCAAATAGGTTCGTCTTTGTAATTGGATTAACATTTAGGTCATTTTCGTTCACCCTAGGCCTATTCTAGTCTATTTAGGGTTTTTCACCAATCTTGTGCATCCAATGGGTTCGTTTGTGTCATTGGATTAACCTTTTGGTCATTCTCGTCCTCCTTAGGGTTATTCTAGTCCATTTAGGATTTTTAATCTATCTTGTGCATCCAATAAATGTGTTTGTGTTATTGGATTAACATTTAGGTAATTTTCATCCTCCCTATAGGTTAATTGTAGCCAATTTAGGGTTTTTGACCAATCTGGTGTATGCAATATGTTTATTTGTGACATTGGATTAACCTTTTGGTCATTTTCGTCCTCCGTTAAGCTAGTCCATTTAGGGTTTTTTACCAATTATGTGCATTGAATAAGTGTGTTTGAGTCATTAGATTAATATTTAGGTCTATTTCGTCCTCCCTAGGGTTATTTTAGTGTCATTGAATTAACATTTAGGTCATTTTTCATCCTCCTAAGGCTTATTCTAGTCTATTTAGGTTGTTTACCAAATCTTGTGCATTTAATAGATTCGTTTATGAAATTTGAATAACCTTTAGGTCATTCTCGTCAACCCTATGGTTGTTCTACTCCTTTTAGGGTTTTTACCGAAACTTTTGCATACAGTAATTTTGTAATTTCAGTGGATAAACATTTAGGTCAATGTTGTCCTCCCTAGGCTTAGTCTATTCTATTTAGGTTTTTAACCAATCTTTTGGATACAATAGTGAGTTTTTGTCATTGGATTAACATTTAGATCGATTTCAGCCACCCTTGGCTTATTATACTCCATTTGGGATTTTTAACCAATCTTGTGCATCCAATAGGTTGTTTTGTGTGATTGGAATAACCTTTAGGTCATTCTCGTTCTCCCTAGGGTTGTTCAAGTCCATTTAGATTTTCACCATTGTTTTGCATTGAATAGGTTTCGCTATGTCATAGGATTAACAATTAGGTCATTTTCGTCTCCCTATGCTTATTCTAGTCCATTTAGGGGTTTTCACCAATCTTGTGCATCTAATACGTTCGTTTGTGTCATTGGTTTAACCTGTAGGTCACTCTCGTCCTCCCTTGGATTCTTCTAGTCCATTTATGGTTTTTAAGCAGCCTTGTGCATCAAATAAACGTGTTTGTGTCGTTGGATTAATATTTAGGTCATTTTCGTCCTCCATTGGGTTTTTCTAGTCCATTTAAGGTTTTTTTTTTTATCAATCTTGTGCATCAAATAAGTGTGTTTTTAGTCATTAGATTAATATTCAGGTCATTTTCTTCCTCGCTAGGATTATTCTTGTAACACCCCAATTTATAATAGCGCAAGTGTAGTTTTGTTTAAACAAAGAAATAAAACAAGGAAATAAAGAAAGAAATACTTTTGGATAAAATATTTAAGTCATAACACAACGACAAAAGACAACAATATTTAGAAACATCAGAAATAGTTTTTGAAACAAAATCCAAAGTATTTCAATAGCAAAATACTACGGGGCTATGAGATCTATCAGACATAGCTCATACCCCTGGGTATTCTCGGCAGACACCTGCATAAAAGCACTACTCAAGAATCTCTACTTTCCCCACGTCACATCAAAAAATGGAACATGGACACATCAAAAGAAAAGTCATCAAACAGTTTAAACATAGATACAATCTTCCAAAATGAAATAAACACAATCACAAAAGAAAGACATCTAGTCCTTGTACAACCACCTAATTTGATCATGCTACAAAACTATAAAACCCGAGTGATCTCCACGCTCCCCGCAAGATCCTCCTAACATAGCTTCGGTCAGGTATGACTAACTACTTTCCCATCTCAAGGATACTAACCGGTAGGATGATCCTATTTCTCATCTGAGGGCAAAGCCCAGATTTTCACAATAATTGTAAAGGTCACCAACTGAAATTAACAAATATCACATAGCAAAATAGTTATATTTTCAAATGGTCAAAAGAACCTTTCGTCTTAGCATACTCCTCGAAAGGGTTTTCATATGTCCAAAAATGCATAAACAATGTTGAAAAATGAAGTTTTAACAAACTGCAATGTCGTAGCCGAATACAACTAAGAAAATGGCTCTATATCAATAAACACTTCAAACATTAATATTATCAATTATGAACAGATAATTAACACCAAATTAATTTCTACAAATTCACACCTCAATTACACATCGAATATTCATAACATCAATTATGAACACATAAGTACATCTAAACTTAATCTACCCAACTTCACACCTCTAAGAAATTACAGCAATTCACAACAACAACCAAATATGTATATATAATCATCATAGTATAACAAACATGATTCGCGTGCCAAGTACCCTAATGCAAGGCGTATATGTCAAAAGGCATGAATTTTGGAATTCTAACTAAAACCCACCTCGAAGGGGGTGTAAATCATAATTGTACCGCCTATCACAGACCAGTACTAATTACTGAGGTGCCACCTATCACGGTCTGCACGATTTACTAAAAAGCGTAAATCATAAATGTACCACCTATCACATACCAGTACTATTTACCAAGGTGCCACCTATCACGGCTCAGCACAATTTACTAAAAAGCGTAAATCGTAAACGTACCTCCTATCACAGACCAGTACTATTTACCGAGGTGCCACCTAATACGGGTCAACACGATTTACTAAAAATGTGTAGTCTATCATAGACCTACATGACGCGAAAATTCCCACAAGGATAAGATGAACTTAAAGATCACATGGCATCATCTTGTGGCCCATCACGGTCACCACTATCACCATGGCCCCATCGCGGTTACGATGTACTATGAAATGCATGAGCATACTCTGACTCTTTTCACCACAATCATTAAGTAAATGTAGCTATTAAAATATTCTCCATTTTTTATACTCATTTAACACTAATAATTTTTCATATACAACACAGAGCATACTCAAACATATTTATTCACACCAATTTAAATTTCCACAACCACACATAAATCACTTCTACAAATTCCATCCACACCTAAATTGAATTAAATTCATTTTCCACCAAGTTTCACATAAAGTTCTTCTAAAAAATTCATAATATTAATTATGAACACATCAATTTCACCAAACATGAATCACCAAAATTTCCAAACATTAATTACCCATTTTCAATCTCCAAAATTTTCAACCATCAATAACCACAACAACATTAATATATCAGAGTTCTCCCCATCGCTAACTCGGTGCCAACGGTCTCGAATCCTTTTCAAGACTCAAGGAGCTAAATACATAAACATAAATATTTATAACAATTGGTTCACAATAAAATTAATCCACACACAACAAAATTTCTAAAATTAAATATTTCTCACACACCGAACCTTTAAAACAAAATAATCTATATTATTTAGTTAAAACTAAAAAAATATACATTGCCCAAATTTCACATACACACACTCGACTATTAAAGCACCGAAATTTTTGAGTTAATAAAATACTCTAAACTTTTTTTTTTCTTTTAAACTCGGTCCAAGAGTAATTAAAAGAGTAATATTTTAAACTCTAACCATTTATAATTTCAATCTATCCTTTTGCTCAAACTCTTTAACTTAGTTAAAATTTGAAATTTTTCACAGCTTTAACAACTCTAGTTTTTGTTTGTAAAGTTTCCATTTCAATTCAATCTTTAACAACTCATTTATTTGAAAATAACTCATTACGTAACTCAAACTTATCAAATTTAATTACCGCCAATTCACACCAACAACAACTAATTCAATTCCACAACATACATATAACACCTCAATTAAATTTCAACTATTCAAACATAACTCACCCAATTTGAAAACTCCACATTTTTACACATTAACCACCAAATTTTATCAATTCATTTTCCACAAAATCAGCAAATATATCACATCTTAAAAATTCATAATAATAAATATGAACATAAAAATCACATCAAATATGGATCATCATAAACCAAACCTCAAACACACACCGAAAACAAATTCCACTAATTCGCGCATAAATGAATTAAATCAATTTTCCACAAATCTACACCTCAAACACATCAAATTTATTTTCCACCAAATCACAAATAATGTCCTAAATGAAAGCTAAAGTTTGGAAGGAGCCCTTACCTTAACGGTAGCTTTAACAAACGATTACGGCACCACGATTAATTCTAGTAAAATTAAAGTTTGTGACGTCGCTTCAAAAGTTGGCTCACTAGCACCGCAACGTGGAGATAAGCAACTTTCTCTTCTATCACTTATCAAAATGAAGCTCAGAAGTAAAAGAAAAATGGATGTTTGTGTTTGAGTTTTTTGAAAAACTAACTTTGTTTATGGAGTCAGAGAAGATAAAATGAAATTGAAAGAAAATGATGAAGGAGGCGTGAAGGCAACAGAGGAAAATGTTTTCTTATTTGCTTCCTTTCTTTGACTTTTATACACACACATATGTACATATATATATATACATATATATATATATATATATATATATATATATATATATATATATATATATATATATATATATATATATATTAAAATCAATTCCAAAACAAATATTTAGAAATGCAGCATCTTAGAAATTTTTTTTCTTCGACAAAAGATTCACCATAATTAAATAAAATTATTCCTTGAGAATAATTTTAATCGGATCTCCAAAAAGATATGTTTGGCATTTAACTCACAAAATGTCATAAAATTAGCTAAAAAGATACGGAAATTCCATCACAAAATTCCCCAAAATACATAAATTAGAATTTAAAATTAAGGGTCATACCATTCTAGTCCATTTAGGGTTTTTAAGCAATCTTGTGCATGCAATACAATCGTTTATGTCATTGGATTAACCTTTAGGTCATTCTCGTCCTCCCTAGGCTTATTCTATGCAATTTAAGGTTTTTTTTAACAGCCTTGTGCATCCAATTGATGTGTTTGTATCATTGGATTAACATTTAGGTCATTTTGTTCCTCCTTAGGGTTATTTTAGTCCATTTAGGGTTTTTAACCAATCTTGTGCATCCAATAAGTTTATTTGTGTCATTTGATTAACATTTAGGTCATTTTCGTCCTCTATAGGGATGTTCTAATCCTTTTAGGGTTTTTAACCAATCTTGTGCATCCAATAGGTTCGTTTGTTTCATTGGATTAACATTTATGTCATTTTCGTCCTCCCAAGGGTTATTCTAATCCATTTAAGGTTTTTCCCAATTATTGTGCATCCAATAAGTGTGTGTGCGCATCGATAAACATTAAGGTCATTTTCAACCTCCCTAGTTTTATTCCATGACATTTAGGTTTTTTATCCTATTTTGTGCATCCAATAAGTGTATTTGTGTCATTGGATTAACCTGTATGTCATTTTCGTTGTCCTTGGGATTGTTCTAGTCCATTTAGTGTATTTATACAATCTTGTGCACGAATAAGTGTGTTTGTGTCATTGGATTAAAATTTAGGTCATTTCCATTCTCCCTAGGATTGTTCTAGTCCATTTAGGGTTTTCAACCAATCTTGTATATCCAATACAATCGATTTTTTCATTCAATTAACATTTAGGTCATGTTCGTCCTCCCTAGTGTTATTCTAGGCCATTTACGGTTTTTGACGGATCTTGTGGATACAATAAGTTTGGTTGGGTCATAAGATTAACATTAAGGTGATTTTCGTCTTCCCTAGGCTTATCTTAGTCCATTTAGGGTTTTTAACCAACCTTATGCATCCAATAAGTTAATTCGTCTCATTAGATTAACATTTAGGTAATTTTCGTCTACCCTATGGTTGTTTTAGGACATTTAGGATTTTTAACCAATCTTGTTCAACCAACAAGTATGTTTGTGTCTTTTGATTAACATTTAGGTCATTTTCGTCAACCCTTGGGATATTCTATTACATTTAGGGTTTTTAACCAATCTTGTGCATTCTATAAGTTTGTATGTGTCATTGGATTAACCAATAGATCATGTTGTCCTCCCTAGGGTTGTTCTAGTCCATTTATGGTTTTAAAACAATCTTGTGCATCCAATAAGTGTGTTTTAGTCATTGGATTATTATTTAGGTTATTTTCGTTCTCCCTAGGGTTATTCTAGTCCATTTAGGGTTTTTAACCAATATTATGCATCCAATATGTGTCGTAGTGTCATTGGATTAACATTTATGTCATTTTCTTCCTCTCTAGGGTTATTCTTGTCGGTTTAGGGTTTTTAATCAATCTTTTACATTCAATAAGTGTGTTGGAGTCATTAGATTAATATTTGAGTCATTTTCGTCCTTCGTAGGGCTATTCTAGGATATTTATGGTTTTTAACCAATCTTGTTCATCCGATAGATTCATTTGTGTCATTGAACTAACCTTTAGGTTTTTTGTTCTCCCTAGGGTTATTCAAGGATATTTAGGGTTCTTTACCAATCTTGTGCATTCGATAAGTGTATTTGTGTTATTGGATTAACATTTTGGTCAATTTCGTCCTCCATAGGCTTATTCTAGGTCAATTAGTGTTTTTAACTAATCTTCTCCATCCGGTAAGTGTGTTTGTGTCATTTGATTAGCATTTACGTCATTTTTGTCCTCCCTATGTTTGTTGTAGTCCATTTAGAATTTTTAACCAATTTTTTGAATCCAATAGTTTCGTTTGTGCCATTGAATTAATATTTAGGTGATTTTTTTCCCTCCCTAGGTTTATTCTAAACCATTTAAGGATTTTACCCATTATTGTGCATCCAATAGGTTCGTTTGTATCACTAGATTAACATTTAGGTCATTCTTCTTCTCCCTAGGGTTATTCTATGATATTTTAGAGTTTTAACCAATCTTGTGAATCCAATAGGTGTGTTTGTGTCATTGGAATAACATTTAGGTCAATTTCCTCCTTGTTATGCTTATTCTAGTGCATTTAGGGTTTTTAACCAATCTTGTGCATACAATAAGTTAGTTTGTGTCGTTCAATTAACTATTAGGTCGTCTTCGTACCTTCTATGGTTTTTACCCAATATTTTGCATCCAATAAGTTTGTTTGTGTCATTGGATTAACATTTAGTTCATTTTCGTCCTCCCTGTGGTTATTCTTGTACATTTAGGGTATTTCAGCAATCATATACATCCAATAGCTTCGTTTGTGTCATTGGAATAACATTTAGGTCATTTTCGTCCTATATAGGGTTATTCTAGTCCATTTAGGGATTTTAACTAATCTTGTGCATCCAATAGGTGTCATTGTGTCATTAGATTAATATTTACGTCATTTTCGTCCTCCCTAGGTTATTCTAGTCAATTTAGGGTTTTTAACCAATCTTGAGCATCCAATAAGTGTGTTTGTGTCGTTGGATTAACCTTTAGGTAATTTTCTTCCCCTTTAGGCTTATTCTAGACCATTTAGGGTTTTTAACCATGCTTGGGCATCCAATATATTCGTTTGTGTCATTGGATTAACCTTTTGGTCCATTTCATCACCCCAAGGGTTATTGTAGTCCATATAGAATTTTTAACAAATTTTGTACATCAAATTAGTGTGTTTGTGTTATTGGATTAACATTTCGGTCATTTTTGTCCACCCTTGGGTTGTTCTTGTCCATTTAGGATTTTTAACCAATCATGTGCATCTAAAAAGTGTGTTTGTGTCGCTGGATTAACATTTAAGTCATTTTCGTCAGTCGTAGTTTTATTCTAGTCCATTTAGGGTTTTTAACCAATCTTGTGCATTCTATAAATTTGTTTGTGTCATCGGATTAACCAATAGGTCATGTTGTCTTCCCTAGGGTTCTTCTAGTCCATTTATTGTTTTAAAACAATCTTGGTCATCCAATATGTGTTTGAGTAATTGGATTAACATTTAGGTTATTTTCGTCATCCGTAGGGTTATTCTAGTACATATAGGGTTTTTAACCAATCTTTTACATACAATTAGTGTGTTGGAGTAATTAGACTAATATTTAAGTTATTTTTCATCCTCCCTAGGGTTATTCTTGGATATATAGGGTTTTAAACCAATATTGTACATCCAATAGATTCGTGTGTGTCATTGGATTAACATTTAGGTGATTTTTGTGGTCCTTAGGTTTATTATAGACCATTTAGGGTTCTTAACCAATCTTGTGCATCCGATAAGTGTATTTGTGTCATTGGATAAACATTTTGGTCATTTTCGTCCTTCCTAGGCTTATCGTAGTTTAATTAATATTTTTAACCAATCTTCTGCATTTCATAAGTGTGTTTGTGTCATTGGATTAGTATTTAGGTTATATTCGTCCTCCATAGGGTTGTTGTTGTCCATTTATGGTTTTTGACCAACTTTTTGCATCCAATAGTTTCGTTTGTGTCATTGGATTAACATTTAGGTGATCTAGTTCATTTAGGTTTTTTAACAAATCTTATACATCCAATAGCTTCGTTTGTGTCATTGGAATAACATTTAGTTCATTTTCGTCCTCTAAAGGGTTATTGTAGTCCATTTAGTGTTTTTTACCAATCTAGAGCATCCAATAAGTGTGTTTGTCATGTTGAATTAACATTTAGGAAATTTTCTTCCTCCCTATGCCTTTTACTAGTCCATTTTACGTTTTTAACCAATCTTGTGCATCCAATATGTTCGTTTATGCCATTGGATTAACCTTTTGGTAAATTTCGTCCTACCTAGGATTATTCTAGAACATTTAAGATTTTTAACCAATCTTGTGCATCCAACAAGTGGGTTTGTGTCGTTGGATTACCATTTAGGTCATTTTCGTTAGTCTTAGGGCTATTCTAGTCTGTTTAGGGTTTTTAACCAATCTTGTGCATCCTAAAATTTTTATTGTGTCATTGGATTAACCAATAGGTCATGTTTTCCTCCTTAGGGTTGTTCTAGTCCATGTATAGTTTTAAAACCATCCTATGCATCCAATAAGTCTGTTTGTTTCATTGCATTAATATTTAGGTTATTTTCATTCTCCCTTGGATTATTCTAGTCCACTTAGGGTTTTTAACCAATCTTGTGTATCCAATATGTGTGTTAGTGTCATTATGTTAACATTTAGGTCAATTTATTCCTCCCTACAGTTATTCTCGTCCGTTTAGGGTTTTTAACCATTCTTTTACATACAATAAGTGTGTTTGAGTCATTAGATTAATATTGAGTTCATTTTCATCCTCCCTACGGTTATCCTAGGATATTTAGGATTTTTAAACAATGTTGTACATTCAATAGATTCATTTATGTCATTGGATTAGCATTTAGGTCATTTTTGTCCTCCCTAGGGATGTTGTAGTCTATTTATGGTTTTTAACTAATTTTTTGCATCCATTATGTTTGTTTGTGTCATTGGATTAACATTTAGGTGATTTTTCCCTCTTTAGGTTTACTCTTTAGGTTTACTCTAGGCAATTTACGGATTTTAACCAATCTTGTGCATCCAATAGGTGTGTTAATCTCATTGGATTAACATTTAGGTCAATTTCCTGCTCCGCAGGCTTATTCTAGTGCATTTAGGGTTTTTGTCCAATCTTTGGCTTACAATAAGTTAGTTTTTGTCGTTGGATTAACTATTAGGTCAATTTCGTCCTCTCTAGGGTTATTCTAGTTCATTTAAGGTTTTTACCCAATCTTGTGCATCCAATAAGTTCGTTTTTGTCATTGAATCAACAATTAGGTCAATTTCGTCCTCCCTAGAGTTATTCTAGTTTGTTTAGGGTTTTAACCAATCTTATACATCCGATAACTTCATTTGTGTCATTGGAATATCATTTAGGTCATTTTTGTCCTTTATAGGGTTATTCTAGTCCATTAAGGGTTTTTAACTAATCTTGTGCATGCAACAGGTGCGTTTGTGTCATTGGATTACCATTTAGGTCTTCTTCGTCCTACTTAGGGTTATTGTAGTCCATTTATGGTTTTTAACCAATCTAGCGCATCCAATATGTTCGTTTCTGTCGTTTGATTCACCTTTTGGTCATTTTCATCCTCCCTAAGGTTATTGTAGTCCATTTAGGCTTTTTAACAAATTATTGTGCATCCAATAGGTTCATTTGTATCACTAGATTAACATTTAGGTCGTTCTTGTTCTCCCTAGATTTATTTTAGGACATTTAGGATAATTAACCAATCTTGTGCATCCAATAGTGTGTTTGTGTCATTGGATAAATATTTATGTCAATTTCATAATCCCTAGGCTTATTCTAGTGCATTTAGGGTTTTTAACCAATCTGGTGCATACAATAAGTTAGTTTGTGTCATTGGATTAACTATTAGATCATTTTCATCCTCTGAAGGGTTACTCTCGTCCATTTAAGGTTTTTACTCAATCTTGTGCATCCAATAAGTTCGTTTGTCTCATTGGATAAACATTTAGGTTATTTTTTGTCCTCCCTAATGTTATTCTTGTCTGTTTAGGGCTTTTAGCTAATCTAATACATCCAATAGCTTCGTTTGTGTTATTGGAATAACATTTAGGTCATTTTCGTCCTCCCTAGGGTTATTCTAGTCCATATAGGGTTTTTAATTAATTTTGTGCTTCTAATAGGTGTGTTTGTCTCATTGGATTAACATTTAGGTCATTTTCTTCCTCCATAGAGTTTTTCTAGTCCATTTAGGGTTTTAACCGAATCTTTCTGCATCCAATACATTCATTTGTGTCATTGGATTAACATTTAGGTCATTTTCGTCCTCCCTAGGGTTATTCTAGTCCATTTAGGGTTTTTAAATAATTTTGTGCATCCAATAGGTTCGTTTGTGTGATTGGAATAATATTTAGTGATTTTCTTCCTTCTTAGGGTTGTGCTTGTTCATTTAGGGTTTAAACCATTCTTGTGCATTCAATAAGTTTGTTTGTGTCAATGGCTTAACATGTAGGTTAATTTTGTCCTCCCTAGGTAAATTCAAGTCCATTTAGGGTTTTTAACCAATCTTGTGCATCCAATAAGTTTGTTTCAGTCATTAGATGAACCTTCATATCATTTTTGTCCTTGTTAGAGTTAGTCTACTCCATTTAGGGTTTTTAACCAATCTTTTGCATCAAATAAGTTCTTTTGTGTCATTGTATTAACATTTAGACGATTTTCATCCTCCCTTAGGTTATTCTAGTCGATTTGAGGTTTTTAACCAATATTGTGCATCAATTAAGTGTGTTTGTCTCATCGGATTAACATTTCTGTCATTTTCGTCCTCCCTAGGGTTGCTTTAGTCCATATATGGTTTTATACAATCTTGTACTTTTGATAGGTTCATCTGTGTCATTGGAATAACATTTATGTCATTTTTGTCCTCGATAAGCGTATTCTAGGCAATTTTGGGTTCTTAACGAATCTTCTGCATCTGATTCCTTTGTTTGTGTTATTGAATTAACATTTAGGTCATTTTAGTCCTCCCTAAGGTTGTTTTTGTTCATTTAGATTTTAAACCAATCTGGTGCATTAAACAAGTGTGTTTTTGTCATTGGATTAACATTTAGGTCATTTTCGTCTTCCTTCGGGTTATTCTATTCCATGTAGGCCATTGAATTTAGATTTAGGTCAATTTCGTCCTCTCTAGGGTTATTCTAGTCTATTTAAGGTTTTTGATCAATCTTCTGCATCCAATAAGTTTGTTTGTGTCATTCGATTAACATTTAGGTCATTTTTGTCCTCCCAAGGGCTGTTCAACTCCATTTAGGGTTTTTACCATTCTTCTACATGCAATAGGTTCAGTTGTGTCATTAGATTAACCTTTAGTTCATTTTCATCCTCCCTTTGGACTAACATTTAGGTCATTTTTTCCTCCCAAAGCTTATTCTTGGCCATTTAGGGTACTTAACCAATCTTGTGCGTCAGGTAAGTGTATTTGTAACTTTGGATTAAAATTTAGATGATTTTCGTCCTCTGTAAAGTAGTTCTAGTCCATTTAGGGGTTTTAACAAATCTTGTAACTTCCATAGGTTCTTTTGTGTCATTAGATTAACATTTAAGTCACTTTTGTCCTCCATAAGCTTATTGTAGTCCATTTAGGGATTTTAACCAATCTTATGGATCCAATAGGTTCGTTTGTGTCATGGGATTATCCTTTAGGTCATTCTCGTCCTCCCAAGTGTTGTTCTAGTCTACTTAGTATTTTTAACCACTCTTATGCATCCAATAGCTTTGTTTGTGTAATTGGATAAACATTTAGGTCATTTTCATCCTACCTAGAGTTATTCTAGTCCATTTAGGATTTTTAACCAATTTTGGGGATCCAATAGGTTCGTTCGTGTCATTGGATTAATATTTAGGTCCTTTTCATCCTCCCTAGGATCGTTCTTGTTCAATTAGATGTTAAACAAATTTTGTGCATCCAATAAGTTTGTTTGTGTCAATGGATTAACATTTTGGTCATATTCCTCCTCCCTAGGCAAATTCAAGTCCATTTAGGGTTTCTACCCAATCTTGTGCATTTAATAGGTTTGTTTGAGTAATTGGATTAACCTTTAGATCATTTTTGATCTCCCTAGGGTTCTTCTAGTTCATTTAGGGTTTTTAACAAATCTGGTGCATCCAATACGTGTATTAATGTCATTGGATTAACATTTAGGTCATTTTCCTGCTCCGTAGGCTTATTCTAGTGCATTTAGGGTTTTTGTCCAATCTTTCGCTTACAATAAGTTAGTTTTTGTCGTTGGATTAACTATTAGGTCATTTTCGTCCTCTCTAGGGTTATTCTAGTTCTTTAAGGTTTTTACCCAATCTTGTGCATCCAATAAGTTCGTTTGTGTCATTGAATCAACAATTAGGTCAATTTCGTCCTCCCTAGGGTTATTGTAGTCCGTTTAGGGTTTTAACCAATCTTATACATCCGATAACTTCATTTATGTCATTGGAATATCATTTAGGTCATTTTTGTCCTTTATAGGGTTATTCTAGTCCATTGAGGGTTTTTAACTAATCTTGTGCATGCAACAGGTGTGTTTGTGTCATTGGATTAACATTTAGGTCTTCTTCATCCTCCTTTGGGTTATTGTAGTCCATTTATGGTTTTTAACCAATCTAGCGCATCCAATATGTTCGTTTGTGTCGTTTGATTAACCTTTTGGTCATTTTTGTCCTCCCTAAGGTTATTGTAGTCCATTTAGGCTTTTTAACAAATTATTGTGCATCCAATAGGTTCATTTGTATCACTAGATTAACATTTAGGTCATTCTTGTTCTCCCTAGATTTATTTTAGGACATTTAGGATTTTTAACCAATCTTGTGCATCCAATAGTGTGTTTGTGTCATTGGATTAATATTTATGTCAATTTCATAATCCCTAGGCTTATTCTAGTGCATTTAGGGTTTTTAACCAATCTGGTGCAAACAATAAGTTAGTTTGTGTCATTGGATTAACTATTAGATCATTTTCGTCCTCTCAAGGGTTACTCAAGTCCATTTAAGGTTTTTACCGAATCTTGTGCATCCAATAAGTTCGTTTGTCTCATTGGATTAACATTTAGGTTATTTTTTGTCCTCCCTAATGTTATTCTTGTCTGTTTAGGGCTTTTAGCTAATCTAATACATCCAATAGCTTTGTTTGTGTTATGGAATAACATTTAGGTCATTTTCGTCCTCCCTAGGGTTATTCTAGTCCATATAGAGTTTTTAATTAATTTTGTGCTTCTAATAGGTGTGTTTGTCTCATTGGATTAACATTTAGGTCATTTTCTTCCTCCATAGAGTTTTTCTAGTCCATTTAGGGTTTTAACCGAATCTTCTGAATCCAATACATTCATTTGTGTCATTGGATTAACATTTAGGTCATTTTCGTCCTCCCTAGGGTTATTCTAGTCCATTTAGGGTTTTTAAATAATTTTGTGCATCCAATAGGTTCGTTTGTGTGATTGGAATAATATTTAGTGATTTTCTTCCTTCTTAGGGTTGTGCTTGTTCATTTAGGGTTTAAACCAATCTTGTGCATTCAATAAGTTTGTTTGTGTTATTCGATTAACATTTAGGACATTTACGTCCTACCTAGGTATATTCTACGAAATTATGGGATTTTAACCAATCTTGTGCATCCAATAAGTGTATTCAAGTAGGTCATTTTCGTCCTCCTTAGCGTTGTTCTAGTTCATTCGACGTTTTTAACCAATATTGTAAATCCAATAAGTTTTTTTTTTCTGTCATTGGATTAACATTTATGTAATCTTGAGCATGCACTAAGTTTGTTTCTAAAATCGGATTAACTATCCGGTACTATCCTAGTTAGAATTTCAAACCAATCTTGTGCATCAATTA
Organism: Cicer pinnatifidum; assembly: GCA_037974775.1. Classification (NCBI taxonomy): domain Eukaryota; kingdom Viridiplantae; phylum Streptophyta; class Magnoliopsida; order Fabales; family Fabaceae; genus Cicer; species Cicer pinnatifidum. Next base: position 28,953,443 of record JBBPBR010000001.1, on the reverse strand, counting down.
AGTGTGTTTGTCTCATTGGATTAACATTTCTGTCATTATCGTCCTCCCTAGGGTTGCTTTAGTCCATTTATGGTTTATCCAATCTTGTACTTTTGATAGGTAAGTTTGTGTCATTGGATTAACATTTATGTCATTTTTGTCCTTGATAAGCGTATTCTAGGCAATTTTGGGTTCCTAACGAATTTTCTGCATCTGATTCCTTTGTTTGTGTCATTGAATTAACATTTAGGTCATTTTAGTCCTCCTTAAGGCTGTTTTTGTTCATTTAGATTTTAAACCAATCTGGTGCATTAAACAAGTGTGTTTTTGTCATTGGATTAACATTTAGGTCATTTTCGTCTTCGTTAAGGTTATTCTATTTCATTTAGGCCATTGAATTTACATTTAGGTCAATTTCGTCCTCTCTCATGTTATTCTTGTCTGTTTAGGGCTTTTAGCTAATCTAATACATCCAATAGCTTCGTTTGTGTTATTGGAATAACATTTAGGTCATTTTTGTCCTCCATAGGGTTATTCTAGTCCATATAGGGTTTTTAATTAATTTTGTGCTTCTAATAGGTGTGTTTGTCTCATTGGATTAACATTTAGGTCATTTTCTTCCTCCATAGAGTTTTTCTAGTCCATTTAGGGTTTTAACCGAATCTTCTGCATCCAATACATTCATTTGTGTCATTGGATTAACATTTAGGTCATTTTCGTCCTCCCTAGGGTTATTCTAGTCCATTTAGGGTTTTTAAATAATTTTGTGCATCCAATAGGTTCGTTTGTGTGATTGGAATAATATTTAGTGATTTTCTTCCTTCTTAGGGTTGTGCTTGTTCATTTAGGGTTTAAACCAATCTTGTGCATTCAATAAGTTTGTTTGTGTTATTCGATTAACATTTAGGACATTTACGTCCTACCTAGGTATATTCTACGAAATTTTGGGATTTTAACCAATCTTGTGCATCCAATAAGTGTATTCACGTAGGTCATTTTCGTCCTCCTTAGCGTTGTTCTAGTTCATTCGACGTTTTTAACCAATATTGTAAACCCAATAAGTTTTTATTTTTCTGTCATTGGATTAACATTTATGTAATCTTGAGCATGCACTATGTTTGTTTCTGTAATCGGATTAACTATCCGGTACTATCCTTGTTAGAATTTCAAACCAATCTTGTGCATCAATTAAGTGTGTTTGTCTCATTGGATTAACATTTCTGTCATTTTCGTCCTCCCTAGGGTTGCTTTAGTCCATTTATGGTTTTATCCAATCTTGTACTTTTGATAGGTTCATTTGTGTCATTGGAATAACATTTATGTCATTTTTGTCCTCGATAAGCGTATTCTAGGCAATTTTGGGTTCTTAACGAATCTTCTGCATCTGATTCCTTTGTTTGTGTCATTGAATTAACATTTAGGTCATTTTAGTCCTCCGTAAGGTTGTTTTTGTTCATTTAGATTTTAAACCAATCTGGTGCATTAAACAAGTGTGTTTTTGTCATTGGATTAACATTTAGGTCATTTTCGTCTTCCTTAGGGTTATTCTATTCCATTTAGGCCATTGAATTTAGATTTAGGTCAATTTCGTCCTCTCTAGGGTTATTCTAGTCTATTTAAGGTTTTTGATCAATCTTCTGCATCCAATAAGTTTGTTTGTGTCATTCGATTAACATTTAGGTCATTTTCGTCCTCCCAAGGGCTGTTCAACTCCATTTAGGGTTTTTACCATTCTTCTACATGCAATAGGTTCAGTTGTGTCATTAGATTAACCTTTAGTTCAGTTTCATCCTCCCTTTGGACTAACATTTAGGTCATTTTTTCCTCCCAAAGCTTATTCTTGGCCATTTAGGGTACTTAACCAATCTTGTGCGTCAGGTAAGTGTATTTGTAACTTTGGATTAAAATTTAGATGATTTTCGTCCTCTGTAAAGTAGTTCTAGTCCATTTAGGGGTTTTAACAAATCTTGTAACTTCCATAGGTTCTTTTGTGTCATTAGATTAACATTTAAGTCACTTTTGTCCTCCATAAGCTTATTGTAGTCCATTTAGGGATTTTAACCAATCTTATGGATCCAATAGGTTCGTTTGTGTCATGGGATTATCCTTTAGGTCATTCTCGTCCTCCCAAGTGTTGTTCTAGTCTACTTAGTATTTTTAACCACTCTTATGCATCCAATAGCTTTGTTTGTGTAATTGGATAAACATTTAGGTCATTTTCGTCCTACCTAGGGTTATTCTAGTCCATTTAGGATTTTTAACCAATTTTGGGGATCCAATAGGTTCGTTCGTGTCATTGGATTAATATTTAGGTCCTTTTCGTCCTCCCTAGGATCGTTCTTGTTCAATTAGATATTAAACAAATTTTGTGCATCCAATAAATTTGTTTGTGTCAATGGATTAACATTTTGGTCATTTTCCTCCTCCCTAGGCAAATTCAAGTCCATTTAGGGTTTCTACCCAATCTTGTGCATTTAATAGGTTTGTTTGAGTAATTGGATTAACCTTTAGATCATTTTTGATCTCCCTAGGGTTCTTCTAGTTCATTTAGGGTTTTTAACAAATCTGGTGCATCCAATACGTGTATTAATGTCATTGGATTAACATTTAGGTCATTTTCCTGCTCCGTAGGCTTATTCTAGTGCATTTAGGGTTTTTGTCCAATCTTTCGCTTACAATAAGTTAGTTTTTGTCGTTGGATTAACTATTAGGTCATTTTCGTCCTCTCTAGGGTTATTCTAGTTCTTTAAGGTTTTTACCCAATCTTGTGCATCCAATAAGTTCGTTTGTGTCATTGAATCAACAATTAGGTCAATTTCGTCCTCCCTAGGGTTATTGTAGTCCGTTTAGGGTTTTAACCAATCTTATACATCCGATAACTTCATTTATGTCATTGGAATATCATTTAGGTCATTTTTGTCCTTTATAGGGTTATTCTAGTCCATTGAGGGTTTTTAACTAATCTTGTGCATGCAACAGGTGTGTTTGTGTCATTGGATTAACATTTAGGTCTTCTTCATCCTCCTTTGGGTTATTGTAGTCCATTTATGGTTTTTAACCAATCTAGCGCATCCAATATGTTCGTTTGTGTCGTTTGATTAACCTTTTGGTCATTTTCGTCCTCCCTAAGGTTATTGTAGTCCATTTAGGCTTTTTAACAAATTATTGTGCATCCAATAGGTTCATTTGTATCACTAGATTAACATTTAGGTCATTCTTGTTCTCCCTAGATTTATTTTAGGACATTTAGGATTTTTAACCAATCTTGTGCATCCAATAGTGTGTTTGTGTCATTGGATTAATATTTATGTCAATTTCATAATCCCTAGGCTTATTCTAGTGCATTTAGGGTTTTTAACCAATCTGGTGCATACAATAAGTTAGTTTGTGTCATTGGATTAACTATTAGATCATTTTCGTCCTCTCAAGGGTTACTCAAGTCCATTTAAGGTTTTTACCCAATCTTGTGCATCCAATAAGTTCGTTTGTCTCATTGGATTAACATTTAGGTTATTTTTTGTCCTCCCTAATGTTATTCTTGTCTGTTTAGGGCTTTTAGCTAATCTAATACATCCAATAGCTTTGTTTGTGTTATTGGATTAACATTTAGGTCATTTTCGTCCTCCCTAGGGTTATTCTAGTCCATATAGAGTTTTTAATTAATTTTGTGCTTCTAATAGGTGTGTTTGTCTCATTGGATTAACATTTAGGTCATTTTCTTCCTCCATAGAGTTTTTCTAGTCCATTTAGGGTTTTAACCGAATCTTCTGAATCCAATACATTCATTTGTGTCATTGGATTAACATTTAGGTCATTTTCGTCCTCCCTAGGGTTATTCTAGTCCATTTAGGGTTTTTAAATAATTTTGTGCATCCAATAGGTTCGTTTGTGTGATTGGAATAATATTTAGTGATTTTCTTCCTTCTTAGGGTTGTGCTTGTTCATTTAGGGTTTAAACCAATCTTGTGCATTCAATAAGTTTGTTTGTGTTATTCGATTAACATTTAGGACATTTACGTCCTACCTAGGTATATTCTACGAAATTTTGGGATTTTAACCAATCTTGTGCATCCAATAAGTGTATTCATGTTGGTCATTTTCGTCCTCCTTAGCGTTGTTCTAGTTCATTCGACGTTTTTAACCAATATTGTAAATCCAATAAGTTTTTTTTTTTTTTTTTCTGTCATTGGATTAACATTTATGTAATCTTGAGCATGCACTAAGTTTGTTTCTATAATCGGATTAACTATCCGGTACTATCCTAGTTAGAATTTCAAACCAATCTTGTGCATCAATTAAGTGTGTTTGTCTCATAGGATTAACGTTTCTGTCATTATCGTCCTCCCTAGGGTTGCTTTAGTCCATTTATGGTTTTATCCAATCTTGTACTTTTGATAGGTAAGTTTGTGTCATTGGAATAACATTTATATCATTTTTGTCCTTGATAGGCGTATTCTAGGCAATTTTGGGTTCTTAACGAATTTTCTGCATCTGATTCCTTTGTTTGTGTCATTGAATTAACATTTAGGTCATTTTAGTCCTCCCTAAGGTTGTTTTTGTTCATTTAGATTTTAAACCAATCTGGTGCATTAAACAAGTGTGTTTTTGTCATTGGATTAACATTTAGGTCATTTTCGTCTTCCTTAGGGTTATTCTATTTCATTTAGGCCATTGAATTTACATTTAGGTCAATTTCGTCCTCTCTAATGTTATTCTTGACTGTTTAGGGCTTTTAGCTAATCTAATACATCCAATAGCTTCGCTTGTGTTATTGGAATAACATTTAGGTAATTTTCGTCCTCCATACGGTTATTCTAATCCATATAGGGTTTTAATTAATTTTGTGCTTCTAATAGGTGTGTTTGTCTCATTGGATTAACATTTAGGTCATTTTCTTCCTCCATAGAGTTTTTCTAGTCCATTTAGGGTTTTAACCGAATCTTCTGCATCCAATACATTCATTTGTGTCATTGGATTAACATTTAGGTCATTTTCGTCCTCCCTAGGGTTATTCTAGTCCATTTAGGGTTTTTAAATAATTTTGTGCATCCAATAGGTTCGTTTGTGTGATTGGAATAATATTTAGTGATTTTCTTCCTTCTTAGGGTTGTGCTTGTTCATTTAGGGTTTAAACCAATCTTGTGCATTCAATAAGTTTGTTTGTGTTATTCGATTAACATTTAGGACATTTACGTCCTACCTAGGTATATTCTACGAAATTTTGGGATTTTAACCAATCTTGTGCATCCAATAAGTGTATTCATGTTGGTCATTTTCGTCCTCCTTAGCGTTGTTCTAGTTCATTCGACGTTTTTTACCAATATTGTAAATCCAATAAGTTTTTTTTTTTTTTTCTGTCATTGGATTAACATTTATGTAATCTTGAGCATGCACTAAGTTTGTTTCTATAATCGGATTAACTATCCGGTACTATCCTAGTTAGAATTTCAAACCAATCTTGTGCATCAATTAAGTGTGTTTGTCTCATAGGATTAACGTTTCTGTCATTATCGTCCTCCCTAGGGTTGCTTTAGTCCATTTATGGTTTTATCCAATCTTGTACTTTTGATAGGTAAGTTTGTGTCATTGGAATAACATTTATATCATTTTTGTCCTTGATAGGCGTATTCTAGGCAATTTTGGGTTCTTAACGAATTTTCTGCATCTGATTCCTTTGTTTGTGTCATTGAATTAACATTTAGGTCATTTTAGTCCTCCCTAAGGTTGTTTTTGTTCATTTAGATTTTAAACCAATCTGGTGCATTAAACAAGTGTGTTTTTGTCATTGGATTAACATTTAGGTCATTTTCGTCTTCCTTAGGGTTATTCTATTTCATTTAGGCCATTGAATTTACATTTAGGTCAATTTCGTCCTCTCTAATGTTATTCTTGACTGTTTAGGGCTTTTAGCTAATCTAATACATCCAATAGCTTCGCTTGTGTTATTGGAATAACATTTAGGTAATTTTCGTCCTCCATACGGTTATTCTAATCCATATAGGGTTTTAATTAATTTTGTGCTTCTAATAGGTGTGTTTGTCTCATTGGATTAACATTTAGGTCATTTTCTTCCTCCATAGAGTTTTTCTAGTCCATTTAGGGTTTTAACCGAATCTTCTGCATCCAATACATTCATTTGTGTCATTGGATTAACATTTAGGTCATTTTCGTCCTCCCTAGGGTTATTCTAGTCCATTTAGGGTTTTTAAATAATTTTGTGCATCCAATAGGTTCGTTTGTGTGATTGGAATAATATTTAGTGATTTTCTTCCTTCTTAGGGTTGTGCTTGTTCATTTAGGGTTTAAACCAATCTTGTGCATTCAATAAGTTTGTTTGTGTTATTCGATTAACATTTAGGACATTTACGTCCTACCTAGGTATATTCTACGAAATTATGGGATTTTAACCAATCTTGTGCATCCAATAAGTGTATTCAGGTAGGTCATTTTCGTCCTCCTTAGCGTTGTTCTAGTTCATTCGACGTTTTTAACCAATATTGTAAATCCAATAAGTTTTTTTTTTCTGTCATTGGATTAACATTTATGTAATCTTGAGCATGCACTAAGTTTGTTTCTATAATCGGATTAACTATCCGGTACTATCCTAGTTAGAATTTCAAACCAATCTTGTGCATCAATTAAGTGTGTTTGTCTCATTGGATTAACATTTCTGTCATTATCGTCCTCCCTAGGGTTGCTTTAGTCCATTTATGGTTTATCCAATCTTGTACTTTTGATAGGTAAGTTTGTGTCATTGGATTAACATTTATGTCATTTTTGTCCTTGATAAGCGTATTCTAGGCAATTTTGGGTTCCTAACGAATTTTCTGCATCTGATTCCTTTGTTTGTGTCATTGAATTAACATTTAGGTCATTTTAGTCCTCCTTAAGGCTGTTTTTGTTCATTTAGATTTTAAACCAATCTGGTGCATTAAACAAGTGTGTTTTTGTCATTGGATTAACATTTAGGTCATTTTCGTCTTCGTTAAGGTTATTCTATTTCATTTAGGCCATTGAATTTACATTTAGGTCAATTTCGTCCTCTCTCATGTTATTCTTGTCTGTTTAGGGCTTTTAGCTAATCTAATACAACCAATAGCTTCGTTTGTGTTATTGGAATAACATTTAGGTCATTTTTGTCCTCCATAGGGTTATTCTAGTCCATATAGGGTTTTTAATTAATTTTGTGCTTCTAATAGGTGTGTTTGTCTCATTGGATTAACATTTAGGTCATTTTCTTCCTCCATAGAGTTTTTCTAGTCCATTTAGGGTTTTAATCGAATCTTCTGCATCCAATACATTCATTTGTGTCATTGGATTAACATTTAGGTCATTTTCGTCCTCCCTAAGGTTATTCTAGTCCATTTAGGGTTTTTAAATAATTTTGTGCATCCAATAGGTTCGTTTGTGTGATTGGAATAATATTTAGTGATTTTCTTCCTTCTTAGGGTTGTGCTTGTTCATTTAGGGTTTAAACCAATCTTGTGCATTCAATAAGTTTGTTTGTGTTATTCGATTAACATTTAGGACATTTACGTCCTACCTAGGTATATTCTACGAAATTTTGGGATTTTAACCAATCTTGTGCATCCAATAAGTGTATTCACGTAGGTCATTTTCGTCCTCCTTAGCGTTGTTCTAGTTCATTCGACGTTTTTAACCAATATTGTAAACCCAATAAGTTTTTATTTTTTTGTCATTGGATTAACATTTATGTAATCTTGAGCATGCACTAAGTTTGTTTCTGTAATCGGATTAACTATCCGGTACTATCCTTGTTAGAATTTCAAACCAATCTTGTGCATCAATTAAGTGTGTTTGTCTCATTGGATTAACATTTCTGTCATTTTCGTCCTCCCTAGGGTTGCTTTAGTCCATTTATGGTTTTATCCAATCTTGTACTTTTGATAGGTTCATTTGTGTCATTGGAATAACATTTATGTCATTTTTGTCCTCGATAAGCGTATTCTAGGCAATTTTGGGTTCTTAACGAATCTTCTGCATCTGATTCCTTTGTTTGTGTCATTGAATTAACATTTAGGTCATTTTAGTCCTCCGTAAGGTTGTTTTTGTTCATTTAGATTTTAAACCAATCTGGTGCATTAAACAAGTGTGTTTTTGTCATTGGATTAACATTTAGGTCATTTTCGTCTTCCTTAGGGTTATTCTATTCCATTTAGGCCATTGAATTTAGATTTAGGTCAATTTCGTCCTCTCTAGGGTTATTCTAGTCTATTTAAGGTTTTTGATCAATCTTCTGCATCCAATAAGTTTGTTTGTGTCATTCGATTAACATTTAGGTCATTTTCGTCCTCCCAAGGGCTGTTCAACTCCATTTAGGGTTTTTACCATTCTTCTACATGCAATAGGTTCAGTTGTGTCATTAGATTAACCTTTAGTTCAGTTTCATCCTCCCTTTGGACTAACATTTAGGTCATTTTTTCCTCCCAAAGCTTATTCTTGGCCATTTAGGGTACTTAACCAATCTTGTGCGTCAGGTAAGTGTATTTGTAACTTTGGATTAAAATTTAGATGATTTTCGTCCTCTGTAAAGTAGTTCTAGTCCATTTAGGGGTTTTAACAAATCTTGTAACTTCCATAGGTTCTTTTGTGTCATTAGATTAACATTTAAGTCACTTTTGTCCTCCATAAGCTTATTGTAGTCCATTTAGGGATTTTAACCAATCTTATGGATCCAATAGGTTCGTTTGTGTCATGGGATTATCCTTTAGGTCATTCTCGTCCTCCCAAGTGTTGTTCTAGTCTACTTAGTATTTTTAACCACTCTTATGCATCCAATAGCTTTGTTTGTGTAATTGGATAAACATTTAGGTCATTTTCGTCCTACCTAGGGTTATTCTAGTCCATTTAGGATTTTTAACCAATTTTGGGGATCCAATAGGTTCGTTCGTGTCATTGGATTAATATTTAGGTCCTTTTCGTCCTCCCTAGGATCGTTCTTGTTCAATTAGATATTAAACAAATTTTGTGCATCCAATAAGTTTGTTTGTGTCAATGGATTAACATTTTGGTCATTTTCCTCCTCCCTAGGCAAATTCAAGTCCATTTAGGGTTTCTACCCAATCTTGTGCATTTAATAGGTTTGTTTGAGTAATTGGATTAACCTTTAGATCATTTTTGATCTCCCTAGGGTTCTTCTAGTTCATTTAGGGTTTTTAACAAATCTGGTGCATCCAATACGTGTATTAATGTCATTGGA
>JBBPBR010000001.1:28908235-28940533 GCA_037974775.1 Cicer pinnatifidum | reverse complement strand
CGAATCTTCTGCATCCAATACATTCATTTGTGTCATTGGATTAACATTTAGGTCATTTTCGTCCTCCCTAAGGTTATTCTAGTCCATTTAGGGTTTTTAAATAATTTTGTGCATCCAATAGGTTCGTTTGTGTGATTGGAATAATATTTAGTGATTTTCTTCCTTCTTAGGGTTGTGCTTGTTCATTTAGGGTTTAAACCAATCTTGTGCATTCAATAAGTTTGTTTGTGTTATTCGATTAACATTTAGGACATTTACGTCCTACCTAGGTATATTCTACGAAATTTTGGGATTTTAACCAATCTTGTGTATCCAATAAGTGTATTCACGTAGGTCATTTTCGTCCTCCTTAGCGTTGTTCTAGTTCATTCGACGTTTTTATCCAATATTGTAAACCCAATAAGTTTTTATTTTTCTGTCATTGGATTAACATTTATGTAATCTTGAGCATGCACTAAGTTTGTTTCTGTAATCGGATTAACTATCTGGTACTATTCTTGTTAGAATTTCAAACCAATCTTGTGCATCAATTAAGTGTGTTTGTCTCATTGGATTAACATTTCTGTCATTTTCGTCCTCCCTAGGGTTGCTTTAGTCCATTTATGGTTTTATCCAATCTTGTACTTTTGATAGGTTCATTTGTGTCATTGGAATAACATTTATGTCATTTTTGTCCTCGATAAGCGTATTCTAGGCAATTTTGGGTTCTTAACGAATCTTCTGCATCTGATTCCTTTGTTTGTGTCATTGAATTAACATTTAGGTCATTTTAGTCCTCCGTAAGGTTGTTTTTGTTCATTTAGATTTTAAACCAATCTGGTGCATTAAACAAGTGTGTTTTTGTCATTGGATTAACATTTAGGTCATTTTCGTCTTCCTTAGGGTTATTCTATTCCATTTAGGCCATTGAATTTAGATTTAGGTCAATTTCGTCCTCTCTAGGGTTATTCTAGTCTATTTAAGGTTTTTGATCAATCTTCTGCATCCAATAAGTTTGTTTGTGTCATTCGATTAACATTTAGGTCATTTTCGTCCTCCCAAGGGCTGTTCAACTCCATTTAGGGTTTTTACCATTCTTCTACATGCAATAGGTTCAGTTGTGTCATTAGATTAACCTTTAGTTCATTTTCATCCTCCCTTTGGACTAACATTTAGGTCATTTTTTCCTCCCAAAGCTTATTCTTGGCCATTTAGGGTACTTAACCAATCTTGTGCGTCAGGTAAGTGTATTTGTAACCTTGGATTAAAATTTAGATGATTTTCGTCCTCTGTAAAGTAGTTCTAGTCCATTTAGGGGTTTTAACAAATCTTGTAACTTCCATAGGTTCTTTTGTGTCATTAGATTAACATTTAAGTCACTTTTATCCTCCATAAGCTTATTGTAGTCCATTTAGGGATTTTAACCAATCTTATGGATCCAATAGGTTCGTTTGTGTCATGGGATTATCCTTTAGGTCATTCTCGTCCTCCCAAGTGTTGTTCTAGTCTACTTAGTATTTTTAACCACTCTTATGCATCCAATAGCTTTGTTTGTGTAATTGGATAAACATTTAGGTCATTTTCGTCCTACCTAGGGTTATTCTAGTCCATTTAGGATTTTTAACCAATTTTGGGGATCCAATAGGTTCGTTCGTGTCATTGGATTAATATTTAGGTCCTTTTCGTCCTCCCTAGGATCGTTCTTGTTCAATTAGATATTAAACAAATTTTGTGCATCCAATAAATTTGTTTGTGTCAATGGATTAACATTTTGGTCATTTTCCTCCTCCCTAGGCAAATTCAAGTCCATTTAGGGTTTCTACCCAATCTTGTGCATTTAATAGGTTTGTTTGAGTAATTGGATTAACCTTTAGATCATTTTTGATCTCCCTAGGGTTCTTCTAGTTCATTTAGGGTTTTTAACAAATCTGGTGCATCCAATACGTGTATTAATGTCATTGGATTAACATTTAGGTCATTTTCCTGCTCCGTAGGCTTATTCTAGTGCATTTAGGGTTTTTGTCCAATCTTTCGCTTACAATAAGTTAGTTTTTGTCGTTGGATTAACTATTAGGTCATTTTCGTCCTCTCTAGGGTTATTCTAGTTCTTTAAGGTTTTTACCCAATCTTGTGCATCCAATAAGTTCGTTTGTGTCATTGAATCAACAATTAGGTCAATTTCGTCCTCCCTAGGGTTATTGTAGTCCGTTTAGGGTTTTAACCAATCTTATACATCCGATAACTTCATTTATGTCATTGGAATATCATTTAGGTCATTTTTGTCCTTTATAGGGTTATTCTAGTCCATTGAGGGTTTTTAACTAATCTTGTGCATGCAACAGGTGTGTTTGTGTCATTGGATTAACATTTAGGTCTTCTTCATCCTCCTTTGGGTTATTGTAGTCCATTTATGGTTTTTAACCAATCTAGCGCATCCAATATGTTCGTTTGTGTCGTTTGATTAACCTTTTGGTCATTTTCGTCCTCCCTAAGGTTATTGTAGTCCATTTAGGCTTTTTAACAAATTATTGTGCATCCAATAGGTTCATTTGTATCACTAGATTAACATTTAGGTCATTCTTGTTCTCCCTAGATTTATTTTAGGACATTTAGGATTTTTAACCAATCTTGTGCATCCAATAGTGTGTTTGTGTCATTGGATTAATATTTATGTCAATTTCATAATCCCTAGGCTTATTCTAGTGCATTTAGGGTTTTTAACCAATCTGGTGCATACAATAAGTTAGTTTGTGTCATTGGATTAACTATTAGATCATTTTCGTCCTCTCAAGGGTTACTCAAGTCCATTTAAGGTTTTTACCCAATCTTGTGCATCCAATAAGTTCGTTTGTCTCATTGGATTAACATTTAGGTTATTTTTTGTCCTCCCTAATGTTATTCTTGTCTGTTTAGGGCTTTTAGCTAATCTAATACATCCAATAGCTTTGTTTGTGTTATTGGAATAACATTTAGGTCATTTTCGTCCTCCCTAGGGTTATTCTAGTCCATATAGAGTTTTTAATTAATTTTGTGCTTCTAATAGGTGTGTTTGTCTCATTGGATTAACATTTAGGTCATTTTCTTCCTCCATAGAGTTTTTCTAGTCCATTTAGGGTTTTAACCGAATCTTCTGAATCCAATACATTCATTTGTGTCATTGGATTAACATTTAGGTCATTTTCGTCCTCCCTAGGGTTATTCTAGTCCATTTAGGGTTTTTAAATAATTTTGTGCATCCAATAGGTTCGTTTGTGTGATTGGAATAATATTTAGTGATTTTCTTCCTTCTTAGGGTTGTGCTTGTTCATTTAGGGTTTAAACCAATCTTGTGCATTCAATAAGTTTGTTTGTGTTATTCGATTAACATTTAGGACATTTACGTCCTACCTAGGTATATTCTACGAAATTTTGGGATTTTAACCAATCTTGTGCATCCAATAAGTGTATTCATGTTGGTCATTTTCGTCCTCCTTAGCGTTGTTCTAGTTCATTCGACGTTTTTAACCAATATTGTAAATCCAATAAGTTTTTTTTTTTTTTTTTCTGTCATTGGATTAACATTTATGTAATCTTGAGCATGCACTAAGTTTGTTTCTATAATCGGATTAACTATCCGGTACTATCCTAGTTAGAATTTCAAACCAATCTTGTGCATCAATTAAGTGTGTTTGTCTCATAGGATTAACGTTTCTGTCATTATCGTCCTCCCTAGGGTTGCTTTAGTCCATTTATGGTTTTATCCAATCTTGTACTTTTGATAGGTAAGTTTGTGTCATTGGAATAACATTTATATCATTTTTGTCCTTGATAGGCGTATTCTAGGCAATTTTGGGTTCTTAACGAATTTTCTGCATCTGATTCCTTTGTTTGTGTCATTGAATTAATATTTAGGTCATTTTAGTCCTCCCTAAGGTTGTTTTTGTTCATTTAGATTTTAAACCAATCTGGTGCATTAAACAAGTGTGTTTTTGTCATTGGATTAACATTTAGGTCATTTTCGTCTTCCTTAGGGTTATTCTATTTCATTTAGGCCATTGAATTTACATTTAGGTCAATTTCGTCCTCTCTAATGTTATTCTTGTCTGTTTAGGGCTTTTAGCTAATCTAATACATCCAATAGCTTCGCTTGTGTTATTGGAATAACATTTAGGTCATTTTCGTCCTCCATACGGTTATTCTAGTCCATATAGGGTTTTTAATTAATTTTGTGCTTCTAATAGGTGTGTTTGTCTCATTGGATTAACATTTAGGTCATTTTCTTCCTCCATAGAGTTTTTCTAGTCCATTTAGGGTTTTAACCGAATCTTCTGCATCCAATACATTCATTTGTGTCATTGGATTAACATTTAGGTCATTTTCGTCCTCCCTAGGGTTATTCTAGTCCATTTAGGGTTTTTAAATAATTTTGTGCATCCAATAGGTTCGTTTGTGTGATTGGAATAATATTTAGTGATTTTCTTCCTTCTTAGGGTTGTGCTTGTTCATTTAGGGTTTAAACCAATCTTGTGCATTCAATAAGTTTGTTTGTGTTATTCGATTAACATTTAGGACATTTACGTCCTACCTAGGTATATTCTACGAAATTTTGGGATTTTAACCAATCTTGTGCATCCAATAAGTGTATTCACGTAGGTCATTTTCGTCCTCCTTAGCGTTGTTCTAGTTCATTCGACGTTTTTAACCAATATTGTAAACCCAATAAGTTTTTATTTTTCTGTCATTGGATTAACATTTATGTAATCTTGAGCATGCACTATGTTTGTTTCTGTAATCGGATTAACTATCCGGTACTATCCTTGTTAGAATTTCAAACCAATCTTGTGCATCAATTAAGTGTGTTTGTCTCATTGGATTAACATTTCTGTCATTTTCGTCCTCCCTAGGGTTGCTTTAGTCCATTTATGGTTTTATCCAATCTTGTACTTTTGATAGGTTCATTTGTGTCATTGGAATAACATTTATGTCATTTTTGTCCTCGATAAGCGTATTCTAGGCAATTTTGGGTTCTTAACGAATCTTCTGCATCTGATTCCTTTGTTTGTGTCATTGAATTAACATTTAGGTCATTTTAGTCCTCCGTAAGGTTGTTTTTGTTCATTTAGATTTTAAACCAATCTGGTGCATTAAACAAGTGTGTTTTTGTCATTGGATTAACATTTAGGTCATTTTCGTCTTCCTTAGGGTTATTCTATTCCATTTAGGCCATTGAATTTACATTTAGGTCAATTTCATTCTCTCTAGGGTTATTCTAGTCTATTTATGGTTTTTGATCAATCTTCTGCATCCAATAAGTTTGTTTGTGTCATTTGATTATCATTTAGGTCATTTTCGTCCTCCCAAGTGCTGTTCAACTCCATTTAGGGTTTTTACCATTCTTCTACATGCAATAGGTTCGGTTGTGTCATTAGATTAACCTTTAGTTCATTTTCATCCTCCCTTTGGACTAACATTTAGGTCATTTTTTCCTCCCAAAGCTTATTCTTGGCCATTTAGGGTACTTAACCAATCTTGTGCATCCGGTAAGTGTATTTGTAACTTTGGATTAAAATTTAGATGATTTTCGTCCTCTATAAAGTAGTTCTGTAAGTCATAAGCTTCCCTGATCAAGTTTTTGATTTAAAGTCTCAAACATACAATGCACATGAAAGATTTGCTTTATCTAATGTTTTGAATTAAGAAACATTTCAGGCAAACATGAAGACACCACACACATGGAACAATATATTGCAACTCAAGGAATCAACCAAAGTTGGAGGATGCACTTGAGGAAGATGCAAATTTGTATAGTGGTATTAGGTGTCTAAGTATCAAGTTGAGTGAACAAATCACCAAGGTTTCACACTTAAGTAATTGCCAATGAACTTTTATCATTCATTTAAGTTTTATCAAACTCAACTCTAAAACAATCGATTATACAATCGATTGGAGGACAAATCAATCGAATGGCACTTAAAATGTTAAACAAAACTGAGGTCTGTAACAGGCTCAGTCGATTGTCAACTCGATTGCACAATCGATTGACAAGTCGATTGATGCTGCATTTCAAGTTACAGAAAGAACTCAATTTTTTCCAATTCGATTGATCACTCGATTGTCCACTCGATTGGCAACTTGATTGTTTGAAGTGTCTGAATCACTTTGATCACGACACTGGATTGACAAATCGATTGATGCTGATTCTCAAGTTACAGAGAGCATTCAATTTTGGATAATGTGATTGCTCAGTCGATTGAAAGGAATCATAGCATCATATCTGAATCACCTTGATCACGACAATCGATTGACCAATCGATTGATGATATTTTTCAAGAAACAGTGAGCACCCAGGTTTTGGCCAAATCGATTGCTCACTCGATTGAAAGAACATAATAGCATCAGGTCTGATTCAGATATTGAATAAATCGATTGTTCAATCGAATGCATCCTATATATGTCAAGTTTCCAAAAACCCAGAACATACGAAACTCGATGCATCAATCGACTAGACCTTTTACATAGTCGATTGGGCAATCGATTGTCCTGGTGTTTTGTTTGAATATATATAAGGTGTTTCAAATCATTTTACATATAACTCTTGCACAAAAACTTTTCATATTTTTTCAGAATCTCTTGCTCTCAATCTTTGCATATCTCTGAAAAACACTTTGAAAGAAAAGTTTGTTAACACACAAAATATTCAATGGCAAATCAATTCTTTGTGTGATGCTAGAGTGATTGAACACAATTCTTGATACTTCTCTTTTTCTTGTTAAAGACAATTCTTGTATTTGAAGCTGTAACAAATCCAGTTTAGAAACTGGTGGCTATCCTTGTTGGTGTGGTATCATCAAGAGGAAGTCTACTTTGATTTTGTGTAAGTTTGGGGATCAACTACAAGGATCAAAGGGCGTCAAGATAGGAGTGAAGGGAGTTAGATTGATAGGTCTTGTTGAAGACTGGAAAATCTGTAAATGTACTCGAATTCATTCTATAGTAAAAAGGCTGGAATCATGTTGTGATTTCGGGACTGGATGTAGGTCGTTGGATCAACGGCTGAACCAGGATAAATCTTGGTGCAATCTTTCTTATCCCTTCTCTTTAATTTTTCCAGTATTATATACCTGCTTATTCTTGTATGCTCCTTGTCATAATTGTATGTGTCTTTTAATTTCCGCTGTGTATGAGTTGTATGAACATTGCATGATTAATTTGGGAATTATGTCAAACTAGTTGGATTTGAGCTTAAATCTCTCTTTGTTAATCGAAAGAAGTCATAATTTTCCAACAAGTGGCATCTAGAGCCTGACTTTTTTAGAGAAAAACTCATAAAAGAAAATGACTTCTTTAGATTTCCTAGGAGAAGGAGCATCTCTAACCAGACCCCCTGCATTTAATGGTACAGCATACATGTACTGGAAAGAGAGGATGCTCATCTTTCTAGAAGCATGTGGGCTGGACATTTTAGATGCAGTGGAGAATGGTCCCTACGTGCCCAAAATTACAGGCATTGAAGGATCATCCTGCATCATCAAACCAAGATCAGATTGGTCTGATGATGACAAAAAGAAGGTTGGATATAATGCCAAAGCAAAAAATATTATAACATCAGCTTTAAGTGCAGAAGAATTCTTCAGAGTGTCAAATTGCAAGACTGCAAAGGAAATGTGGGACACCCTGCAAGTAACACATGAAGGTACTACAGATGTCAAACGGGCAAGAACAAATACATTAATGCACGAGTATGAACTTTTCTGCATGAAGAAAGATGAATCCATAAATGATCTACAAACGAGATTCACTCACATCATTAACAATCTACATGCCCTGGGAAAAGTTGTGGATAATGAACAGCAGATAGGAAAAGTTATGAGGTGTTTTTCAAGGGAATGGCAGCCTAAGATAACTGCTATTGCTGAGTCTAAAGATCTTGTCAATATGACCATAGCAACGCTGTTTGGAAAGCTTCGTGAACATGAGATGGAACTACATAGATTAAATGAGACAAAGCAATCAAACAGAAAAAGTAAAGGACTTGCACTGAAGGCTCAATCTCACAAAGAAAAATCCGAACCAGATACGGAAAGCTCAGAAAGTGAATCTAGTGAAGAACCTGAGATAGGAATGTTGGTCAGAAAATTCAAGAAATTTCTGAAAAAGAGAGAAGCCAGTCAAGAAAACCACAAAATTCAAAGACTAAAGGCTCCAGCAAAGGTGACACCGGTGATAGCAAAGTCATAACTTGCTATGAATGTGGGAAGACAGGACACATTAGATCTGAGTGTTACAAACTTCAAAACAGAAACAAGCCTACAAAAACTAAGGGCAAGGATCAACAGCCTTCAAACAGGAAAGCTTACATTGCTTGGAACGACAATGATGAAGATTCATCTGTAGAATCAGAAAATGAAGAAGCTAACCTGTGTCTCATGGCTAACAATGATTCAGATTATGACAGTGAGGTAAGCACCACATCTAATCCATCTTATGATGAACTTCATGATGCCTTTAATGAATTGCATAATGAATATGTTAGTGTACTCAAACAACTGATTAGTACAAAGAAACAGCTAGAAGAAAAATGCATGTTGATTAATGAAATTAACTTGAAGCATGAGTCTCTTAAAGACATAAATGAAAAACTGAGAAAAGAAACTCATGAACTGAAATGTGATGTAGCTAAGTTTAACAGTGGTAAAAATAACTTAGATAGACTACATAGAGATCAATGAAATTTACATGTTAAAACTAGACTTGGCTATAAACAAAGCATGCATACGAAAAGGCATCAGGAATTTGTTAAATCTAAACAAATGTATGATAACTTTACTATACCAAATCAGAAACCATCTCCTGCTGTTGTGTGTCATTTTTGCTGCAAAAAGGGACATATGGTGTTTAATTGTAAACTGAAAAAACGTGCCAACAGAGGATGGAGACAGATTTGGAAAGTTAAAGAACCATCATTTGAAACTAACCCCCCAGGACCCAATTTGAATTGGGTACCTAAATCCAAAACCTGACTCTTGTTGTGCAGATATGCTTGGCATCCAGGAATCAATCATGGTATCTGTACAGTGGATGCTCCATGCATATGACCGGAGACAAGTCGAAGTTCTTGTCTCTGAACTTAAAAAGTGGTGGCTTTGTCAAATATGGAGATAACAACAAAGGAAAGATCCTAGGCATTGGAGATATAGGAAACAACTCAAGTGCTGTTATCAAGGACGTTTTATTTGTTGAAGGCCTCAAGCACAACTTACTAAGCATCAGTCAGCTATGTGATAAAGGGTTTAAGGTACACTTTACTTCTACATATTGCACACTTGAGCATAAGGAAGTTGAAGGTATGAAACTTACAGGTAAAACAGTTAATAATATTTACATGATTGATTTTGAGTCTTTACCTGCCAATGATATTTGTTGCCTGTTGTCTAGTGCTGATGAGAGCTGGTTGTGGCACAAGCGAGTGGCTCATATTAATATGAACTACCTGAACAGACTTGTTAACAAACAGCTAGTCTTAGGTCTCCCTAATAGGAAGTTTTCTAAGGATAGACTATGCGACTCCTGTGAGAGGAGTAAGCTGGTTAAATCCTCTTTCCCCCCTATAGACTTGGTGCAAACCAAGAAAGTTTTAGAGTTGGTTCATATGGACTTGTTTGGTCCATCTCAGGTTAGAAGTTTTGGAGGGAACCTATACGGCTATGTGTTGGTAGATGATTTCACCAGGTTCACATGGACATATTTTCTGACTCACAAGAGTGAGGCATTCTCAGCTTTTAAGAAATTTGCTGCTTTAGTTCAAAATGAGAATAATCAGAAAATCATATCCATAAAAAGTGATCATGGAGGTGAATTCCAAAATGATGCTTTTCAAACCTACTGTGAACATCATGGTATCAAACACATATTTTCAGCCCCTAGAACTCGACAGCAAAATTGAGTAGTAGAAAGAAAGAACATATCCTTAGAAGAGCTGGCTAGGACCATGCTTAAGGATTCTAATCTTCCTAAGTACTTCTGGGCTGATGCCATTAACACTGCATCCCATGTAGTGAATAGGGTTCTTATTAGACCTATACTTCAAAAGACTCCCTATGAGTTATACAAAGGGAGAAAGCCTAACATCTCCTACTTTAGGATTTTTGGGTGTAAGTGCTTTGTGTTAAACAATGGCAAGGGACATCTAGGTAAGTTTGATCCTAAGGCAGATGAGGGTATCTTTTTAGGGTATTCCCAGGTTAGTAAGGCCTATAGAATCTACAATAAAAGAACCAAAACTATAGAGGAGTCTGTCCATGTCAAATTTGATGAAAACTTGAACAACACACTTCCTATAGTTGGTAACTCCTTGGATGATATTGTTGATTCTGAACCTGTAGAAACCAGTGAGCCTGAACCTCCAACCAACCCTGACTTCGTAGAACCAATTAGGGAAGATGATCTACCCAAAGAGTGGAAGTTTGCCAAGAACCATCCCATAGACAATATTATTGGAGAAATTTCAAAAGGAGTTTCAACCAGAAAATCCCTTAGAGAGTTTTGCAACCTTACAGCCTTTGTTTCTCAAGTAGAACCCAAAAACATTAAGGAAGCTCTTTTGGATCATGACTGGATAGTAGCCATGCAAGAAGAGCTCAATCAGTTTGAGAGAAACCAAGTGTGGACTCTTGTTCCAAGACCAGAGAATAAACATGTCATAGGAACTAGGTGGGTTTTCAGAAACAAAATGGATGAGAATGGTGTGATCACTAGGAATAAAGCTAGGTTAGTGGCCAAGGGTTACAACCAGGAAGAGGGAATAGACTATGATGAGACTTATGCCCCAGTAGCCAGACTAGAAGCTATTAGGATCCTGCTGGCCTATGCTTGTATAATGGATTTCAAATTATTTCAAATGGACGTTAAAAGTGCTTTTTTAAATGGAGATATTAAGGAGGAAGTTTTTGTAAGTCAAACTCCTGGTTTTGAAGATCCTAAGCTTCCAAATCATGTGATCTTTTAAAGAAATTTAACTTTGAAAAATTTAAATCCATTGACACGCCTATGAGTCAGTCCTACTACTTAGATAAGGATGAACAGGGTAAAGCTGTAGATGTGACTGTGTTTAGAAGTTTAATAGGATCCTTACTTTACTTAACCGCTAGTAGACCAAATATCATGTTCAGTGTGTGCATGTGTGCTAGGTACCAGGCCAATCCCAAGGAATCTCACCTTAGTGCTGTTAAGAGAATCTTCAGATATCTTTTAGGAACCAAAGATCTAGGTTTGTGGTATCCTAAGGGATCTACTTGTACTCTTGTTGGTTATTCTGATTCTGACTTTGCTGGATGCAAATTGGACAGAAAGAGTACATCAGGTACTTGCCAACTCTTAGGGAACTCTCTTGTCTCTTGGCATAGCAAGAAACAAAACAGTGTAGCACTCTCAACTTTTGAAGCTGAGTATGTTGCTGCTGGTAGTTGTTGTGCTCAAATTCTTTGGATGCAACAGCATCTCTCAGACTTTGGGGTGGACCTAGTAATCGTGCCTATTTTATGTGATAACACTAGTGCTATTAATATTACTAAGAATCCTGTCATGCATTCTAGGACCAAGCATATAGAAATAAGGCATCACTTCATTCGAGATCAATATCAACAGGGCAAGATCAAGTTGGAATATGTCGATACAAGTGAACAATTGGCTGACATTTTCACCAAGGCCTTGCCTAAGGACAGTTTCTTCTTTATAAGAATGAAACTAGGCATTATTGATCCCAATGAAATCTGATCCCTATACCCAAATCGACTGCACAATCGAGTGTCCTGTGGCCAGGTGAGAATTTTTCATTAAACATTCGATTGCACAATCGATTTCTTAATGAACAGTGCTTCATTTTGTCAAATTGGAAACACGATATTCGATTGCACAATCGACTAGTTGGGTATCAGCTTTCTTTATTCTGTTTTATTTTTATGTATGTTTGCTATTTTTTTTCGTAAATCGATTGGACAGTCGAATGTCCATATCTCAGAAGCCTGAATGTTGAAGATCTTATATTGTCAATCGAATGGTAAATCGATTGAGGATATCTCAGAGGCCAGATGGTTGAGATTTCTGTCACATAATTCAGATGGTTAATCGATTAATAAATTGGAAATTGGTTTAAACAGTCGATTGGACAATCGACTGACTGGATTAAGTTTGAGATAGTTTGTTGTTCAAAACACGAGAATCGATTGGACAATCGATTGGCTTGTATCCGTTGAGAAAAATATAGCCGTTGGATGGATGTAACGGTTACTTTTTTTTAACCCAACAACAAGAACATCCGATTGGGCAATAGGATTGCTATAATACTATATAAACCTGGAAATTGCAATTCGATTTCCCAATCAATTGCTTCATTATGCTATCATCTTCATCATCCATCTTCACTCTTCTCTACATTCAATCAATCTTCAATCTACTACCACTATGGCCCGTGTCAAACAAACTGCTAGACGACCATCTCAACCTACTGCTAAAACCATTCATCATAACAGCTCATCTTCATCATCTTCTACTTCAAGAACACTTTCACCTTCACCTCCTCCACCTCCTTCACCCCCAGCAAAACGAGTATCCATTCCAACACATAAGATACTGGCTAAGGATAAGGGCAAAGCTGTTGCCACTACTCCAGAATCCACTAAAAAGAGGAAGGTTCCTCCGTTTGAGAAATTGATGGGTGACGCAATGAAGGAAGTCACCAAGAAGAAGAAGAAGCTTGAATCTCCACCAAAGAAGGTTAAGCCTTCAAAGGAGAAAACTGTTGAAGGAAAAGCTGTTCCTGATTCCTTTGTCAAGAGAAAAATCCAAGAGCCAAGAATATTGGATTTTCAATACTTTGATAAAAATGGTTTTTCTTTTCAAAACCATTTAAGATTTCATGGTCTGGAGAACTTTTTGTCCTGTTCTCTAGATGTGTATCCAAGGCTGGTGAGAGCCTTCTACTCAACCTTTGTTCTGACAAAGGCAGGGTTTGCTGCTGAAGTCAAGAATAAAAAGATTTCAATGACATTTGAGGAGTTTTCCAAAATGACGGGTTTACCATTCAGTGGGTATACAATTGATGGAAGGGCACAAGATGCACCTGAAGACGAAGGCTGGGAAAACTCAATCGACAGACATGCTGCATTACAGGAGCTTATGATAGAAGGGTTAACTGAGAAAGGAACCATTCAAGCTGGGCAAATGAAGGTTGAGCACAGGCTGCTCATGTATGTGCTAACAAGGATGTTAGTACCTTGAGCTGGAAAGCATGCAGTTGTACAGCGGCTGGACATTGTCCTGCTATGGGGGCTGTACAAAGAGCTCCAGATGAGCTGGACATGGATAGTGCTGCTGAACATGATTGAATCAGCCCAAGGAAAGCACATCCTGCCCTATCCCCAACTAGTGATGAGAATTCTGAGGCATTTCAAAGTGTCTCTAGCCGATGAAGAATGTCTCACCACTACTCACACATTTGGTGAAGCTATAGTCAACCAAATGCAAATCAGACGCATCAACAATGTTTGGACGAGAACTCCAACTGCTACTGATCATGTACAACCCAGTGCTGATCAAGATTAGTCTGGTGCTCAAGCATCTGCATCAGCTGAAGGACATTTAGAGATCATGGCAAAACTCATGGAAGTTTTGAAGTGTCAAGCTGATCACAGTGCAAGAGTGGAAACATCCCTTCTCAAGCTTCAAGCTTCCATGGAATCTGTTCAAAAGGAGGTTGCTGCCATTCAGGAGCACTTAGGGCTGAAACTGTCATTTGAAGACATTGTAGATATTGGAAGGCAATCAACTGCAGAACAAAACCAGGACGACGCAAACGGTTCTGACTCTCATGGGGAGAAGACACCTGCTGAGGCTAATACAGCGGTCTCTCCACCTCCTGCTGGTGATAATGAGGATCAGTCCTAGTGCTTGTCTGTTTAGGTTTTAGTTGCTGTTTGTTTTTTTTTTTTTTTGTGTTGCCTTGTTCTCTAAGCTGTTGTTTAATTTCCTCCTGTATTATATCTTTTTGTTATTAATGTCAAAAGGGGGAGATTCATATTAGATTATCTACCATGCATCTGATAAATATGTTATGTTATGATCTGATATGTGTAACATTGTATATGTTCTAATTCATTCACATTTGCAAGTGTTCTGATACATAATACATATCATCTGTTCTGATCCATATTAGATGCACCCTGTGTATGCGTTGAAAATGTTTTGCATCATACATTCCAAAACTCAGGGGGAGATTTTAACATAATCTCAATAACATAATCTCAATATTAACTGTATGTTTGTCATTAAATCAAAAAGGGGGAGATTGTAAGTCAAAAGCTTCCCTGATCATGTTTTTGATTTAAATTCTCAAACATACAATGCACATGAAAGATTTGCTTTATCAAATGTTTTGAATTAAGAAACATTTCAGGCAAACATGAAGACACCACACACATGGAACAATGGATTGCAACTCAAGGAATCAACCAAAGTTGGAGGATGCACTTGAGGAAGATGCAAATTTGTATAGTGGTATTAGGTGTCTAAGTATCAAGTTCAGTGAACAAATCACCAAGGTTTCACACTTAAGTAATTGCCAATGAACTTTTATCATTCATTTAAGTTTTGTCAAACTCAATTCTTTGTGTGATGCTAGAGTGATTGAACACAATTCTTGATACTTCTCTTTTTCTTGTTAAAGACAATTCTTGTATTTGAAGCTGTAACAAATCCAGTTTAGAAACTGGTGGCTATCCTTGTTGGTGTGGTATCATCAAGAGGAAGTCTACTTTGATTTTGTGTAAGTTTGGGGATAAACTACAAGGATCAAAGGGCGTCAAGATAGGAGTGAAGGGAGTTAGATTGATAGGTCTTGTTGAAGACTGGAAAATCTGTAAATGTACTCGTATTCATTCTATAGTAAAAAGGCTAGAATCATGTTGTGATTTCGGGACTGGATGTAGGTCGTTGGATCAACGGCTGAACCAGGATAAATCTTGGTGCAATCTTTCTTATCCCTTCTCTTTAATTTTTCCAGTATTATATACCTGCTTATTCTTGTATGCTCCTTGTCATAATTGTATGTGTCTTTTAATTTCCGTTGTGTATGAGTTGTATGAACATTGCATGATTAATTTGGGAATTATGTCAAACTAGTTGGATTTGAGCTTAAATCTCTCTTTGTTAATCGAAAGAAGTCATAATTTTCCAACAAGTGGCATCTAGAGCCTGACTTTTTTAGAGAAAAACTCATAAAAGAAAATGACTTCTTTAGATTTCCTAGGAGAAGGAGCATCTCTAACCAGACCCCCTGCATTTAATGGTACAGCATACGTGTACTGGAAAGAGAGGATGCTCATCTTTCTAGAAGCATGTGGGCTGGACATTTTAGATGCAGTGGAGAATGGTCCCTACGTGCCCAAAATTACAAGCATATAAGGATCATCCTGCATCATCAAACCAAGATCAGATTGGTCTGATGATGACAAAAAGAAGGTTGGATATAATGCCAAAGCAAAAAATATTATAACATCAGCTTTAAGTGCAGAGGAATTCTTCAGAGTGTCAAATTGAAAACTGCAAAGGAAATGTGGGACACCCTGCAAGAAACACATGAAGGTACTACAGATGTCAAACGGGCAAGAACAAATACATTAATGCACGAGTATGAACTTTTCTGCATGAAGAAAGATGAATCCATAAATGATCTACAAACGAGATTCACTCACATCATTAACAATCTACATGCCCTGGGAAAAGTTGTGGATAATGAACAGCAGATAGGAAAAGTTATGAGGTGATTGTCAAGGGAATGGCAGCCTAAGATAACTGCTATTGCTGAGTCTAAAGATCTTGCCAATATGACCATAGCAACGCTGTTTGGAAAGCTTCATGAACATGAGATGGAACTACATAGATTAAATGAGACAGAGCAATCAAACAGAAAAAGTAAAGGACTTGCACTGAAGGCTCAATCTCACAAAGAAAAATCCGAACCAGATACGGAAAGCTCAGAAAGTGAATCTAGTGAAGAACCTGAGATAGGAATGTTGGTCAGAAAATTCAAGAAATTTCTGAAAAAGAAGGGAAGCTAGTCAAGAAAACCACAAAATTCAAAGACTAAAGGCTCCAGCAAAGGTGACACCGGTGATAGCAAAGTCATAACTTGCTATGAATGTGGGAAGACAGGACACATTAGATCTGAGTGTTACAAACTTCAAAACCGAAACAAGCCTACAAAAACTAAGGGCAAGGATCAACAGCCTTCAAACAAGAAAGCTTACATTGCCTGGAACGACAATGATGAAGATTCATCTGTAGAATCAGAAAATGAAGAAGCTAACCTGTGTCTCATGGCTAACAATGATTTAGATTATGACAGTGAGGTAAGCACCACATCTAATCCATCTTATGATGAACTTCATGATGCCTTTAATGAATTGCATAATGAATATGTTAGTGTACTCAAAACAACTGATTAGTACAAAGAAACAGCTAGAAGAAAAATGCATGTTGATTAATGAAATTAACTTGAAGCATGAGTCTCTTAAAGACATAAATGAAAAACTGAGAAAAGAAACTCATGAACTGAAATGTGATGTAGCTAAGTTTAACAGTGGTAAAAATAACTTAGATAGACTCCTTAGAGATCAAAGAAATTTACATGTTAAAACTGGACTTGGCTATAAACAAAGCATGCATACGAAAAGGCATCAGGAATTTGTTAAATCTAAACAAATGTATGATAACTTTACTATACCAAATCAGAAACCATCTCCTGCTGTTGTGTGTCATTTTTGCTGCAAAAAGGGACATATGGTGTTTAATTGTAAACTAAAAAAACGTGCCAACAGAGGATGGAGACAGATTTGGAAAGTTAAAGAACCATCATTTGAAACTAACCCCCTAGGACCCAATTTGAATTGGGTAAATAAATCCAAAACCTGACTCTTGTTGTGCAGATATGCTTGGCATCCAGGAATCAATCATGGTATCTGGACAGTGGATGCTCCAAGCATATGACCGGAGACAAGTCGAAGTTCTTGTCTCTGAACTTAAAAAGTGGTGGCTTTGTCAAATATGAAGATAACAACAAAGGAAAGATCCTAGGCATTGGAGATATAGGAAACAACTCAAGTGTTGTTATCAATGATGTTTTATTTGTTGAAGGCCTCAAGCACAACTTACTAAGCATCAGTCAGCTATGTGATAAAGGGTTTAAGGTACACTTTACTTCTACATATTGCACACTTGAGCATAAGGAAGTTGAAGGTATGAAACTTACAGGTAAAAGAGTTAATAATATTTACATGATTGATTTTTAGTCTTTACCTGCCAATGATATTTGTTGCATGTTGTCTAGTGCTGATGAGAGCTGGTTGTGGCACAAGCGAGTGGCTCATATTAATATGAACCACCTGAACAAACTTGTTAACAAACTGCTAGTCTTAGGTCTCCCTAATAGGAAGTTCTCTAAGGATAGACTATGCGACTCCTGTGAGAGGAGTAAGCTGGTTAAATCCTCTTTTCCCCCCTATAGACTTGGTGCAAACCAAGAAGGTTTTAGAGTTGGTTCATATGGACTTGTTTGGTCCATCCCAGGTTAGAAGTTTTGGAGGGAACCTATACGGCTATGTGTTGGTAGATGATTTCACCAGGTTCACATGGACATATTTTCTGACTCACAAGAGTGAGGCATTTTCAACTTTTAAGAAATTTGCTGCTTTAGTTCAAAATGAGAATAATCAGAAAATCATATCCATAAAAAGTGATCATGGAGGTGAATTCCAAAATGATGCTTTTCAAACCTACTGTGAACATCATGGTATCAAACACATATTTTCAGCCCCTAGAACTCCACAGCAAAATGGAGTAGTAGAAAGAAAGAACAGATCCTTAGAAGAGCTGGCTAGGACCATGCTTAAGGATTCTAATCTTCCTAAGTACTTCTGGGCTGATGCCATTAACACTGCATCCCATGTAGTGAATAGGGTTCTTATTAGACCTATACTTAAAAAGACTCCCTATGAGTTATACAAAGGGAGAAAGCCTAACATCTCCTACTTTAGGATTTTTGGGTGTAAGTGCTTTGTGTTAAACAATGGCAAGGGACATCTAGGTAAGTTTGATCCTAAGGCAGATGAGGGTATCTTTTTAGGGTATTCCCAGGTTAGTAAGGCCTATAGAATCTACAATAAAAGAACCAAAACTATAGAGGAGTCTGTCCATGTCAAATTTGATGAAAACTTGAACAGCACTCTTCCTATAGTTGGTAACTCCTTGGATGATATTGTTGATTCTGAACCTGTAGAAACCAGTGAGCCTGAACCTCCAACCAACCCTGATTGCGTAGAACCAATTAGGGAAGATGATCTACCCAAAGAGTGGAAGTTTACCAAGAACCATCCCATAAACAATATTATTGGAGAAATTTCAAAAGGAGTTTCAACCAGAAAATCCCTTAGAGAGTTTTGCAACCTTACAGCCTTTGTTTCTCAAGTAGAACCCAAAAACATTAAGGAAGCTCTTTTGGACCATGACTGGATAGTAGCCATGCAAGAAGAGCTCAATCAGTTTGAGAGAAACCAAGTGTGGACTCTTGTTCCAAGACCAGAGAATAAACATGTCATAGGAACTAGGTGGGTTTTCAGAAACAAAATGGATGAGAATGGTGTGATCACTAGCAATAAAGCAAGGTTAGTGGCCAAGGGTTACAACCAGGAAGAGGGAATAGACTATGATGAGACTTATGCCCCAGTAGCCAGACTAGAAGCTATTAGGATCCTGCTGGCCTATGCTTGTATAATGGATTTCAAATTATTTCAAATGGACGTTAAAAGTGCTTTTTTAAATGGAGATATTAAGGAGGAAGTTTTTGTAAGTCAAACTCCTGGTTTTGAAGATCCTAAGCTTCCAAATCATGTGTTTAAACTTACAAAAGCTCTCTATGGCTTAAAACAAGCTCCAAGAGCTTGGTATGATAAGCTGAGTAATTTCCTTTTACAAGAAAATTTTTCAAGGGGAAATGTAGATAAAACACTGTTTATCAAAAGACAAGGAAAAGACATTTTATTGGTTCAAATTTATGTTGATGACATAATATTTGGATCAACAAATGATAAGCTTTGTAAAAATTTTGAAAATACAATGAAAGGCAGATTTGAAATGTCCATGATGGGAGAGTTGACTTACTTCCTGGGATTTCAAATTAAACAAAGCAAAAATGGCATTTTTCTTAGTCAATCAAAATATTACAGTGATCTTTTAAAGAAATTTAACTTTGAAAAATTTAAATCCATTGACACGCCTATGAGTCAATCCTGCTACTTAGATAAGGATGAACAGGGTAAAGCTGTAGATGTGACTGTGTTCAGAAGTTTAATAGGATCCTTACTTTACTTAACCACTAGTAGACCAGATATCATGTTCAGTGTGTGCATGTGTGCTAGGTACCAGGCCAATCCCAAGGAATCTCACCTTAGTGCTGTTAAGAGAATCTTCAGATATCTTTTAGGAACCAAAGATCTAGGTTTGTGGTATCCTAAGGGATCTACTTGTACTCTTGTTGGTTATTCTGATTCTGACTTTGCTGGATGCAAATTGGACAGAAAGAGTACATCAGGTACTTGCCAACTCTTAGGGAACTCTCTTGTCTCTTGGCATAGAAAGAAACAAAACAGTGTAGCACTCTCAACTGTTGAAGCTGAGTATGTTGCTGCTGGTAGTTGTTGTGCTCAAATTCTTTGGATGCAACAGCATCTCTCAGACTTTGGGGTGGACCTAGGAATCGTGCCTATTTTATGTGATAACACTAGTGCTATTAATATTACTAAGAATCCTGTCATGCATTCTAGGACCAAGCATATAGAAATAAGGCATCACTTCATTCGAGATCAATATCAATAGGGCAAGATCAAGTTGGAATATGTCGATACAACTGAACAATTGGCTGACATTTTCACCAAGGCCTTGCCTAAGGACAGTTTCTTCTTTATAAGAATGAAACTAGGCATTATTGATCCCAATGAAATCTGATCCCTATACCCAAATCGACTGCACAATCGAGTGTCCTGTGGCCAGGTGAGAATTTTTCATTAAACATTCGATTGCACAATCGATTGCTTAATGAACAGTGCTTCATTTTGTCAAATTGGAAACACTATATTCGATTGCACAATCGACTAGTTGGGTATCAGCTTTCTTTATTCTGTTTTATTTTTATGTATGTTTGCTATTTTTTTTCGTAAATCGATTGGACAGTCGAATGTCCATATCTCAGAAGCCTGAATGTTGAAGATCTTATATTGTCAATCGAATGGTAAATCGATTGAGGATATCTCAGAGGCCAGATGGTTGAGATTTCTGTCACGTAATTCAGATGGTTAATCGATTGATAAATTGGAAATTGGTTTAAACAGTCGATTGGACAATCGACTGACTGGATTAAGTTTGAGATAGTTTGTTGTTCAAAACACGAGAATCGATTGGACAATCGATTGGCTTGTATCCGTTGAGAAAAATATAGCCGTTGGATGGATGTAACGGTTACTTTTTGTTAACCCAACAACAAGAACATCCGATTGGGCAATAGGATTGCTACAGTACTATATAAACCTGGAAATTCCAATTCGATTTCCCAATCAATTGCTTCATTATGCTATCATCTTCATCATCCATCTTCACTCTTCTCTGCATTCAATCAATCTTCAATCTACTACCACTATGGCCCGTGTCAAACAAACTGCTAGACGACCATCTCAACCTACTGCTAAAACCATTCATCAGAACAGCTCATCTTCATCATCTTCTACTTCAAGAACACTTTCACCTTCACCTCCTCCACCTCCTTCACCCCCAGCAAAACGAGTATCCATTCCTACACATAAGATACTGGCTAAGGATAAGGGCAAAGCTGTTGCCACTACTCCAGAATCCACTAAAAAGAGGAAGGTTCCTCCGTCTGAGAAATTGATGGGTGACGCAATGAAGGAAGTCACCAAGAAGAAGAAGAAGCTTGCATCTCCACCAAAGAAGGTTAAGCCTTCAAAGGAGAAAACTGTTGAAGGAAAAGTTGTTCCTAATTCCTTTGTCAAGAGAAAAATCCAAGAGCCAAGAATATTGGATTTTCAATACTTTGATAAAAATGGTTTTTCTTTTCAAAACCATTTAAGATTTCATGGTCTGGAGAACTTATTGTCCTGTTCTCTAGATGTGTATCCAAGGCTGGTGAGAGCCTTCTACTCAACCTTTGTTCTGACAAAGACCGGGTTTGTTGCTGAAGTCAAGAATAAAAAGATGTCAATGACATTTGAGGAGTTTTCCAAAATGACGGGTTTACCATTCAGTGGTTATACAATTGATGGAAGGGCACAAGATGCACCTGAAGACGAAGGCTGGGAAAACTCAATCGACAGACATGCTACATTACAGGAGCTTATGATAGAAGGGTTAACTGAGAAAGGAACCATTCAAGCTGGGCAAATGAAGGTTGAGCACAGGCTGCTCATGTATCTGCTAACAAGGATGTTAGTACATAGAGCTGTAAACCATGCAGTTGTACAGCGGCAGGACATTGTCCTGCTACGGGGGCTGTACAAAGAGCTCCAGATGAGCTGGACATGGATAGTGCTGCTGAACATGATTGAATCAGCCCAAGGAAAGCACATCCTGCCCTATCCCCAACTAGTGATGAGAATTATGAGGCATTTCAAAGTGTCTCTAGCCGTTGAAGAATGTCTCACCACTACTCACACATTTGGTGAAGCTATAGTCAACCAAATGCAAATCAGACGCATCAACAATGTTTGGACGAGAACTCCAACTACTGCTGATCATGTACAACCCAGTGCTGATCAAGATCAGTCTGGTGCTCAAGCATCTGCATCAGCTGAAGGACATTTAGAGATCATGGCAAAACTCATGGAAGTTTTGAAGTGTCAAGCTGATCACAGTGCAAGAGTGGAAACATCCCTTCTCAAGCTTCAAGCTTCCGTGGAATCTGTTCAGAAGGATGTTGCTGCCATTCAGGAGCACTTAGGGCTGAAACTGTCATTTGAAGACATTGCAGATATTGGAAGGCAATCAACTGCAGAACAAAACCAGGACAAAACGCAAACGCAAACGGTTCTGACTCTCAGGACAAATCAACTGCAGAACAAAACGCAAACGGTTCTGACTCTCATGGGGAGAAGACACCTGCTGAGGCTAATACAGCGGTCTCTCCTCCTCCTGCTGGTGATAATGAGGATCAGTCCTAGTGCTTGTCTGTTTAGGTTTTAGTTGCTGTTTTTTTTTTTTTTGTGTTGCCTTGTTCTCTAAGCTGTTGTTTAATTTCCTCCTGTATGTATATCTTTTTGTTATTAATGTCAAAAGGGGGAGATTCATATGAGATTATCTACCATGCATCTAATAAATATGTTATGTTATGATCTGATATGTGTAACATTGTATATCTTCTGATTCATTCACATTTGCAAGTGTTCTGATACATAATACATATCATCTGTTCTGATCCATATTAGATGCACCCTGTGTATGCGCTGAAAATGTTTTGCATCATACATTCCAAAACTCATGGGGAGATTTTAACATAATCTCAATAACATAATCTCAATATTAACTGTATGTTTGTCATTAAATCAAAAAGGGGGAGATTGTAAGTCATAAGCTTCCCTGATCATGTTTTTGATTTAAAGTCTCAAACATACAATGCACATGAAAGATTTGCTTTATCTAATATTTTGAATTAAGAAACATTTCATGCAAACATGAAGACACCACACACATGGAACAATGGATTGCAACTCAAGGAATCAACCAAAGTTGGAGGATGCACTTGAGGAAGATGCAAATTTGTATAGTGGTATTAGGTGTCTAAGTATCAAGTTGAGTGAACAAATCACCAAGGTTTCACACTTAAGTAATTGCCAATGAACTTTTATCATTCATTTAAGTTTTATCAAACTCAACTCTGAAACAATCGATTATACAATCGATTGGAGGACAAATCAATCGAATGGCACTTAAAATGTTAAACAAAACTGAGGTTTGTAACAGGCTCAGTCGATTGTCAACTCGATTGCATAATCGATTGACAAGTCGATTGATGCTGCATTTCAAGTTACAGAAAGAACTCAATTTATGCCAATTCGATTGATCACTCGATTGTCCACTCGATTGGCAACTTGATTGTTTGAAGTGTCTGAATCAATTTGATCACGACACTGGATTGACTAATCGATTGATGCTGATTCTCAAGTTACAGAGAGCATTCAATTTTGGATAATGTGATTGCTTAGTCGATTGAAAGGAATCATAGCATCATATCTGAATCACCTTGATCACGACAATCGATTGACCAATCGATTGATGATATTTTTCAAGAAACAGTGAGCACCCAGGTTTTGGCCAAATCGATTGCTCACTCGATTGAAAGAACATAATAGCATCAGGTCTGATTCAGATATTGAATAAATCGATTGTTCAATCGAATGCATCCTATATATGTCAAGTTTCCAAAAACCCAGAACATACGAAACTCGATGCATCAATCGACTAGACCTTTTACATAGTCGATTGGGCAATCGATAGTCCTAGTGTTTTATTTGAATATATATAAGGTGTTTCAAATCATTTTACATATAACTCTTGCACAAAAACTTTTCATATTTTTTCAGAATCTCTTGCTCTCAATCTTTGCATATCTCTGAAAAACCCTTTGAAAGAAAAGTTTGTTAACACACAAAATATTCAATGGCAAATCAATTCTTTGTGTGATGCTAGAGTGATTGAACACAATTCTTGATACTTCTCTTTTTCTTGTTAAAGACAATTCTTGTATTTGAAGCTGTAACAAATCCAGTTTAGAAACTGGTGGCTATCCTTGTTGGTGTGGTATCATCAAGAGGAAGTCTACTTTGAATTTGTGTAAGTTTGGGGATAAACTACAAGGATCAAAGGGCGTCAAGATAGGAGTGAAGGGAGTTAGATTGATAGGTCTTGTTGAAGACTGGAAAATCTGTAAATGTACTCGAATTCATTCTATAGTAAAAAGGCTGGAATCATGTTGTGATTTCGGGACTGGATGTAGGTCGTTGGATCAACGGCTGAACCAGGATAAATCTTGGTGCAATCTTTCTTATCCCTTCTCTTTAATTTTTCCAGTATTATATACCTGCTTATTCTTGTATGCTCCTTGTCATAATTGTATGTGTCTTTTAATTTCCGCTGTGTATGAGTTGTATGAACATTGCATGATTAATTTGGGAATTATGTCAAACTAGTTGTATTTGAGCTTAATTCTCTCTTTGTTAATCGAAAGAAGTCATAATTTTCTAGTCCATTTAGGATTTTTAACCGATTTTGGGGATCCAATAGGTTCGTTCGTGTCATTGGATTAATATTTAGGTCCTTTTCGTCCTCCCTAGGATCGTTCTTCTTCATTTAGATATTAAACAAATTTTGTGCATCCAATAAGTTTGTTTGTGTCAATGGATTAACATTTTTGTCATTTTCCTCCTCCCTAGGCAAATTCAAGTCCATTTAGGGTTTCTACCCAATCTTGTGCATTCAATAGGTTTGTTTGAGTAATTGGATTAACCTTTAGATCATTTTTGTTCTCCCTAGGTTTCTTCTAGTTCATTTAGGGTTTTTAACAAATCTGGTGCATCCAATACATGTATTAATGTCATTGGATTAACATTTAGGTCATTTTCCTGCTCCGTAGGCTTATTCTATTGCATTTAGGGTTTTTGTCCAATCTTTGGCTTACAATAAGTTGGTTTTTGTCGTTGCATTAACTATTAGGTCATTTTCGTCCTCTCTAGGGTTATTCTAGTTCATTTAAGGTTTTTACCCAATCTTGTGCATCCAATAAGTTCGTTTGTGTCATTGAATCAACAATTAGGACAATTTCGTCCTCCCTAGGGTTATTCTAGTCCGTTTAGGGTTTTAACCAATCTTATACATCCGATAACTTCATTTGTGTCATTGGAATATCATTTAGGTCATTTTTGTTCTTTATAGGGTTATTCTAGTCCATTGAGTCTTTTTAACTAATCTTGTGGATACAACAGGTGTGTTTGTGTCATTGGATTAACATTTAGGTCTTCTTCGTCCTCCTTAGGGTTATTGTAGTCCATTTATGGTTTTTAACCAATCTAGCGCATCCAATATGTTCGTTTGTGTCGTTTGATTAACCTTTTGGTCATTTTCGTCCTCCCTAAGGTTATTGTAGTCCATTTAGGCTTTTTAACAAATTATTGTGCATCCAATAGGTTCGTTTGTATCACTAGATTAACATTTAGGTCATTCTTGTTCTCCCTAGGTTTATTTTAGGACATTTAGGATTTTTAACCAATCTTGTGCATCCAATAGTGTGTTTGTGTCATTGGACTAATATTTATGTCAATTTCATAATCCCTAGGCTTATTCTAGTGCATTTAGGGTTTTTAACCAATCTGGTGCATACAATAAGTTAGTTTGTGTCATTGGATTAACTATTAGATCATATTCGTCCTCTCAAGGTTTACTCTAGTCCATTTAAGGTTTTTACTCAATCTTGTGCATCCAATAAGTTCGTTTGTCTCATTGGATAAACATTTAGGTTATTTCTTGTCCTCCCTAATGTTATTCTTGTCTGTTTAGGGCTTTTAGCTAATCTAATACATCCAATAGCTTCGTTTGTGTTATTGGAATAACATTTAGGTCTTTTTCGTCCTCCCTAGGGTTATTCTAGTCCATATAGGGTTTTTAATTAATTTTGTGCTTCTAATAGGTATGTTTGTCTCATTGGATTAACATTTAGGTCATTTTCTTCCTCCATAGAGTTTTTCTAGTCCATTTAGGGTTTTAACCCAATCTTCTGCATCCAATACATTCATTTGTGTCATTGGATTAACATTTAGGTCATTTTCGTCCTCCCTAGGGTTATTCTAGTCATTTAGGGTTTTTAAATAATTTTGT
The DNA here is from genome assembly GCA_037974775.1 of Cicer pinnatifidum. Taxonomy (NCBI): domain Eukaryota; kingdom Viridiplantae; phylum Streptophyta; class Magnoliopsida; order Fabales; family Fabaceae; genus Cicer; species Cicer pinnatifidum. The sequence goes on along the minus strand of JBBPBR010000001.1, from coordinate 28,914,595 downwards.
GCATCCAATAGGTTCGTTTGTGTGATTGGAATAATATTTAGTGATTTTCTTCCTTCTTAGGGTTGTGCTTGTTCATTTAGGGTTTAAACCAATCTTGTGCATTTAATAAGTTTTTTTGTGTCAATGGCATAACATTTAGGTTAATTTTGTCCTCCCTAGGTAAATTCAAGTCCATTTAGGGTTTTTAACCAATCTTGTGCATCCAATAAGTTTGTTTCAGTCATTAGATGAACCTTCATATCATTTTTGTCCTTGTTAGAGTTAGTCTACTCCATTTAGGGTTTTTAACCAATCTTTTGCATCAAATAAGTTCTTTTGTGTCATTGTATTATCATTTAGACGATTTTCATCCTCCCTTAGGTTATTCTAGTTGATTTGAGGTTTTTTACCAATATTGTGCATCAAATAAGTGTGTTTGTGTTATTCGATTATCATTTAGGACATTTACGTCCTACCTAGGTTTATTCTACGAAATTTTGGGATTTTAACCAATCTTGTGCATCCAATAAGTGTATTCATGTAGGTCATTTTCGTCCTCCTTAGCGTTGTTCTAGTTCATTCGACGTTTTTAACCAATATTGTAAATCCAATAAGTTTTTTTTTCTGTCATTGGATTAACATGCACTAAGTTTGTTTCTATAATCGGATTAACTATCCAGTACTATCCTAGTTAGAATTTCAAACCCATCTTGTGCATCAATTAAGTGTGTTTGTCTCATTGGATTAACATTTCTCTCATTTTCGTCCTCCCTAGGGTTGCTTTAGTCCATTTATGGTTTTATCCAATCTTGTACTTTTGACAGGTTCGTTTGTGTAATTGGAATAACATTTATGTCATTTTTGTCCTCGATAAGCGTATTCTAGGAAATTTTGGGTTCTTAACGAATCTTCTACATCTGATTCCATTGTTTGTGTCATAGAATTAACATTTAGGTTATTTTAGTCCTCCCTAAGATTGTTTTTGTTCATTTAGATTTTAAACCAATCTGGTGCATTAAACAAGTGTGTTTTTGTCATTGGATTAACATTTAGGTCATTTTCGTCTTCCTTAGGGTTATTCTATTCCATTTAGGCCATTGAATTTACATTTAGGTCAATTTCGTTCTCTCTAGGGTTATTCTAGTCTATTTAAGGTTTTTGATCAATCTTCTGCATCCAATAAGTTTGTTTCTGTCATTCGATTAACATTTAGGTCATTTTCGTCCTCCCAAGGGCGGTTCAACTCCATTTAGGGTTTTTACCATTCTTCTAGATGCAATAGGTTCGGTTGTGTCATTAGATTAACCTTTAGTTCATGTTCATCCTCCCATTGGACTAACATTTAGGTCATTTTTTCCTCCCAAAGCTTATTCTTGGTCATTTAGGGTACTTAACCAATCATGTGCATTCGATAAGTGTATTTGTAACTTTGGATTAAAATTTAGATGATTTTCGTCCTCTGTAAAGTAGTTCTAGTCCATTTAGGGGTTTTCACAAATCTTGTAACTTCCATTGGTTCTTTTGTGTCATTAGATTAACATTTAAGTCATTTTTGTCCTCCATAAGCTTATTGTAGTCCATTTAGGGATTTTAACCAATCTTATGGATCCAATAGGTTCGTTTGTGTCATGGGATTATCCTTTAGGTCATTCTCGTCCTCCCAAGTGTTGTTCTAGTCTACTTAGTATTTTTAACCACTCTTATGCATCCAATAGCTTTGTTTGTGTAATTGGATAAACATTTAGGTCATCTTCGTCCTACCTAGGGTTATTCTAGTCCATTTAGGATTTTTAACCAATTTTGGGGATCCAATAGGTTCGTTCGTGTCATTGGATTAATATGTAGGTCCTTTTCGTCCTCCCTAGGACCGTTCTTCTTCATTTAGATATTAAACAAATTTTGTGCATCCAATAAGTTTGTTTGTGTCAATGGATTAACATTTTGGTCATTTTCCTCCTCCCTAGGCAAATTCAAGTCCATTTAGGGTTTCTACCCAATCTTGTGCATTCAATAGGTTTGTTTGAGTAATTGGATTAACCTTTAGATCATTTTTGTTCTCCCTAGGGTTCTTCTAGTTCATTTAGGGTTTTTAACAAATCTGGTGCATCCAATACGTGTATTAATGTCATTAGATTAACATTTAGGTCATTTTCCTGCTCCGTAGGCTTATTCTAGTGCATTTAGGGTTTTTGTCCAATCTTTGGCTTACAATAAGTTAGTTTTTGTCGTTGGATTAACTATTAGGTCATTTTCGTCCTCTCTAGGGTTATTCTAGTTCATTTAAGGTTTTTACCCAATCTTGTGCATCCAATAAGTTCGTTTGTGTCATTGAATCAACAATTAGGTCAATTTCGTCCTCCCTAGGGTTATTCTAGTACGTTTTGGGTTTTAACCAATCTTATACATCCGATAACTTCATTTGTGTAATTGGAATATCATTTAGGTCATTTTTGTCCTTTATAGGGTTATTCTTGTCCATTGAGGGTTTTTAACTAATCTTGTGCATGCAACAGGTGTGTTTGTGTCATTTGATTATCATTTAGGTCTTCTTCGTCCTCCTTAGGGTTATTGTAGTCCATTTATGGTTTTTAACCAATCTAGCGCATCCAATATGTTCGTTTGTGTCGTTTGATTAACCTTTTGGTCATTTTCGTCCTCCCTAAGGTTATTGTAGTCCATTTAGGCTTTTTAACAAATTATTGTGCATCCAATAGGTTCGTTTGTATCACTAGATTAACATTTAGGTCATTCTTGTTCTCCCTAGGTTTATTTTAGGACATTTAGGATTTTTAACCAATCTTGTGCATCCAATAGTGTGTTTGTGTCATTGGATTAATATTTATGTCAATTTCATAATCCCTAGGCTTATTCTAGTGCATTTAGGGTTTTTAACCAATCTGGTGCATACAATAAGTTAGTATGTGTCATTGGATTAACTATTAGATCATATTCGTCCTCTCAAGGGTAACTCTAGTCCATTTAAGGTTTTTACCCAATCTTGTGCATCCAATAAGTTCGTTTGTCTCATTGGATATACATGTAGGTTATTTTTTGTCCTCCCTAATGTTATTCTTGTCTGTTTAGGGCTTTTAGCTAATCTAATACATCCAATAGCTTCGTTTGTGTTATTGGAATAACATTTAGGTCATTTTCGTCCTCCCTAGGGTTATTCTAGTCCATATCGGGTTTTTAATTAATTTTGTGCTTCTAATAGGTGTGTTTGTCTCATTGGATTAACATTTAGTTCATTCTCTTCCTCCATAGAGTTTTTCTAGTCCATTTAGGGTTTTAACCGAATCTTCTCCATCCAATACATTCATTTGTGTCATTGGATTAACATTTAGGTCATTTTCGTCCTCCCTAGGGTTATTCTAGTCCATTTAGGGTTTTTAAATAATTTTGTGCATCCAATAGGTTCGTTTGTGTGATTGGAATAATATTTAGTGATTTTCTTCTTTCTTAGGGTTATGCTTGTTCATTTAGGGTTTAAACCAATCTTGTGCATTCAATAAGTTTGTTTGTGTTAATGGCTTAAAATTTAGGTTAATTTTGTCCTCCCTTGGTAAATTCAAGTCCATTTAGGGTTTTTAACCAATCTTATACATCCGATAACTTCATTTGTGTAATTGGAATATCATTTAGGTCATTTTTGTCCTTTATAGGGTTATTCTTGTCCATTGAGGGTTTTTAACTAATCTTGTGCATGCAACAGGTGTGTTTGTGTCATTTGATTATCATTTAGGTCTTCTTCGTCCTCCTTAGGGTTATTGTAGTCCATTTATGGTTTTTAACCAATCTAGCGCATCCAATATGTTCGTTTGTGTCGTTTGATTAACCTTTTGGTCATTTTCGTCCTCCCTAAGGTTATTGTAGTCCATTTAGGCTTTTTAACAAATTATTGTGCATCCAATAGGTTCGTTTGTATCACTAGATTAACATTTAGGTCATTCTTGTTCTCCCTAGGTTTATTTTAGGACATTTAGGATTTTTAACCAATCTTGTGCATCCAATAGTGTGTTTGTGTCATTGGATTAATATTTATGTCAATTTCATAATCCCTAGGCTTATTCTAGTGCATTTAGGGTTTTTAACCAATCTGGTGCATACAATAAGTTAGTATGTGTCATTGGATTAACTATTAGATCATATTCGTCCTCTCAAGGGTAACTCTAGTCCATTTAAGGTTTTTACCCAATCTTGTGCATCCAATAAGTTCGTTTGTCTCATTGGATATACATATAGGTTATTTTTTGTCCTCCCTAATGTTATTCTTGTCTGTTTAGGGCTTTTAGCTAATCTAATACATCCAATAGCTTCGTTTGTGTTATTGGAATAACATTTAGGTCATTTTCGTCCTCCCTAGGGTTATTCTAGTCCATATCGGGTTTTTAATTAATTTTGTGCTTCTAATAGGTGTGTTTGTCTCATTGGATTAACATTTAGTTCATTCTCTTCCTCCATAGAGTTTTTCTAGTCCATTTAGGGTTTTAACCGAATCTTCTCCATCCAATACATTCATTTGTGTCATTGGATTAACATTTAGGTCATTTTCGTCCTCCCTAGGGTTATTCTAGTCCATTTAGGGTTTTTAAATAATTTTGTGCATCCAATAGGTTCGTTTGTGTGATTGGAATAATATTTAGTGATTTTCTTCTTTCTTAGGGTTATGCTTGTTCATTTAGGGTTTAAACCAATCTTGTGCATTCAATAAGTTTGTTTGTGTTAATGGCTTAAAATTTAGGTTAATTTTGTCCTCCCTTGGTAAATTCAAGTCCATTTAGGGTTTTTAACCAATCTTGTGCATCCAATAAGTTTGTTTGAGTCATTAGATGAACCTTCATATCATTTTTGTCCTTGTTAGAGTTAGTCTACTCCATTTAGGGTTTTTAACCAATCTTTTGCATCAAATAAGTTCTTTTGTGTCATTGTATTATCATTTAGATGATTTTCATCCTCCCTTAGGTTATTCTAGTCGATTTGAGGTTTTTAACCAATATTGTGCATCAAATAAAATAAGTGTGTTTGTGTTATTCGATTAACATTTAGGACATTTACGTCCTACCTAGGTTTATTCTACGAAATTTTGGGATTTTAACCAATCTTATGCATCCAATAAGTGTATTCATGTAGGTCATTTTCGTCCTCCTTAGCATTGTTCTAGTTCATTCGACGTTTTTAACCAATATTGTAAATCCAATAAGTTTTTTTTTTCTGTCATTGGATTAACATTTATGTAATCTTGAGCATGCACTAAGTTTGTTTCTGTAATCGGATTAACTATCCGGTACTATCCTAGTTAGAATTTCAAACCAATCTTGTGCATCAATTAAGTGTGTTTGTCTCATTTGATTAACATTTCTGTCATTTTCGTCCTCCCTAGGGTTGCTTTAGTCCATTTATGGTTTTATCAAATCTTGTACTTTTGATAGGTTCGTTTGTGTCATTGGAATAACATTTATGTCATTTTTGTCCTCGATAAGCGTATTCTAGGCAATTTTGGGTTCTTAACGAATCCTCTGCATCTGATTCCTTCGTTTGTGTCATTGAATTAACATTTAGGTCATTTTCGTCTTCCTTAGGGTTATTCTATTTCATTTAGGCCATTGAATTTACATTTAGGTCAATTTCGTCCTCTCTAGGGTTGTTCTAGTCTATTTAAGGTTTTTGATCAATCTTCTGCACCCAATAAGTTTGTTTGTGTCATTCGATTAACATTTAGGTCATTTTCGTCCTCCCAAGGACTGTTCAACTCCATTTAGGGTTTTTGCCATTCTTCTACATGCAATAGGTTCGGTTGTGTCATTAGATTAACCTTTAGTTCATTTTCATCCTCCCTTTGGACTAACATTTAGGTCATTTTTTCCTCCCAAAGCTTATTCTTGGCCATTTGGGGTACTTAACCAATCTTGTGCATCCGGTAAGTGTATTTGTAACTTTGGATTAAAATTTAGATGATTTTCGTCCTCTGTAAAGTAGTTCTAGTCCATTTAGGGGTTTTAACAAATCTTGTAACTTCCATCGGTTCTTTTGTGTCATTAGATTAACATTTAAGTCATTTTTGTCCTCCATAAGCTTATTGTAATCCATTTAGGGATTTTAACCAATCTTATGGATCCAATAGGTTCGTTTGTGTCATGGGATTATCCTTTAGGTCATTCTCGTCCTCCCAAGTGTTGTTCTAGTCTACTTAGTATTTTTAACCACGCTTATGCATCCAATAGCTTTGTTTGTGTAATTGGATAAACATTTAGGTCATTTTCGTCCTACCTAGGGTTATTCTAGTCCATTTAGGATTTTTAACCAATTTTGGGGATCCAATAGGTTCGTTCGTGTCATTGGATTAATATTTAGGTCCTTTTCGTCCTCCCTAGGATCGTTCTT
>JBBPBR010000001.1:28847560-28907977 GCA_037974775.1 Cicer pinnatifidum | reverse complement strand
CTTATGCATCCAATAGCTTTGTTTGTGTAATTGGATAAACATTTAGGTCATTTTCGTCCTACCTAGGGTTATTCTAGTCCATTTAGGATTTTTAACCAATTTTGGGGATCCAATAGGTTCGTTCGTGTCATTGGATTAATATTTAGGTCCTTTTCGTCCTCCCTAGGATCGTTCTTCTTCATTTAGATATTAAACAAATTTTGTGCATCCAATAAGTTTGTTTGTGTCAGTGGATTAACATTTTGGTCATTTTCCTCCTCCCTAGGCAAATTCAAGTCCATTTAGGGTTTCTACCCAATCTTGTGCATTCATTAGGTTTGTTTGAGTAATTGGATTAACCTTTAGATCATTTTTTTTCTCCCTATGGTTCTTCTAGTTCATTTAGGGTTTTTAACAAATCTGGTGCATCCAATACGTGTATTAATGTCATTGGATTAACATTTAGGTCATTTTCCTGCTTCGTAGGCTTATTCTAGTGCATTTAGGGTTTTTGTCCAATCTTTGGCTTACAATAAGTTAGTTTTTGTCGTTGGATTAACTATTAGGTCATTTTCGTCCTCTCTAGGGTTATTCTAGTTCATTTAAGGTTTTTACCCAATCTTGTGCATCCAATAAGTTCGTTTGTGTCATTGAATCAACAATTAGGACAATTTCGTCCTCCCTAGGGTTATTCTAGTCCGTTTAGGGTTTTAACCAATCTTATACATCCGATAACTTCATTTGTGTCATTGGAATATCATTTAGGTCATTTTTGTTCTTTATAGGGTTATTCTAGTCCATTGAGGGTTTTTAACTAATCTTGTGCATGCAACAGGTGTGTTTGTGTCATTGGATTAACATTTAGGTCTTCTTCGTACTCCTTAGGGTTATTGTAGTCGATTTATGGTTTTTAACTAATCTAGCGCATCCAATATGTTCGTTTGTGTCGTTTGATTAACCTTTTGGTCATTTTCGTCCTCCCTAAGGTTATTGTAGTCCATTTAGGCTTTTTAACAAATTATTGTGCATCCAATAGGTTCGTTTGTATCACTAGATTAACATTTAGGTCATTCTTGTTCTCCCTAGGTTTATTTTAGGACATTTAGGATTTTTAACCAATCTTGTGCATCCAATAGTGTGTTTGTGTCATTGGATTAATATTTATGTCAATTTCATAATCCCTAGGATTATTCTAGTGCATTTAGGGTTTTTAACCAATCTGGTGCATACAATAAGTTAGTTTGTGTCATTGGATTAACTATTCGATCATATTCGTCCTCTCAAGGTTTACTCTAGTCCATTTAAGGTTTTTACCCAATCTTGTGCATCCAATAAGTTCGTTTGTCTCATTGGATAAACATTTAGGTTATTTTTTGTCCTCCCTAATGTTATTCTTGTCTGTTTAGGGCTTTTAGCTAATCTAATACATCCAATAGCTTCGTTTGTGTTATTGGAATAACATTTAGGTCATTTTCGTCCTCCCTAGGGTTATTCTAGTCCATATAGGGTTTTTAATTAATTTTGTGCTTCTAATAGGTGTGTTTGTCTCATTGGATTAACATTTAGGTCATTTTCTTCCTCCATAGAGTTTTTCTAGTCCATTTAGGGTTTTAACCGAATCTTCTGCATCCAATACATTCATTTGTGTCATTGGATTAACATTTAGGTCATTTTCGTCCTCCCTAGGGTTATTCTAGTCCATTTAGGGTTTTTAAATAATTTTGTGCATCCAATAGGTTCGTTTGTGTGATTGGAATAATATTTAGTGATTTTCTTCCTTCTTAGGGTTGTGCTTGTTCATTTAGGGTTTAAACCAATCTTGTGCATTCAATAAGTTTGTTTGTGTCAATGGCATAACATTTAGGTTAATTTTGTCCTCCCTAGGTAAATTCAAGTCCATTTAGGGTTTTTAACCAATCTTGTGCATCCAATAAGTTTGTTTCAGTCATTAGATGAACCATCATATCATTTTTGTCCTTGTTAGAGTTAGTCTACTCCATTTAGGGTTTTTAACCAATCTTTTGCATCAAATAAGTTCTTTTGTGTCATTTTATTAACATTTAGACGATTTTCATCCTCCCTTAGGTTATTCTAGTCGATTTGAAGTTTTTTACCAATATTGTGCATCAAATAAGTGTGTTTGTGTTATTCGATTAACAGTTAGGACATTTACGTCCTACCTAGGTTTATTCTACGAAATTTTTGGATTTTAACCAATCTTGTGCATCCAATAAGTGTATTCATGTAGGTCATTTTCGTCCTCCTTAGCGTTATTCTAGTTCATTCGACGTTTTTAACCAATATTGTAAATCCAATAAGTTTTTTTTTTTTCTATCATTGGATTAGCATTTATATAATCTTGAGCATGCACTAAGTTTGTTTCTGTAATCGGATTAACTATCCAGTACTATCCTAGTTAGAATTTCAAACCAATCTTGTGCATCAATTAAGTGTGTTTGTCTCATTGGATTAACATTTCTGTCGTTTTCGTCCTCCCTAGGGTTGCTTTAGTCCATTTATGGTTTTATCCAATCTTGTACTTTTGATAGGTTCGTTTGTGTCATTGGAATAACATTTATGTCATTTTTGTCCTCGATAAGCGTATTCTAGGCAATTTTGGGTTCTTAACGAATCTTCTGCATCTGATTCCTTCGTTTGTGTCATTGAATTAACATTTAGGTCATTTTAGTCCTCCCTAAGGTTGTTTTTGTTCATTTAGATTTTAAACCAATCTGGTGCATTAAACAAGTGTGTTTTTGTCATTGGATTAACATTTAGGTCATTTTCGTCTTCCTTAGGGTTATTCTATTCCATTTAGGCCATTGAATTTACATTTAGGTCAATTTCGTTCTCTCTAGGGTTATTCTAGTCTATTTAAGGTTTTTGATCAATCTTCTGCATCCAATAAGTTTGTTTATGTCATTCGATTAACATTTAGGTCATTTTCGTCCTCCCAAGGGCTGTTCAACTCCATTTAGGGTTTTTACCATTCTTCTACATGCAATAGGTTCGGTCGTGTCATTAGATTAACCTTTAGTTCATTTTCATCCTCCCTTTGGACTAACATTTAGGTCATTTTTTCCTCCCAAAGCTTATTCTTGGCCATTTAGGGTACTTAACCAATCTTGTGCATCCGGTAAGTGTATTTGTAACTTTGGATTAAAATTTAGATGATTTTCGTCCTCTATAAAGTAGTTCTAGTCCATTTAGGGTTTTTAACAAATCTTGTAACTTCCATAGGTTCTTTTGGGTCATTAGATTAACATTTAAGTCATTTTTGTCCTCCATAAGCTTATTGTAGTCCATTTAGGGATTTTAACCAATCTTATTGATCCAATAGGTTCGTTTGTGTCATGGGATTATCCTTTAGGTCATTCTCGTCCTCCCAAGTGTTGTTCTAGTCTACTTAGTATTTTTAACCACTCTTATGCATCCAATAGCTTTGTTTGTGTAATTGGATAAACATTTAGGTCATTTTCGTCCTACCTAGGGTTATTCTAGTCCATTTAGGATTTTTAACCAATTTTGGGGATCCAATAGGATCGTTCGTGTCATTGGATTAATATTTAGGTCCTTTTCGTCCTCCCTAGGATCGTTCTTGTTCATTTAGATATTAAACAAATTTTGTGCATCCAATGAGTTTGTTTGTGTCAATGGATTAACATTTTGGTCATTTTCCTCCTCCCCTGGCAAATTCAAGTCCATTTAGGGTTTCTACCCAATCTTGTGCATTCAATAGGTTTGTTTGAGTAATTGGATTAACCTTTAGATCATTTTTGTTCTCCCTAGGGTTCTTCTAGTTCATTTAGAGTTTTTAACAAATCTGGTGCATTTAATACGTGTATTAATGTCATTGGATTAACATTTAGGTCATTTTTCGTCGTCTCGAGGCTTAATCTATTCTATTTAGGGCTTTTTTCAAATCTTGTGCACTTAATAGCTTTGTTTATGTCATTGGGTTAACCTTTTGGTCATTCCCATCCACCGTAGGGTTGTTTTAGTCCATTTTGGGTTTTATACAAATCTTATACATCCAATAGGTTCGTTTGTGTCATTTCATTAACATTTCGGTCAATTTTGTCCTCCCTTGGGTTATTCTAGTCCAGTTAGGATTTCTAACCAATCTTGTGCTTCCAATTGGTTTGTTTGTGACCTTGTACTTACATTTAGGTCATTTTTGTGCTCCCTTGGGTTTCTCTTTTCCATTTAGGATTAAGATTTAGCTCATTTCTCTTCCTCCTGAGGCTTAATCTAGTCCATTTAGGGCTTTTAATCAATCTTGTGCACTTAATAAAGTCGTTAATTTCATTGGATTAACTTTTTGTTCATTCTTGTCCCCCGTAGGGTTGTTCTTGTCCATTTAAATTTTTTAACCAATCTTGTGCTTCCAATAGGTTTGTTTGTCTCATCGGAGTAACATTTAGGTCATTTTTGTCCTCCCTAAGGTTATTCTAGTTCATTTAGCGTTTTTAACCAACTGTATGCATCGAACATGTTCGTTTGTGTCATTGGATTTGCATTTACGTCATTTTCGTCCTGCCTAGGGTTGTTGTTGTTCATTTAGGTTTTATACCAATCTTCTGCATCCATTAAGTTTGTTTATGTTAATAGATTATTATTTAGGTCAATTTCGTCCTCCCTAGGCAAATTCAAGTATGTTAAGGGTTTTTTAACTAATCAAGTGTGTTTGCGCATCAAATAAGTTCATTTCTATTATTGGATTGACATTTAGGTCATTTTCGTCCTCTGTATGGTTATTCTAGTCCATTTAAGGTTTTAAACAATATTGTGGACCCATTAAGTATATTTGTGTCATTCGATTAACTGTTAGGCCATTTTCCTACTACCTATGTTTATTCTACGACATTTTTCGTTGTTAACCTATCTTGTGCTTCTAATAAGTGTAGTTGTGTCATTGGATTAACATGTAGGTCATTTCGTCCTCCTTAGGGTTATTGTATTCCATTACTTGTTTTTAACCAATCTTGTGCGTGCAATAAGTTTATTTATGTCATGTGATTAACCTTTAGATCATTTTCGTCATCCCAAGGGTTGTTCCAGTCCATTTAAGGTTTTCAACCAATGTAGTGCCTCAAATAAGTGCGCTTGAGTCATTGGAATAACATTTAGGTCATTTTCTTCCTCCCTAAGGTTATTCTAGTCCATCTAGGATTTTTAACCAATCTTCTGTATCCAATACGTGTGTTAGTGTCATTGGATTAACATTTAGGTCATTTTTGTCCTGTCTATGGCTATTCTAGTCCATTTAGGGTTTTCAACAAATCTTGTACATTCAATAGGTTAGTTTGTGTCATTGCATTAACATTTTGGTCATTTTTGTTCTCCCTAGGATTATTTTAGTCCATTTAGGATTTCTAACCAATCTTGTGCTTCCAATTGGTTTGTTTGTTTCCTTGTACTTACATTTTGGTCATTTTCATCCTCTCTTGTGTTGCTCTTGTCCATTTAGTGTTTAAACCCTATTGTGCATCCAATAAGTGTGGTTGTGTCATTGGATTACTAACTAGGTCATTTTCTTCCACCCATGGGTTGTTCTAGTCCATTTAGGGTTTTTAACCAATCATGTGCATCAAATTGGTTCGTTTGTGTCATTGGATTAACTTATAGGTCATTTTTGTCGTCCCTAGGTTTATTCTAGGCGACTTAGTGTAATTATCCAATCTTGTGCGTCCAATTAGTTTGTTTGTCTCAACGGATTATTATTTAGTTCATTTTTGTCCTCCGTGGCAAATTCAAGTCCATATATGGTTTTTTTTATCCAATCTTTTGCATCAAATAAGTTCATTTGTGTCATTGGATTAACATTTAGGTCATTTTTCGTCCTCCCTATGGTTATTCTAGTTCATATAAGGTTTTTAACCAATTATGTGCTTCCAATAAGTGTAGTTGTGTGATATGATTACCATATAGATCATTTCGTCCTCCCTAGGGTTTTTGTTGTCCACTCTGGGTTTTAAGCAATCTTGTGTATGCAATAAGTTTATTTGTGTCGTGTGACTAATATTTAGATCATTTTCGTCCTACCTAGGGTTGTTCAAGTCCATTTCAGGTTTTTAACCAATCTTGTGCATCGAATAAGTTTGTTTGTGTCATTGGATTAACATTTTCGTCATTTTCGACCTCCCTAGGGTTGTTTTAGTTCAATATGGGTTTATAACCAATCTTGTACATCTAATACGTTCGTTTGTGTCATTGGATTAACTTTCAAGGTATTTTTCTCCTCCTAAGGGTTGTTCTTCCCCATTAAGGGTTTTAAACCAATCTTGTTCATCCAATATGTGTGTTTGTGTCGTTGGATTAACATTTAGGTATTTTTCTTCCTCCCTTGGGTTATTGTAGGCCATTTAGGGTTTTTAACTAGTCTTGTGTATCCAATAAGTGTGTTTTTGTTATTAGATTAACATTTAGGTCATTTTTTACATCCTTAGGGTTATTCTAGTTCATTTAGGGTTTTTAACCAATCATGTGCATGCAATAGGTTCGTTTGTGTCATTGGATTAACCTTTAGGTAATTCTCGTCGTACATCTAGCTGTGCTAGTCCATTTATGGTTTTTCACAAATCTTGTGTATGGAATAGAAAAACCCTAAATGGACTAGAAAAACCCTATGGATTAACATTATGGTCATTTTTGTGCTCCCTACGCTTATTCTAGTCCATTTAAGGGTTTTCACCAATCTTTTGCATCCAATATGTTCGTTTGTGTCATTGGATTAACCTTTAGTTCATTCTCGTCCTCCTAGGGTTTTTCTAGTCCATTTAGGGTTTTTAACTAGTCTTGATCATCAAATAAGTGTGTTTCGGTCATTGGATTAACATTTATGTAATTTTTGTCCTCTCTAGGGTTATTCTAGTCCATTTAGGGTTTTTAACCCATTTGGTGCATGCAATATGTTTATTTGTGTCATTGAATTAACCTTATGGTCATTTTCGTCCACCGTAGACTTATTCTAGTCCATTTAGGGTTTTTAACCAATATTGGGTATCCAAGAAGTGTGTTTGAGTCATTAGATTTATATATCGGTCATTTTCGTCCTCCCTAGGGTTATTCTAATCCATTTCGAATTTTTAATGACTCTGGTGCATCCAATACGTGTTTTAGAGTCATTGGATTAACATTAAGGTGATTTTTCATCCTCTTGACGTAATCTTGTCCATTAAGGGCTATTAACCATTCTTGTGCATTTAATAGGTTCGTTTATGTCATTCGATTAACCTTTAGGTCATTCTCGTCCTCCCTAGGGTTGCTCTAGTCCATTTAGTGTTTTTATCCAATCTTGTGCATGCAATAGGTTCATTTGTGTCATTGGATTAACATTTATATTATTTTTGTCCTTCCTAGGGTTATTCTAGTTTATTTAGGGATTTTAACTAGTCTAGTGCATCCAATAGGTTCGTTTGTGTGATTGGATTAACATTTATCTCATTTTTGTTCACCCTAGGCTTATTCAAGGCCATTTAGGGTTTAAACCAATGTTGTGCATACAATAAGTGTGGTTGTGTCATTGGATTACCATTTAGGTAATTTTTGTGCCCCTAGGGTTGTTCTTGTCTATTTAGGGTTTTTAACCAGTCTTGTGCATCCAATTGGTTCGTTTGTGTCATTGGATTAACATTTAGGTTAGTTTTGTCCTACCTAGGCTTATTACATGGCATTTAGGGTTTCTAACCAATCTTGTGCATTCAATAAGTTTTCCTCCTCCCTAGGCAAATTCAAGTCCATTTAGGGTTTCTAACCAATCTTGTGCATTCAATAAGTTTGTTTGAGTAATTGGATTAACCTTTAGATCATTTTTCTTCTCCCTAGGGTTCTTCTAGTTCATTTAGGATTTTTAACAAATTTGGTGCATCCAATACGTGTATTAATGTCATTGGATTAACATTTTGATCATTTTCATCCCCCTAGGGTTATACTCGTTCATTCTAGGCCAATAAAGGTTTTAAAATAACCTTGTGCATCGAATAAGTTCGTTTGGGTCATTGAATGAACCTTTAGGTTATTCTCGTCCTACCTAGGGTTGATCTTATTCATTTATGGTTTTTAACCAATCTTGTGCATCGAATGACTTCTGTCTCTTGGTAATTCAAAGTATATGTTGCCTGAAAAAACATATAAGTAAATATATTAAATTCAACCTCACTTTTTCATACATAATCAAGACTATCATATTAGCATGAAACTAATTAAAATTCAAACAAGATCAAATGCTCAAAATCAAAACATGCAAATATCAAACGAATTCCCTGATTTAATAATGGTAATAAACAACTCATATAGACGATTAAATGAAAACAAGGCCACTAATCTCATTGTAAACACTGTCAAATTAGTCAAAGCATGCAAAGTAAACTGACTCAAATCAAGTGTTCAAAACAAAGTAAGCTGACTCAAATCAAGTCTCAAAGCCCTAATAAAAAGAGCATATAAAATAATGTTAATTGTAACAAAAAAGAATTTAATGTTGTAAATTTGATTTGACAAAGGGAAATGCATTAATATAAAACAATGCTAATGATGTTAGAATCATTGTGACAAATTGATTTGTAGCAATGTGTACACAATTTAGCAAGTTAATGTCCAAGTAATGATAAAAGACACATCATTCCATTATGTAAAACCAACTTTCAAAGATAGATGTTCCAAAGTGTTACATGTGATAAAAATATCCATGACATAGAAAGAAAAAGTACCTGCAATACTAGTTGCATCCTTGTCAACTTCACAAATGGAATAACCATTAAACAGAGACATGAATCTCTAAATAATACCCAATTCAACACAAACAAGCTAAGCCCTTCACTTTTTCATCTAGGTAGAATCAGAAGAACGTTTTTGATAGTGGTAATAAACTCAAAATCAAATATTATTTCATACATTTCATTAAGAAATAATTTCAAATGCAGAGCCTTATAAATTGAAGAGCAAATATTTATTATATATAGAGCATTATAAACCAATAATCTTCAATCATATCATAGATAATAAAAATAAGAAATAAAAAATGTTGTTTACCTACAACCCTTGTTTTCAGACATTATTTTTGTTATTCACTCAACAATACAGCATTTGAGAATCTTGGGTGTTGTTTGAGTTAAATCTGATATCATATCAACGATTTCAGTTAAAATGGATTAGAAAAAAGTACAATAAGAAGAAGGTTCTCAAAGTAGCAATTACGAATAGATAAAAGTTTCTGAAAATTGCAAAAATAGGAAGATAATGGTTCAGATTTATGAAAGTAGCAAGATAAAAATTTCTGAAAATGGCCAGTTTCTCATTCTCAAGAATTTCCCTGCCAGTAAATTAACACAATGTTGGAGACTCCATAATTGAGCTCCAGTGTACAAATTATGTTTAAACATTTATTGTTAACCTGTTACTGCATTTCTTTCACTAAATGCAATCCAAGCAATCCTCGATCTCTACAAGCTTGACGAAGCTCTGCTTCTTAGAGACTCCACACCTTCTTCTTTAATCAGTTTATCATCATTCTTGATCCTTCCAAAGCCGAAAATTTTAAATCTATATTTTCATAATTATAATGATACAAAAAGGTAAGTGAGAAGGCAAACATTCATAGATTGGTGTAACATGTATAAGATATGTATTATGTATAATGCTTGGAAAAAAAATCCTGATCTACACCAAATAAAAAAAAAAAGAATCTGACACACAGCGTTAAATGAAACTTCCCTAAAATCATCTAACCTATAAGAGCCAATGATTATATACATACACCAATATCAGAGCCATGTATTAACACATATTTACCAAGTGAGACCTGTTTATCCATTTTAAAAACCAAAAGACATATTAGCATAATCGTAATGGAGATCCAAAATATAAGATTCATAACATAAGAGAACAATTAGTTGAACATAACCAATGGTTGAAGGACCAATCTACTAATGTTATCCAAAGTGAACTCATCGTTTAATAATTTGGAAAATCCTAAGATCTCATCTTTTGAAACTCAAGCATTTGTTCTAACATGTTCCATTAACAAACTAAATACAAACATAATATACAATATTTCCCATAAGATGACAGCTGAAATATAAAATAGCTATATTACGGATAACATGATTAACCATGTTCATAAATTCATCAAGTTCTTCTACTGTCTCTTCATTTTTCCACTTCATGAATTCTAAATCTCCTTCTCCATTTCTTTCACATTATCTTGAAGAAACAAATCATATTCTATTATTGCATTTAGCCTTCTTTTCAATGCCTCCAACAAGTTAAGCCTTCCCAAAATTGAGTGATAATAAAGCACGCTAGCAATAAGGCAGGTAATGTTTGATGAGTACATTAATATTACCTGTTCTTTCATTTTATCCTGGCAAGTGGAAGGCAACATATTGGGGAACACTCCTCAAGTCTTCAACAGCCTCATCACACTCCTTCGGCGAAGTTTCCTTCTTCTGTTTATTATCAAACAAATGAAATCATATATTCTTTATGGTGATATGTTTGCTGCTAATTAGTTTTATCATTATGTTAGTAATAACTTCAACAATAAAAGATGAAATGTGATTCAAAGCCTTGAAACAAGACTTACACCAATCGTGACCTTGCTTTGTGATTAGTTGTTCATATTAACTTTTCCTAAAGCCATTGTAGAGGCATGGTAAAATTCCTATTTCCTATAACCATTATTTCAAACGTAGAGACAAATTAAATATAATGAACAAAAACAACGAACACATAGCACGAAAACCACAAACACAGAGCCAACTTTGATGTAACCCACCATTCAATATCATACCCACCATTGTCAACAACAACAAAAACAGAGCACTATGGTGTTTATTTTAGCATTACTTACAAATGGGATGTGTTACGACATCGTTGATGGAGAAGTGTTGCATTGTGTCGTTCCCGACGAAGTAGAAAGCAGCCCCGCGCCTGAGAGAGGAAGTAGCGTCGCGATTGATGATAACTTTGTATTAAGTAGATTCAAAGGAATACCACAAGGGGAAAATTTAAGATGAAGAGAGGTCACGAATGAGGAAAATATGAGATGAAGGGTGTTCGCGAATGGTGAGGAACCTGAGATGGAGGATGGAACGTGATTTGGGGGAAATAAATCTGAGCTAGAGATTGAAGATTAGGTTGTGATTTTGGGGAAAATGAAAATGCAAGAAGTTCTGTCAATTTGAGTACCGAGGGTTTAACAGGAAACTGAAACACATTTAAGAATTGGAAGATTTAAGAGCGTGATAAAAAAAACGGTGACATTTGGTAAAATTTGTCGCATAACCCATTGCAATTTGGGATCAAGGGCAGGTTTCCCACACACGCCGCAACATATGTGTCGCAATTTCTAAAATTTCTTGTAGTGAGTCCATTTAGAGCTCTTTACCAATCTTGTGCACTTAATAGGTTCGTTTATGTCATTGTATTAACCTTCATGTCATTTTTGTCCTCTCTAGAGTTATTCTAGTCCATTTAGGGTTTTTAACTAGGCTTATGCATCAAATAAGTGTATTCGTGTCATTGAAGTAACATTTAGGTCATTTTCTTCCTCCCTAGGCTTGTTCATGTTTATTTAGGGTTTACGCCAATCTTTGTTCATCCAATAAGTGTGGTTATGTCATTGGATTAACAATTAGGTCATTTTCGTCCCCCCTAGGGTTGTTCTAGTCCATTTAGGGTTTTTAACCAACCTTGTGCATCCAATTGGTTCGTTTGGGTCGTTGGATTAACATTTAGGTTGTTATTGTCCTCCATATGTGTATTCTATGCCATTTAGGGTTCTTAACCAATGTTGTGCATCCAATAAGTGTGTTTATTTCATTGGATTAACATTTCGGTCATTTTCATCGCCCCTTGGGTTATTCTATTCCATTTAGGGTTTATAACAAATATGGGGCATCCAATACCTGTAGTAGTGTTATTGATTTAACATTTGGTCATTTTTCTTCCTCTCGAGGCCAAATCTAGTCCATTTAGGGATTTTAACCAATCTTTTGTACATAATAGGTGCATCCAATAAGTTTGGTTGTGTCATTGGATTACAAATTAAGTCATTTTCGTCCTCCCTAGGGTACTTCTAGTCCATTTAGGTCACTTTTGTCTTCCCTAGGCCATTTAGGATTCTTAACCAATCTTACGTATCCAATAAGAGTGTTTGTTTCATTGGATTAACATTTAGCCAATTTTGTGCATCCAATAGGTTCGTTTGTGTCAGTTTATTATCGATTAGGTCATTCTTGTCCAACCAAGGGTTGTTCTTGTCCACTTTCGGTTTTTAACCAATCTTATGCATCCAATAGGTTTGTTTGTGTCATTGGATTAACATTTAGGTCATTCTCGTCCTCCCTAGGGTTATTCTAGTCCATTTAGGGTGTTTTTATTACCAATTTTGTGCATCCATTTGGTTTGTTTGTGTCATTAGATTAACATTTAGGTCATTTTCGTGCTCCATGAGGTTGTTCTAGTTCATTTAGGGATTTTAACCAATCTTGTGCATTCAATAGATGTGTTTAAGTCATTAGATTAATATATAGGTGATTTAATCCTCCATTGAGTAATTCTAATTCATTTAGGATTTTTAACAAATCTGGTGCATCCAATACGTGTAGTAATGTCATTTGATTAACATTTATGTCATTTTTCGTAATCTCGAGGCTTAATCTAGTAAATTTAGGGCTTTTAACCAATTTTGTGCCCTTAATAGGTTCCTTTATGTCACTGGATTTACCTTTAGGTCATTCTCATCCTCCATAGGGTTGTTCTAGTCTATTTAGGGTTTTTAACCAATCTTGTGCATCCGATACATTCGTTTGTGTCATTGGATTATCATTCAAGTCATTTTTTTCCTCCCAAGGGTTGTTTTTGTCCATTTAGGGTTTAAACCAATATTGTGCATCCAATTAGTGTGGTTGTTTTATTGGATTATCAATTAGGTCATTTGTGTCCTCCCTAGGGTGGCTCTAGTCTATTTAGGGTGTTTAAACAATCTTTTGCATCCAATTTGTTCATTTGTGTCATTGGATTAAAATTTAGGTCACTTTTGTCCTCCCTAGGGTTATTCTAGGCCATTTAACATTGTTAACCAATCTTGTGCATCCAGTAAGTGTGTTAAGGTTAACATTTCAGTCATTTTTGTCCTCTCTAGGTTTATTCTAGTCCATTTAGGGTTTTTAACAAATCTTGTGCATCCAATAGGTTCGTTTGTGTTATTTGATTAACCTTTAGGTCATTCAGGTCGTCCCTAGGGTTGTTCTTGTCCATTTAGTGTTTTTAACCGATCTTGTGCATCCAATACGTGTGTTTGTGTCATTGGATTAGCATTTAGGTTATTTTCGTTACCTCGAGGATTATTCTAATCCATTTAGGCTTCTTCTAGTCCAATTACAATTTTTATCCAATCTATTGGATCCAATAGGTTTGTTTGTGTTATTATATTAACAATAAGGTCATTTTCGTCGTCCATAGTGTTATTCTAGTTAATTTAGGGTTTTTAACCAAGCTAGTCAATCTAATAAGTGAGTTTTGGGCATTGGATTAACATTTAAGTCAACTTCGTCCTCCTTAGGGTTATTCTAGTCCATTTAGGGTTTTTAACCAATATTTTAAATCTAATACATATGTATCAATGGTTTAACATTTAGGTCTTTTTTGTCCTCTCTAGGGTTGTTCTTGTCCATTTAGGGTTTTTAACCAATCTTGTGCATCCAATAGATTTGTTTGTGTCATTGGATAATACTTTAGGTAATTCTCGTCGTCCCTATGCTTGTTCTTGTCCATTTTGGGTCTTTAACCAATATTGGGGATCTAATAGGTTTGTCTGTGTCATTGGATTTACATTCAGGACATTTTCGTTCTCCCTAGTGTTTTTCTAGGACATTTAGGGTTTTTACCCAAGCTTGTGCATCCAAGATGTGTGTTTTTGTCATTGAATTATCATTTAGGTCATTTTCGTATTCCTTAGGCTTATTCTAGTCCGTTTATTTTTTTAACAAATCTTGTGCATCCAATAGGTTCGTTTGTGTCATTGGATTAATCTTAGGTCATTCTCGTTGTCCCTAGGATTATTCTAGTTCATTTAGGGTTTTTTTTTACCAATCTAGTGCCTCCAACCAGTGTGTTTGTGTTGTTGGATTAATATTTAGGTTATTTTCGTTATTCGTAGGGTTATTCGAGTACATATAAAGTTTTTAACGAGTCTTGTACATCCGATAGGTTCGTCTTTGTCATTGGATTAACATTTAGGTCGATTTTGTCCAACCTAGGTTTCTTCTAGGCCATTTAGGGTTCTTAACCAATCTTGTGTATCCAATAAGTGTGTTTTGTGTAATTGTATTAACATTTAGGTAATTTTTGTTCTCCCTAGGCTTATTCTTGGCCGTTTAAGGTTTTAAAATAATCTTGTGCATTAAATATGTTCGTTTGTGTCATTGGAGTAATTGTAGTCCATTTAGGGTTTTAACCAATCTTATGCATCCAATACGTGTGTTTGTGTCATTATATTCACTTTTAGGTCATTTTTGTCCTCCCTATGTTAATTCTAGTCCATTTAGGGTTTTTCACCAATCTAGTGCAAGCAACTTGTTTATTTAGGTCATTGGAATAACCTTTTGGTCTTTTTCGCCGTCCATAGACTTATTCTAGTCCATGTAAAGTTTTTAACCAATCTTGTGCATCCAATAAGTATGTTTAATTTATTAGATTAACATTTAGGTAATTGTTGTCCTCTTCAGGCTTATTTAAGGCCATTTAGGGTTCTTAACCAATGTTGTGCATCCAATAAAAGTATTTGAGTCATTGGATTAACATTTAGGTATTTTTCATCCTCCCTAGGCTTATCCTAGTCCATTTAGGGTTTTTAACCAATCTTCTGCATGTAATAATTGTGTTTGTGTTATTCGATTAACATTTAGGTCATTTCCGTCCTTCATAGGGTTATTCTTGTCCAATTAGGATTTTAACCAATCTTGTGCATCCAATTCGTGTGTTAGTGTTATTGGATTAACATTTAGGTCATTCTCGTCCCCCCTAGGCTAATTCTAGTCCATTTAATGTTTTTAAACAATCTTGTGCATCCAATAGGTTCTTTAGTGTCATTTGATTAAGCTTTAAGTCATTCTTGTCCTGCATAGGATTGATCTAATCCATTTAGGGTTTTTGACCAATATTGTGCGTCCAATACTTTAATTTGTGTCATTGGATTAACATTTGGGTCATTTTCGTTCTCCCTAGGCTTATTCTAGTCCATTTAGGGTTTTTAACCAATCTTGTGCATACAATAAGTTTGTTTGTGTCATTGAAGTAACCATTAGGTCATTTTGTTCTCCTTAGAGTTGTTCTAGTCTATTTAGTGTTTTAAACCCGTCTTGTGCATGCAATAAGTGTGTTTGTCTCATTGGATTAACATTTAGGTCATGTTCGTCTTCCTAAGGGTCAATTTAGTCAATTTAAAGTTTCTATCCAATCTTGTGCATCCAATAGGTTTGTTTGTGTCATTGGATGAACATTTAGGTAATTTTCGTCCTCACTACAGTTGTTCTTCGCAATATTGGGTTTCATTCAATCTTGTGCATTTAATAAGTGTGTGTTTGTCATTGGATTAACACAGATAATATTTGTCCTCTCAAGGGTTGTTCAAGTACATTTAGGTTTTTTAACCATTTGTGCATCCAATAGATTTGGTTATCATTGTATTAACACTTAGGACATTTTGGTCAAACCAAGGCTTATTGTAGGCCATTTAGGGTTCTTAACCATTATTGTGCATCCATTAAGTGTGCTTGTTTCAATGTATTAACATTTAGGCTATTTTCGTCCTACCTAGGCTTATTCAAGTCCATTTATGGTTTTATCCAATGTTGTGCATCCAATAGGTTCGTTTGTGTCGTTGGATTAACCTTTAGGAAATTCTAGTCGTCCCCAAGGTTTTTAACCAATGTTGTGCATCCAATAGGTCCATTTGTGTCATTGGATTAACATTTAGGTCATTTTTATCCTCCCTAGTGTTATTCTATGACATATAGGGTTTTAACCAATCTTGTGCATCCAATAAGTGTGTTTGTGACATTGGTTTAACATTTAGGTCATTTCCGTCCTTCCTAGGATTGTTATAGTCCATTTACGGTATTTAACCAATCTGGTGCATCCAGTAAGTTAGTTTATGTCTTTGGATTAACAATTATGTCATTTTCGTCCTCCCTAGGGATATTCTAGGACATTTAGTCTTTTTTACCAACTAGTGCATCCAACAAGTGTGTTTGTGTCCCTTGATTAAGATTTAGGTCCTTTTCGTCATCCCTAGGGTTAAACTAGTACATTTAGAGTTTTTAACCAATCTTGTACATCCAATAGATTTGTTTGTGTCATTAGATTAACATTTAGGTAATTTTTGTCCTCCTAAGTCTTATTCTACGCCATTAAGAGTTCTTAACCAATCTGTGCATCCGATAAGTGTATTTGGGTCATTGGATTAACACTTAGGTCATTTTCGTCCTCCCTAGGGTTGTTATTGTCCATTTGTTGTTCATTTGTGTTAGTGGATCAACCTTTAGCTCATTCTCCTCTTTCCTAGGGTTATTCTAGGACATTTAGGGATTTTAACTAATCTTGTGCATTGGATTAACATTTAGGGTTTTTATCCAATAAGTATGTTTTTGGCATTAGGTGAACATTTAGGTCATTTTTGTCCTCCCTAGGGTTAATCTAGTTCATTTTGTGTTTTTAACCAATCTTGTGCATCCAATGCGTGTGTTAGTGTCATTCGATTAACATTGAGATCATTTTCGTCATACCTAGGGTTATTCTAGTCCATTTAGGGTTTTTTTTTACCAATCTTGTGCATCCTATAAGTGTATTTCTGTCATGGGATTAACATTTAGGTCATTTTCTTCTTCCCTAGGGTTATTGTAGTCCATTTAGGATTTTTAACGAATCATCTCCATCCTATAAGTGTGTTTGTGTCATTGGATTAACATTAGGTCATTTTCGTCCTCCCTAGAGTTGTTCTAGACCATGTATGGTTTTAATTATTCTTGTTTATCCAATAGGTTCGCTTCTCTCATTGGATTAACCTTTTGGTCGTTTCTCGTTCTTCCTAGGATTAGTCTTGGATATTTAGAGTTTTTAACCAATCTGGTGCTTGCAATAAGTGTGTTTGTGTTATTGGATTAATATTTAGGTCAATTTCGTCCACCCTAGGTTTATTCTTGTGCATTTAGGGTTTTTAACCCATCATGTGCATGTAATAAGTTTGTTTGCGTCATTGGATTACCATTACGAAATTCTTGTCCTCCCCAGGGTTGTTCTAGGAGATATATTGTTATAAACCAATATTTTCCATCCAACAAGTTTGTTTGAGGTATTGGATTAACATTTCGGTCATTTTTTTCCTCCTTAGGCTTATTCTAGTCAATTTACAGTTTTTAAACATTAGTGTGCCTCCAGTAGTTTTGTTTCTGTCATTGGAATAATATTTAGGTCATTTTCTTCCTCCCTAGGCTTATTCTAGTTCGTTTAGCG
Organism: Cicer pinnatifidum; assembly: GCA_037974775.1. Taxonomy (NCBI): domain Eukaryota; kingdom Viridiplantae; phylum Streptophyta; class Magnoliopsida; order Fabales; family Fabaceae; genus Cicer; species Cicer pinnatifidum. The sequence goes on along the minus strand of JBBPBR010000001.1, from coordinate 28,890,481 downwards.
TTTTTAACCAATCTTTTGCATCCAATAAGTGTGTTTGTGTCATTGGATTAACATTTAGGTTATTTTTGTCCTCCCTAGGGTTATTCTAGTCCTTTTGTGTCGTTTGTGTCATTAATTCTTGTGCATCCAATACGTATATTTGTGTCATTAGATTAACATTTTGGTAATTTTCGTCCTCACTACAGTTGTTCTTGGCAATATTGCGTTTCATTCAATCTTGTGCATTTAATAAGTGTGTTTGTGTCATTGGATTAACACTTAAATAATATTCTTCGTCCCTAGGGTTGTTCAAGTCCATTTAGGTTTTATAACTATTTGTGCATCCAATAGATTCAGTTATCATTGTATTAACATTAAGTCATTTTGGTCCTCCTAAGGCTTATTGTAGGCCATTTATGGTTCTTAACCAATATTGTGCATCCAATAAGTGTGCTTGTTTCATTGTATTAACATTTAGAATATTTTCGTCTTCCCTAGGCTTATTCAAGTCGATTTATGGTTTTCATCCGATGTTGTGCGTCCAATATGTTCGTTTGTGTCGTTGGATTTACCTTTAGGTAATTCTCGTCGTCCCTAAGGTTGTTCTTGTCGATTTAGAGTTTTTAACCAATCTTGTGCTTCCAATAGGTCCGTTTGTGTCATTGGATTAACATTTAGGTCATTTTTATCCTCCCTAGTGCTATTCTATGGCATTTAGGGTTTTAACCAATCTTGTGCATTCAATAAGTGTGTTTGTGTCATTGGTTTAACATTTAGGTCATTTTCGTCCTCCCTAGGGTTTTTCTAGTCCATTTACGGTTTTTAACCATTCTGGTACATCCAATAAGTTAGTTTGCGACTTTGGATTAACATTTATGTCATTTTCGTCCTCCCTAGGGTTATTCTCGGACATTTAGGGTTTTTTACTAACTAGTGCATCCAACAAGTGTGTTTGTGTCCCTTGATTAATATTTAGGTCATTTTCGTCATCTCTAGGGTTAAACTAGTACATTTAGGGTTTTTAATCAATTTTGTACATCTGATAGGTTTGTTTGTGTCATTAGATTAACATTTAGGTCATTTTTTCCCTTCTAAGTCTTATTTTACGCCATTAAGAGTTCTTAACCAATCTTGTGCATCCAATAAGTTTATTTGGGTCATTGGCTTAACACTTAGGTCATTTTCGTCCTCCCTAGTGTTGTTGTTGTCCATTTGTGGTTCGTTTGTGTTAGTGGATTAACCTTTAGCTCATTCTCGTCTTTTCTGGGGTTATTCTAGGACATTTATGGATTTTATAACTAATCTTGTGCATTGGATTGAATTTTAGGGGTTTTATCCAATAAGTATCTAGTGCATCCAATACGTGTGTTAGTGTCATTCGATTAACATTGAGATCATTTTCGTCATACCTAGGGTTATTCTAGTCCATTTAGGATTTTTACCAATCTTGAGCATCCAATAAGTGTGTTTAAGTCATTAGATTAATATTAAGATCATTTTCTTCCTCCCTAGGGTTATTCAACTACATTTAGGGTTTTTATCGAATCTTGTGTGTCCAACAAGTGTGTTTCTGTCATTGGATTAACATTTAGGTCAGTTTCGTCATCCCTAGAGGTATTCTAGTCTATTTTGGGTTTTTAACAAAGCTTCTGCATGCAATAAGTGCGTTTGTGCCATTGGGTTAACCTTTAGGTTATTTTGTCGACCCTAGGGTTGTTCTAGTCCATTTAGGGTTGTAAACTAATCTAGTACATCCAATAAGTGTGTTTGTGACATTGGATTAATATTTAGGTCATTTTCGTCCTCCCTAGGGTTGTTCTAGTCCGTTTAGGTCATTTAACCAATCTTGTACATTGGATAGGTTCTTTTGTGTCATTGGATTAACACTTACGTCATTTTTGTCCTCCTTAAGGTTATTCCAGGCCATTTAGGGTTCTTAACCAATCTTGTGCGTCCAATAAGTGTATTTTTTTCATGGGATTAACATTTAGGTCATTTTCTTCTTCCCTAGGCTTATTCTTGTCCATTTAGGATTTTTAACAAATTATCTCCATCCAATAAGTGTGTTTGTGTTATTGGATTAACATTTAGTTCATTTTTGTCCTCCCTAGAGTTGTTCTAGACCATGTATGGTTTTTAACTATTCTTGTTCACCCAATAGGTTCGCTTCTCTCATTGGATTAACCTTTTGGTCATTTCTCATTCTTCCTAGGAGTAGTCTAGGACATTTAGAGTTTTTAACCAATCTTGTGCTTGCAATAAGTAGGTTTGTGTTATTGGATTAATATTTAGGTCAATTTCGTCCACTCGAAGTTTATTCTTGTGCATTTAGGGTTTTTGACCGAACATGTGCATGTAATACGTTTAATCGTGTCATTGGATTACCATTAAGTCATTTTTGTCTTCCCCAGGGTCGTTCTAGGACATATGTTGTTATAAACCAGTTTTTTGCTTATTCTAGTCCATTTAGGATTTTTAACGAATCATCTCCATCCAATAAGTGTGTTTGTGTCATTGGATTAACATTTAGGTCATTTTTGTGCTCCCTAGAGTTGTTCTAGACCATGTATGGTTTTTAACTATTCTTGTTCATCCAATAGGTTCGCTTCTCTCATTGGATTAACCTTTTGGTCATTTCTCGTTCTTCCTAGGATTAGTCTAGGACATTTAGAGTTTTTAACCAATCTTGTGCTTGCAATAAGTAGGTTTATGTTATTGGATTAATATTGAGGTCAATTTCGTCCACTCGAGGTTTATTCTTGTGCATTTAGGGTTTTTGACTGATCATGTGCATGTAATAAGTTTAATTGTGTCATTGGATTACCATTACGTCATTTTTGTCTTCCCCAGGGTCGTTCTAGGACATATATTGTTATAAACCAATCTTTTGCATCCAACAAGTTTGTTTGAGGTATTAGATTAACATTTTGGTCATTTTCGTCCTCCCTAGGCTTATTCTAGTCCATTTATAGTTTTTAAACATTATTGTGCATCCAATAAGTGTGTTTGTGTCATTGGATTAACATTTAGGTTATTTTTGTCCTCCATAGGGTTATTCTAGTCCTTTTGTGTCGTCTGTGTCATTAAATCTTGTGCATCCAATACGTATATTTGTGTCATTAGATTAACATTTTGGCAATTTTCGTCCTTACTACGGTTATTCTTGGTAATATTGGGTTTCATTCAATCTTGTGCATTTAATAAGTGTGTTTTTGTCATTGGATTAACACTTAGAAAATATTCGTCCTCCCTAGGGTTGTTCAAGTCCATTTAGGTTTTTTAACCATTTGTGCATCCAATAGATTCGGGTATCATTGTATTAACATTTAGGTCATTTAGGTCATTTAGGATTTTTAACCAATCTTGTGCATCCAAAAAATTCGTTTTTATTATATGTTTAACATTTAGGTCATTTTCTTCCTTACCAGGGTTCTTCTAGTCCATTTATTGTTTTTAACAAATCTTGTACATCGTATACTCTCGTTTTTGTAGTTAAATTCATATTTAGGTCATTTTCTTCCTCCCTAGGATTATTGTAGTTCATTTAGGGTTTTTAACCAATCTTGTGCATCCAATAAGTGTTTTGTGTCATTGGATTAACGTTTTGGTCATTTTTGTCCTCCCTAGGGTTATTCTAGTCCATTTAAGGTTTATTTATCAATCTTGTGCATCCTATGAGTTAGTTTGGTTAATTGTATTAACATTTAGGTCATTTTCGTCATCATTGGGATTACTCTATCCATTTAGAGTTTTTAACCAATCATATGCATCCAATAAGTGTGTTTGTGTCATTGAATTAACATTTAGGTTATTTTTGTCCTCCATAGGGTTATTCTAGTCCTTTTGTGTCGTCTGTGTCATTATTAAATCTTGTGCATCCAATACGTATATTTGTGTCATTAGATTAACATTTTGGCAATTTTCGTCCTCACTACGGTTATTCTTGGTAATATTGGGTTTCATTCAATCTTGTGCATTTAATAAGTGTGTTTTTGTCATTGGATTAACACTTAGAAAATATTCGTGCTCCCTAGGGTTGTTCAAGTCCATTTAGGTTTTTTAACCATTTGTGCATCCAATAGATTCGGGTATCATTGTATTAACATTTAGGTCATTTGGTCCTCCCAAGGCTTATTGTAGGCCATTTAGGGTTCTTAACCAATATTGTGCATTCAATAAGTGTGTTTGTTTCATTGTATTAACATTTAGGTTATTTTCGTCCTCCCTAGGCTTATTCAAGTCCATTTATGGTTTTTATCCAATGTTGTGCATCCAATAGGTTCGTTTGTGTCGTTGGATTAACCTTTAGGTCATTCTCGTCGTCCCTTAGGTTGTTCTTGTCAGTTTAGAGTTTTTAAACAATCTTGTGCATCCAATAGGTCCGTATATGCCATTGGATTAACATTTAGGTATTTTTTTCCTCCCTAATGTTATTCTATGACATTTAGGGTTTTAACCAATCTTGTGTATCAAATAAGTGTGTTTGTGTCATTGGTTTAACATTTAGGTCATTTTCGTCTTCCCTAGGATTGTTCTAGTCCATTTACGATTTTTAACAAATCTGGTGCATCCAGTAAGTTAGTTTGTTTCTTTGGATTAATATTTACGTCATTTTCGTCCTCCTTAGGGTTATTCTAGGACATTAAGGGTTTTTTTACCAACTAGTGCATCCAACAAGTGTGTTTGGGTCACTTGATTAAGATTTAGGTCATTTTCATCATCCTTAGGGTTAAACTAGTACATTTAGGGTTTTTAACCACTCTTGTATATCCGATAGGTTTGTTTGTGTCATTGGATTAACATTTATTCTACGCCAATAAGAGTTTTTTACCAATCTTGTGCATCTGATAAGTGTATTTGGGTCATTGGACTAACACTTTGGTCATTTTCGTCCTCCCTAGGGTTGTTGTTATCCATTTGTGGTTCGTTTGTGTCAGTGGATTAACCTTTAGCTCATTCTCGTCTTTCCTAGGGATATTCTAGGACATTTAGGATTTTTAACTAATCTTGTGCATTGGATTAATATTTAGGGTTTTTATCCAATAAGTATGTTTTTGTCATTAGGTGAACATTTAGGTCATTATTGTCCTCCCTAGGGTTATTTTAGTCCATTTAGTGTTTTTAACCAATCTTGTGCATCCAATACGTGTGTTAGTGTCATTCGATTAACATTGAGATCATTTTCGTCATACCTAGGGTTATTCTAGTCCATTTAGGGTTTCTTCCTCCAGAGGGTTTTTCTACGACATTTAGGGTTTTTATCCAATCTTATGTGTCCAACAAGTGTGTTTGTGTTGTTCGATTAACATTTAGGTCATTTTCGTCATCCCTTGGGGTATTCTAGTTTATTAAGGGTTTTTAACCAATCTTCTACATGCAATAAGTTCGTTTGTGCTATTGGATTAACCTTTAGGTTATTTTGTCGTCCCTAGGGTTGTTCTAGTCCATTTAGGGTTTGAAACTAATCTAGTGCATCGAATAAGTGTGTTTGTGACATTTGATTAATATTTAGGTCATTTTCGTCCTCCCTACGGATGTTCTAGTCCATTTAGGGTATTTAACCAATCTTCTGCATCCAATAAGTTGTTTATGTCATTGGATGTACATTTAGGTCAATTTTGTTCTTCCTATGGTTTTTCTAGTCCATTTAGGATTTTTAATCAATCTTGTGAATCCTATAAGTTGTTTGTGTCATTGTATTAACATGTAGGTCATTTTCGTCCTCCCTATGGTTATTCTAGTCCATTTAGTTGTTTTAACAAATCTTGTAAGTTCAATAAGATCATTTGTGTCATTTGATTAAGATGTAGGTGATTTTCGTCCTCCCTAGGCTTATTCTACTTCATTTATTGTTTTTAACCAATCTTGTGCATCCAATAAGTTTGTTTGTGTCATTGGATTAATATTTAGGTTATTTTGGTCCTTACTAGGGTTATTTTAGTCCATTTCGTGTTTTTAACAAATCTTGTGCATCCTATAAGTTCAATTATTTAATTATATTTGCATTTAGGTCATTTTCGTTCTCCCTAGTGTTATTCTAATCCATTTACAGTTTTTAACCAATTTATTGAATCCAATGAGTCTTTTTGTCATTGGACTAACATTTAGGTCATTTTCGTCTTCCCTAGGGTTTTCTAGTGGATTTTGTGTTTTTACTCAATCTGTGCATCCAATAAGTTCGTTCCAACACAAGGATTAACATTTAGGTCATTTTCGTCCACCCAAGGGTTATTCTAGTCTGTTAATAGTTTTTTAGCACTCTAGGTAATCCAATCATTGTTTTTGGGTCATTAGATTATCATTAAGGTCATTTTTGTTCCCCTGTTAGGGTTATTCTAGTCCATTTATGGTTTTTAATCAATCTTGTGTATCCAATAAGTTCGCTTCTGTCATTGGATTAACATTTAGGTTATTTTTTTTCCTCCTTATACTTATTCTAATCCATTTATCGTTTTTATCAAATCTTGTGCATCCTCTAAGTGCATATGTGTTGTTTGATTAACATTTAGGTCATATTCGTCCTCCTTAGTGAAATTCTAGTCTATTAAAGGTTTTTAACAAATCTTGTGCAGCCAATAAGTGTGTTTGTCTCAATGGATTAACATTTAGCTCACTATCGTACTACCAAGGGTTATCCTAGTCTATTTAGTGGTTTTAATCAATCTTGTGCATCCAATAAGTTCGTCTGTGTCAATGGATTAACTCTTAGCAAATTTTATTCCATCCTAGCCTTATTCTTATTCATTTAGGATTGTTATCCAATAAGTTCGTTTGTGTCATAGGATTGACATTTAGGTCATTTTCGTACTAACCGGGGTTATTCTACTTCATTTAGTGTTTTTAACAATTCTTGTGCATCCCATAAGTTTGTTTGTTTAATTATATTAACATTTTGGTCATTTTCATCCCCGGTAGGCTTATTATGGTCCATTTAGGGTTTTTAACCAATGTTGTGCATCCAATTACTGTTTTCGTGTCATTGGACTAACACTTATGTCATTTTGGTCTTCCCTAGGATTATTCTAGTTGATTTTTGGTTTTTAACCAATCTCGTACATCCAATAAGGTTTTTAGTGTCATTGGACTAACATTTAGGACATTTTTGTGCTCCCTACGGTTATTGAAGTTCATTTAGGGGTTTTAATCAATCTTGTGCATCCAATAAGTTTATGTGTGTCAATTGATTAACATTTAGATCATTTAGGTCATTTAGGATTTTTAACCAATCTTGTGCATCCAAAAAATTCGTTATTATCATATGATTAACATTTAGGTCATTTTCTTCCTTACCAGGGTTATTCTAGTCCATTTATTGTTTTTAACAAATTTTGTACATCGTATTCAAGGCCAATTAAGGTTTTAAAATAACCTTGTGCATCGAATAAGTTCGTTTGGGTCATTGAATGAACCTTTAGGTTATTCTCGTCCTCCCTAGGGTTGATCTTATTCATTTATTGTTTTTAACCAATCTTGTGCATCGAATGTCTTCTGTCTCTTGGTAATTCAAAGTATATGTTGCTTGAAAAAACATATAAGTAAATATATTAAATTCAACCTCACTTTTTCATACATAATCAAGACTATCATATTAACATGAAACTAATTAAAATTCAAACAAGATCAAATGCTCAAAATCAAAACATGCAAACATCAAACGAATTCCCTGATTTAATAATGGTAATAAACAACTCATATAGACGATTAAATGAAAACAAGGCCACTAATCTCATCGTAAACACTATCAAATTAGTCAAAGCATGCAAAGTAAACTGACTCAAATCAAGTGTTCAAAACAAAGTAAACTGACTCAAATCAAGTCTCAAAGCCCTAATAAAAAGAGCATATAAAATAATGTTAATTGTAACAAAAAAGAATGACAAATTAATGTTGTAAATTTGATTTGACAAAGGGAAATGCATTAATATAAATCAATGCTAATGATGTTAGAATCATTGTGACAAATTGATTTCTAGAAATGTGTACACAATTTAGCAAGTTAATGTCCAAGTAATGATAAAAGACACATCATTCCATTATGTAAAACCAACTTTCAAAGATAGATGTTCCAAAGTGTTACATGTGATAAAAATATCCATGACATAGAAAGAAAAAGTACCTGCAATACTAGTTGCATCCTTGTCAACTTCACAAATGGAATAACCATTAAACAGAGACATGAATCTCTAAATAATACCCAATTCAACACAAACAAGCTAAGCCCTTCACTTTTTCATCTAGGTAGAATCAGAAGAACGTTTTTGATAGTGGTAATAAACTCAAAATCAAATATTATTTCATACATTTCATTAAGAAATAATTTCAAATGCAGAGCCTTATAAATTGAAGAGCAAATATTTATTATATATAAAGCATTATAAACCAATAATCTTCAATCATATCAAAGATAATAAAAATAAGAAATAAAAAAATGTTGTTTACCTACAACCCTTGTTTTTCAGACATTATTTTTGTTATTCACTCAACAATATAGCATTTGAGAATCTTGGGTGTTGTTTGAGTTAAATCTGATATCATATCAACGATTTCAGTTAAAATGGATTAGAAAAAAGTACAATAAGAAGAAGGTTCTCAAAGTAGCAATTACGAATAGATAAAAGTTTCTGAAAATTGCAAAAATAGGAAGATAATGGTTCAGATTTATGACAGTAGCAAGATAAAAATTTCTGAAAATGGCCAGTTTCTCATTCTCAAGAATTTCCCTTCCAGTAAATTAACACAATGTTGGAGACTCCATAATTGAGCTCCAGTGTACAAATTTTGTTTAAACATTTATTGTTAACCTGTTACTGCATTTCTTTCACTAAATGCAATCCAAGCAATCCTCGATCTCTACAAGCTTGACGAAGCTCTGCTTCTTAGAGACTCCACACCTTCTTCTTTAATCAGTTTATCATCATTCTTGATCCTGCCAAAGCCAAAAATTTTAAATCTATATTTTCAAAATTATAATGATACAAAAAGGTAAGTGAGAAGGCAAACATTCATAGATTGGTGTAACATGTATAAGATATGTATTATGTATAATGCATGGAAAAAAATCCTGATCTACGCCAAATAAAAAATAAAAGAATCTGACACACAGCGTTAAATGAAACTTCCCTAAAATCATCTAACCTATAAGAGCCAATGATTATATACATACACCAATATCAGAGCCATGTATTAACACATATTTACCAAGTGAGACCTGTTTATCCATTTTAAAAACCAAAAGACATATTAGCATAATCGTAATGGAGATCCAAAATATAAGATTCATAACATAAGAGAACAATTAGTTGAACATAACCAATGGTTGAAGGACCAATCTACTAATGTTATCCAAAGTGAACTCATCGTTTAATAATTTGGAAAATCCTAAGATCTCATCTTTTGAAACTCAAGCATCTGTTCTAACATGTTCCATTAACAAACTAAATACAAACATAATATACAATATTTCCCATAAGATGACAGCTGAAATATAAAATAGCTATATTACGGATAACATGATTAACCATGTTCATAAATTCATCAAGTTCTTCTACTGTCTCTTCATTTCTCCACTTCATGAATTCTGAATCTCCTTCTCCATTTCTTTCACATTATCTTGAAGAAACAAATCATATTCTATTATTGCATTTAGCCTTCTTTTCAATGCCTCCGACAAGTTAAGCCTTCCCAAAATTGAGTGATAATAAAGCACGCTAGCAATAAGGCAGGTAATGTTTGATGAGTACATTAATATTACCTGTTCTTTAATTTTATCCTGGCAAGTGGAAGGCAACATATTGGGGAACACTCCTCAAGTCTTCAACAGCCTCATCACACTCCTTCGGCGAAGTTTCCTTCTTCTGTTTATTATCAAACAAATGCAATCATATATTCTTTATGGTGATATGTTTGCTGCTAATTAGTTTTATCATTATGTTAGTAATAACTTCAACAATACAACATGAAACGTGATTCAAAGCCTTGAAACAAGACATAGACCAATCGTGACCTTGCTTTGTGAATAGTTGTTCATATTAACTTTTCCTAAAGCCATTGTAGAGGCATGGAAAAATTCCTATTTCCTATAACCATTATTTCAAACGTAGAGACAAATTAAATATAATGAACTAAAACAACGAACACATAGCACGAAAACCACAAACATAGAGCCAACTTTGATGTAACCCACCATTCAATATCATACCCACCATTGTCAACAACAACAAAAACAAAGCACTATGGTGTTTATTTTAGCATTACTTACAAATGGGATGTGTTACGACATCGTTGATGGAGAAGTGTTGCATTGTGTCGTTCCCGACGAAGTAGAAAGCAGCCCCGCGCCTGAGAGAGGAAGTAGCGTCGCGATTGATGATAACTTTGTAGTAAGTAGATTCGAAGGAATACCACAAGTGGAAAATTTAAGATGAAGAGAGGTCACGAATGAGGAAAACATGAGATGAAGGGTGTTCGCGAATGGTGAGGAACTTGAGATGGAGGATGGAACGTGATTTGGGGGAAATAAATCTGAGCTAGAGATTGAAGATTAGGTTGCGATTTTGGGGAAAATGAAAATGCAAGAAGTTATGTCAATTTGAGTGCCGAGGGTTTAACAGGAAACTGAAACACATTTAAGAATTGGAAGATTTAAGAGCGTGATAAAAAAAACGGTGACATTTGGTAAAAGTTGTCGCATAACCCATTGCAATTTGGGATCAAGGGCAGGTTTCCTACACACGCCGCAACATAAGTGTCGCAATTTCTAAAATTTCTTGTAGTGAGTCCATTTAGAGCTCTTTACCAATCTTGTGCACTTAATAGGTTCGTTTATGTCATTGTATTAACCTTCATGTCATTTTTGTCCTCTCTAGAGTTATTCTAGTCCATTTAGGGTTTTTAACTAGTCTTATGCATCAAATAAGTGTATTCGTGTCATTGGAGTAACATTTAGGTCATTTTCTTCCTCCCTAGGCTTGTTCATGTTCATTTAGGGTTTACGCCAATCTTGTGCATCCAATAAGTGTGGTTATGTCATTGGATTAACAATTAGGTCATTTTCGTCCCCCCTAGGGTTGTTCTAGTCCATTTAGGGTTTTTAACCAACCTTGTGCATCCAATTGGTTCGTTTGGGTCGTTGGATTAACATTTAGGTTGTTATTGTCCTCCATATGTGTATTCTATGCCATTTAGGGTTCTTAACCAATGTTGTGCATCCAATAAGTGTGTTTATTTCATTGGATTAACATTTCGGTCATTTTCATCCTCCCTTGGGTTATTCTATTCCATTTAGGGTTTATAACAAATATGGGGCATCCAATACGTGTAGTAGTGTTATTGAATTAACATTTGGTCATTTTTCTTCCTCTCGAGGCCAAATCTAGTCCATTTAGGGATTTTAACCAATCTTTTGCACATAATAGGTGCATCCAATAAGTTTGGTTGTGTCATTGGATTACAAATTAAGTCATTTTCGTCCTCCCTAGGGTAGTTCTAGTCCATTTAGGGTTTTAAACCAGTCTTGTGCATGCAATTGGTTTGTCTGTGTCATTACATTAACATTTAGGTCACTTTTGTCTTCCCTAGGCCATTTAGGATTCTTAACCAATCTTACGTGTCCAATAAGAGTGTTTGTTTCATTGGATTAACATTTAGCCAATTTTGTGCATCCAATAGGTTCGTTTGTGTCAGTTTATTATCGTTTAGGTCATTCTTGTCCAACCAAGGGTTGTTCTTGTCCACTTTCGGTTTTTAACCAATCTTATGCATCCAATAGGTTTGTTTGTGTCATTGGATTAACATTTAGGTCATTCTCGTCCTCCCTAGGGTTATTCTAGTCCATTTAGGGTGTTTTTATTACCAATTTTGTGCATCCATTTGGTTTGTTTGTGTCATTAGATTAACATTTAGGTCATTTTCGTGCTCCATGAGGTTGTTCTAGTTCATTTAGGGATTTTAACCAATCTTGTGCATTCAATAGATGTGTTTAAGTCATTAGATTAATATATAGGTGATTTCATCCTCCATTGAGTAATTCTAATTCATTTAGGATTTTTAACAAATCTGGTGCATCCAATACGTGTAGTAATGTCATTGATTAACATTTATGTCATTTTTCGTAATCTCGAGGCTTAATCTAGTAAATTTAGGGCTTTTAACCAATTTTGTGCCCTTAATAGGTTCCTTTATGTCACTGGATTTACCTTTTGGTCATTCTCATCCTCCATAGGGTTGTTCTAGTCTATTTAGGGTTTTTAACCAATCTTGTGCATCCGATACATTCGTTTGTGTCATTGGATTATCATTCAAGTCATTTTTTTCCTCCCAAGGGTTGTTCTTGTCCATTTAGGGTTTAAACCAATATTGTGCATCCAATTAGTGTGGTTGTTTTATTGGATTATCAATTAGGTCATTTGTGTCCTCCCTAGGGTGGCTCTAGTCTATTTAGGGTGTTTAAACAATCTTGTGCATCCAATTTGTTCATTTGTGTCATTGGATTAAAATTTAGGTCACTTTTGTCCTACCTAGGGTTATTCTAGGCCATTTAACATTGTTAACCAATCTTGTGCATCCAGTAAGTGTGTTAAGGTTAACATTTCAGTCATTTTTGTCCTCTCTAGGTTTATTCTAGTCCATTTAGGGTTTTTAACAAATCTTGTGCATCCAATAGGTTCGTTTGTGTTATTTGATTAACCTTTAGGTCATTTAGGTCGTCCCTAGGGTTGTTCTTGTCCATTTAGTATTTTTAACCAATCTTGTGCATCCAATACGTGTGTTTGTGTCATTGGATTAGCATTTAGGTTATTTTCGTTACCTCGAGGATTATTCTAATCCATTTAGGCTTCTTCTAGTCCAATTACAATTTTTAACCAATCTATTGGATCCAATAGGTTTGTTTGTGTTATTATATTAACAATAAGGTCATTTTCGTCGTCCATAGTGTTATTCTAGTTAATTTAGGGTTTTTAACCAAGTGAGTTTTGGGCATTGGATTAACATTTAAGTCAACTTCGTCCTCCCTAGGGTTATTCTAGTCCATTTAGGGTTTTTAACCAATATTTTAAATCTAATACATATGTATCAATGGTTTAACATTTAGGTCTTTTTTGTCCTCTCTAAGGTTGTTCTTGTCGATTTAGGGTTTTTAACCAATCTTGTGCATCCAATAGATTTGTTTGTGTCATTGGATAATACTTTAGGTAATTCTCGTTGTCCCTAAGCTTGTTCTTGTCCATTTTGGGTCTTTAACCAATATTGGGGATCTAATAGGTTTGTCTGTGTCATTGGATTTACATTCAGGACATTTTCGTTCTCCCTAGTGTTTTTCTAGGACATTTAGGGTTTTTACCCAAGCTTGTGCATCCAAGATGTGCATCCAATAGGTTCGTATTCCTTAGGCTTATCATTTAGGTCATTTTCGTATTCCTTAGGCTTATTCTAGTCCGTTTATTTTTTTAACAAATCTTGTGCATCCAATAGGTTCGTTTGTTTCATTGGATTAATCTTAGGTCATTCTCGTTGTCCCTAGGATTATTCTAGTTCATTTAGGGTTTTTTTACCAATCTAGTGCCTCCAACCAGTGTGTTTGTGTTGTTGGATTAATATTTAGGTTATTTTCGTTATTCGTAGGGTTATTCGAGTACATATAAAGTTTTTAACCAGTCTTGTACATCCGATAGGTTCGTCTTTGTCATTGGATTAACATTTAGGTCGATTTTGTCCAACCTAGGTTTCTTCTAGGCCATTTAGGGTTCTTAACCAATCTTGTGTATCCAATAAGTGTGTTTGTGTAATTGTATTAACATTTAGGTAATTTTTGTCCACCCTAGGCTTATTCATGGCCGTTTAAGGTTTTAAAATAATCTTGTGCATTAAATATGCTCGTTTGTGTCATTGGAGTAATTGTAGTCCATTTAGGGTTTTAACCAATCTTATGCATCCAATACGTGTGTTTGTGTCATTATATTCACTTTTAGGTCATTTTTGTCCTCCCTATATTAATTCTAGTCCATTTAGGGTTTTTCACCAATCTAGTGCAAGCAACTTGTTTATTTTGGTCATTGGAATAACCTTTTTGTCTTTTTCGCCGTCCATAGACTTATTCTAGTCCATGTAAAGTTTTTAACCAATCTTGTGCATCCAATAAGTATGTTTAATTTATTAGATTAACATTTAGGTAATTGTTGTCCTCTTCAGGCTTATTTAAGGCCATTTAGGGTTCTTAACCAATGTTGTGCATCCAATAAGAGTATTTGAGTCATTGGATTAACATTTAGGTATTTTTCATCCTCCCTAGGCTTATCCTAGTCCATTTAGTTTTTTTAACCAATCTTCTGCATGTCATAATTGTGTTTGTCTTATTCGATTAACATTTAGGTCATTTTCGTCCTTCATAGGGTTATTCTTGTCCAATTAGGATTTTTAACCAATCTTGTGCATCCAATTCGTGTGTTAGTGTTATTGGATTAACATTTAGGTCATTCTCGTCCCCCCTAGGCTAATTCTAGTCCATTTAACGTTTTTAAATAATCTTGTGCATCCAATAGTATCTTTAGTGTCATTTGATTAAGCTTTAAGTCATTCTTGTCCTGGCATAGGATTGATCTAATCCATTTAGGGTTTTTAACCAATATTGTGCGTCCAATACTTTAATTTGTGTCATTGGATTAACATTTGGGTCATGTTCGTTCTCCCTAGGCTTATTCTAGTCCATTTAGGGTTTTTAACCAATCTTGTGCATACAATAAGTTTGTTTGTGTCATTGAATTAACCATTTGGTCATTTTGTCCTCCTTAGAGTTGTTCTAGTCTATTTAGTGTTTTAAACCCGTCTTGTGCATGCAATAAGTGTGTTTGTCTCATTGGATTAACATTTAGGTCATGTTCGTCTTCCTAAGGGTCAATTTAGTCAATTTAAAGTTTCTAACCAATCTTGTGCATCCAATAGGTTTGTTTGTGTCATTGGATGAACATTTAGGTAATTTTCGTCCTCACTACAGTTGTTCTTCGCAATATTGGGTTTCATTCAATCTTGTGCATTTAATAAGTGTGTTTTTGTCATTGGATTAACACAGATAATATTTGTCCTCTCAAGGGTTGTTCAAGTCCATTTAGGTTTTTTAACCATTTGTGCATCCAATAGATTCGGTTATCATTGTATTAACACTTAGGACATTTTGGTCAAACCAAGGCTTATTGTAGGCCATTTAGGGTTCTTAACCAATATTGTGCATCCAATAAGTGTGCTTGTTTCAATGTATTAACATTTAGGCTATTTTCGTCCTACCTAGGCTTATTCAAGTCCATTTATGGTTTTATCCAATGTTGTGCATCCAATAGGTTCGTTTGTGTCGTTGGATTAACCTTTAGGAAATTCTAGTCGTCCCCAAGGTTGTTCTTGTCGATTTAGAGTTTTTATCCAATCTTGTGCATCCAATAGGTCCATTTGTGTCATTGGATTAACATTTAGGTCATTTTTATCCTCCCTAGTGTTATTCTATGACATATAGGGTTTTAACCAATCTTGTGCATCCAATAAGTGTGTTTGTGACATTGGTTTAACATTTAGGTCATTTTCGTCCTTCCTAGGGTTGTTATAGTCCATTTACGGTATTTAACCAATCTGGTGCATCCAGTAAGTTAGTTTATGTCTTTGGATTAACAATTACGTCATTTTCGTCCTCCCTAGGGATATTCTAGGACATTTAGTCTTTTTTACCAACAAGTGCATCCAACAAGTGTGTTTGTGTCCCTTGATTAAGATTTAGGTCATTTTCGTCATCCCTAGGGTTAAACTAGTACATTTAGAGTTTTTAACCAATCTTGTACATCCAATAGATTTGTTTGTGTCATTAGATTAACATTTAGGTCATTTTTGTCCTCCTAAGTCTTATTCTACGCCATTAAGAGTTCTTAACCAATCTGTGCATCCGATAAGTGTATTTGGGTCATTGGATTAACACTTAGGTCATTTTCGTCCTCCCTAGGGTTGTTATTGTCCATTTGTTGTTCGTTTGTGTTAGTGGATCAACCTTTAGCTCATACTCCTCTTTCCTAGGGTTATTCTAGGACATTTAGGGTTTTTAACTAATCTTGTGCATTGGATTAACATTTAGGGTTTTTATCCAATAAGTATGTTTTTGGCATTAGGTGAACATTTAGGTCATTTTTGTCCTCCCTAGGGTTAATCTAGTTCATTTTGTGTTTTTAACCAATCTTGTGCATCCAATGCGTGTGTTAGTGTCATTCGATTAACATTGAGATCATTTTCGTCATACCTAGGGTTATTCTAGTCCATTTAGGGTTTTTTTTTACCAATCTTGTGCATCCTATAAGTGTATTTTTGTCATGGGATTAACATTTAGGTCATTTTCTTCTTCCCTAGGGTTATTGTAGTCCATTTAGGCTTTTTAACGAATCATCTCCATCCAATAAGTGTGTTTGTGTTATTGGATTAACATTAGGTCATTTTCGTCCTCCCTAGAGTTGTTCTAGACCATGTATGGTTTTTAACTATTCTTGTTTATCCAATAGGTTCGCTTCTCTCATTGGATTAACCTTTTGGTCGTTTCTCGTTCTTCCTAGGATTAGTCTTGGACATTTAGAGTTTTTAACCAATCTGGTGCTTGCAATAAGTGTGTTTGTGTTATTGGATTAATATTTAGCTCAATTTCGTCCACCCTAGGTTTATTCTTGTGCATTTAGGGTTTTTAACCCATCATGTGCATGTAATAAGTTTGTTTGCGTCATTGGATTACCATTACGAAATTCTTGTCCTCCCCAGGGTTGTTCTAGGAGATATAATGTTATAAACCAATATTTTCCATTCAACAAGTTTGTTTGAGGTATTGGACTAACATTTCGGTCATTTTTGTCCTCCTTAGGCTTATTCTAGTCAATTTACAGTTTTTAAACATTAGTGTGCCTCCAGTAGTTTTGTTTCATTGTATTAACATTTAGAATATTTTCGTCTTCCCTAGGCTTATTCAAGTCGATTTATGGTTTTCATCCGATGTTGTGCGTCCAATATGTTCGTTTGTGTCGTTGGATTTACCTTTAGGTAATTCTCGTCGTCCCTAAGGTTGTTCTTGTCGATTTAGAGTTTTTAACCAATCTTGTGCATCCAATAGGTCCGTTTGTGTCATTGGATTAACATTTAGGTCATTTTTATCCTCCATAGTGCTATTCTATGGCATTTAGGGTTTTAACCAATCTTGTGCATTCAATAAGTGTGTTTGTGTCATTGGTTTAACATTTAGGTCATTTTCGTCCTCCCTAGGGTTTTTCTAGTCCATTTACGGTTTTTAACCATTCTGGTACATCCAATAAGTTAGTTTGCGACTTTGGATTAACATTTATGTCATTTTCGTCCTCCCTAGGGTTATTCTCGGACATTTAGGGTTTTTTACTAACTAGTGCGTCCAACAAGTGTGTTTGTGTCCCTTGATTAATATTTAGGTCATTTTCGTCATCTCTAGGGTTAAACTAGTACATTTAGGGTTTTTAATCAATTTTGTACATCTGATAGGTTTGTTTGTGTCATTAGATTAACATTTAGGTCATTTTTGCCCTTCTAAGTCTTATTTTACGCCATTAAGAGTTCTTAACCAATCTTGTGCATCCGATAAGTGTATTTGGGTCATTGGCTTAACACTTAGGTCATTTTCGTCCTCCCTAGTGTTGTTGTTGTCCATTTGTGGTTCGTTTGTGTTAGTGGATTAACCTTTAGCTCATTCTCGTCTTTTCTGGGGTTATTCTAGTACATTTATGGATTTTATAACTAATCTTGTGCATTGGATTGAATTTTAGGGGTTTTATCCAATAAGTATCTAGTGCATCCAATACGTGTGTTAGTGTCATTCGATTAACATTGAGATCATTTTCGTCATACCTAGGGTTATTCTAGTCCATTTAGGATTTTTACCAATCTTGAGCATCCAATAAGTGTGTTTAAGTCATTAGATTAATATTAAGATCATTTTCTTCCTCCCTAGGGTTATTCAACTACATTTAGGGTTTTTATCGAATCTTGTGTGTCCAACAAGTGTGTTTGTGTCGTTGGATTAACATTTAGGTCATTTTCGTCATCCCTAGAGGTATTCTAGTCTATTTTGGGTTTTTAACAAAGCTTCTGCATGCAATAAGTGCATTTGTGCCATTGGGTTAACCTTTAGGTTATTTTGTCGTCCCTAGGGTTGTTCTAGTCCATATAGGGTTGTAAACTAATCTAGTGCATCCAATAAGTGTGTTTGTGACATTGGATTAATATTTAGGTCATTTTCGTCCTCCCTAGGGTTGTTCTAGTCCGTTTAGGTCATTTAACCAATCTTGTACACTGGATAGGTTCTTTTGTGTCATTGGATTAACACTTACGTCATTTTTGTCCTCCTTAAGGTTATTCCAGGCCATTTAGGGTTCTTAACCAATCTTGTGCATCCAATAAATGTATTTTTTTCATGGGATTAGCATTTAGGTCATTTTCTTCTTCCCTAGGCTTATTCTTGTCCATTTAGGATTTTTAACGAATTATCTCCATCCAATAAGTGTGTTTGTGTTATTGGATTAACATTTAGTTCATTTTTGTCCTCCCTAGAGTTGTTCTAGACCATGTATGGTTTTTAACTATTCTTGTTCATCCAATAGGTTCGCTTCTCTCATTGGATTAACCTTTTGGTCATTTCTCGTTCTTCCTAGGAGTAGTCTAGGACATTTAGAGTTTTTAACCAATCTTGTGCTTGCAATAAGTAGGTTTGTGTTATTGGATTAATATTTAGGTCAATTTCGTCCACTCGAAGTTTATTCTTGTGCATTTAGGGTTTTTGACCGAACATGTGCATGTAATACGTTTAATCATGTCATTGGATTACCATTAGGTCATTTTTGTCTTCCCCAGGGTCGTTCTAGGACATATGTTGTTATAAACCAGTTTTTTTCTTATTCTAGTCCATTTAGGATTTTTAACGAATCATCTCCATCCAATAAGTGTGTTTGTGTCATTGGATTAACATTTAGGTCATTTTTGTCCTCCCTAGAGTTGTTCTAGACCATGTATGGTTTTTAACTATTCTTGTTCATCCAATAGGTTCGCTTCTCTCGTTGGATTAAACTTTTGGTCATTTCTCGTTCTTCCTAGGGTTAGTCTAGGACATTTAGAGTTTTTAACCAATCTTGTGCTTGCAATAAGTAGGTTTGTGTTATTGGATTAATATTTAGGTCAATTTCGTCCACTCGAGGTTTATTCTTGTGCATTTAGGGTTTTTGACTGATCATGTGCATGTAATAAGTTTAATTGTGTCATTGGATTACCATTACGTCATTTTTGTCTTCCCCAGGGTCGTTCTAGGACATATATTGTTATAAACCAATCTTTTGCATCCAACAAGTTTGTTTGAGGTATTAGATTAACATTTTGGTCATTTTCGTCCTCCCTAGGCTTATTCTAGTCCATTTATAGTTTTTAAACATTATTGTGCATCCAATAAGTGTGTTTGTGTCATTGGATTAACATTTTGGTTATTTTTGTCCTCCATAGGGTTATTCTAGTCCTTTTGTGTCGTCTGTGTCATTAAATCTTGTGCATCGAATACGTATATTTGTGTCATTAGATTAACATTTTGGCAATTTTCGTCCTCACTACGGTTATTCTTGGTAATATTGGGTTTCATTCAATCTTGTGCATTTAATAAGTGTGTTTTTCTCAATGGATTAACACTTAGAAAATATTCGTCCTCCCTAGGGTTGTTCAAGTCCATTTAGGTTTTTTAACCATTTGTGCATCCAATAGATTCGGGTATCATTGTATTAACATTTAGGTCATTTGGTCCTCCCAAGGCTTATTGTAGGCCATTTAGGGTTCTTAACCAATATTGTGCATTCGATAAGTGTGTTTGTTTCATTGTATTAACATTTAGGTTATTTTCGTCCTCCCTAGGCTTATTGAAGTCCATTTATGGTTTTCATCCAATGTTGTGCATCCAATAGGTTCGTTTGTGTCGTTGGATTAACCTTTAGGTCATTCTCGTCGTCCCTTAGGTTGTTCTTGTCAGTTTAGAGTTTTTAAACAATCTTCTGCATCCAATAGGTCCGTATATGCCATTGGATTAACATTTAGGTATTTTTTTCCTCCCTAATGTTATTCTATGACATTTAGGGTTTTAACCAATCTTGTGTATCAAATAAGTGTGTTTGTGTTATATGTTTAACATTTAGGTCATTTTCGTCCTCCCTAGGATTGTTCTAGTCCATTTACGATTTTTAACAAATCTGGTGCATCCAGTAAGTTAGTTTGTTTCTTTGGATTAATATTTACATCATTTTCGTCCTCCTTAGGGTTATTCTAGGACATTTAGGGTTTTTTTACCAACTAGTGCATCCAACAAGTGTGTTTGGGTCACTTGATTAAGATTTAGGTCATTTTCATCAACCTTAGGGTTAAACTAGTACATTTAGGGTTTTTAACCACTCTTGTATATCCGATAGGTTTGTCTGTTGTTGGTACCAGTAACCTCTGTTAAATGAAAATTATGCGGAAGATTACCTATTTTTAGAGATATGCGCAGCACTTTAACAAATCGTACATTTATTAAACATAGCATCAAATAAGGTCCCAAAACTACAATACAAATGAATGCACAAAGTATATGGATCAAAGAATATATTGAGAGATGCACCAGTTACGTTTATTGTTCAAGATATTGATTCACTTACAATCATGCTGGAAACAGTCTTTCATGTAATATCAAAATATGCAGAAAGATATTCAAGTACTCAATCAATATCAAACAAATACACACTGCAGAAATTAAAAAGAGATAAGGGTAAGAAAGATTGTACGCAGTGATTTATACTTGTTCAGCCGTTGTTGAACGACCTACGTCCAGTCCCAAGATCAAATCCAATCTTGGCCTTTCCAATAGAATATCTCAGAATCCGTTTACAGATGTTCTAGCTCCTCGCCTATCAATCTAAAACGATTCTTTCTATTCTATTCTTATCTCCCTGAATCCCAGAGTTTATCTCCCATAAACTCTTCCAAGATTACAGTCAAGTTTCTTCTTGATGAGACCTCTCAATCACAGAAGATAACTACCAGTTAAGACTGGATTTCTCAATGTTATTTGTTTTAAGAATTTGTTTACAGATGTATCTAATCAGAAATTACACAGAGATTTCTTCAGCAGTCTTCTTCTCTAAAGTTGTTTCTCCAGCAATCTTTCTCAGTTCTTGTGGATCATGAAAGATGAATCTTCATGACTGAAAAAGTAATGTTCAAAGTTATTTCACAGTGAGAAACAAAGATATCAGAAAGTTATGTGTACGTTGTTGTATATTCGAAGAAGAGACTGAAAAACAGTTTATATAGTTTCAGGAAAAACAACATATGCATCGATTTACCCAATCGATTCATTAAAGTCATAATGCTGGTTAATCGATTTCCTCAATCGATTTCGCGAGTCTTGTTTTTCTTGAATCTTGAAACTGTACATTCTAATCGATTTAATCAATCGATTATTTTAAGTAGTTCTTCAAACTTTGATGACAGTATATAATTAAATCGATTTGCAGAATCGACTTGATGTGTTTTGTTCAAACAACGAGATCAAAACCATCAATGTGCTTAATCGATTTAACCATTCAGTCATCTCTGTTTATAAAACTTTTATGTCAATCGATTGTGCCAATCGATTGTGGATTTTAAGTCTGAAGTACTTTTCATCAGTTGGGTTATTCAATCGATTTACCAAGTCGATTGATACCAACTTTTATTACACAGATGTATATAAACATATTGTAGTAATCGATTGTGTATGTTCCAGACCTAAGTTGTTTTGAAACTTGTTTTAGTGAATCGATTGGCCTAATCGATTTAGTAAACAGGTTTGGCTCTGGGACATTAACAATCGATTGTTTCAATCGATGTAGACAAAAACAAAATTAAAGATGTGATTATTTCAATCGATTTGCCAAATCGATTGCCTGCAAAACGTGCTACTGACTTGCACATTTTAATTTCAGTAAGAATGTCAATCGATTTGTCTAATCGATTTAAACAATCAGTTTAGTCTTAGTGATTCACTCAATCGATATGCCTAATCGATTTGTGGCAAACTGGCTCTCTGACTTGTACAATTTATTTTCCAATATGTGTACCAATCGATTTGGAGAATCGATTGATAGCCCGTTTGATTTCTTCAAGGATGTACAAATCGATTGTGCTAATCGATTGGGTAACACCAAACTTTGTAAACTTATTCAACCCTGTTATAGAATCGATTGTACTAATCGATGTGCTCATGGATCATCAAGATTTTGTTGATTCCTTGAGTTCCAAGCAATTGTCTCGAGTATGTAGGATTGAATTTGTTGTTCCTGAAATTTTTCTCAGTTGACAATGTTAGATGTATTTCAAATTGGATGCTTGTCAATAACATCAAAAACGAACATATGTCTAACAATCTCCCCCTTTTTGATTTAAGTGACAAACATGCAATTTTAACTTGAGAAAAAAAAGGAATTATGAGTAACAGTTTTAGTAGAGCTCCCCCTAAGTTCAATATTCATAGAGAGTAAAGATAAGGATTAGGAGCAATGAAACTGATAAAGTAAAGCAGTAAAGAAATTACAGTTAGCACAAGTTATAATTTCTCTCCCCCTTTTGTCAGTTAAGGCAAAAAGTGGTGAAAGAGAAATGTTTGCTCCCCCTGAGGTTGTAGCAAACCTGAATACTGCTCTACAAAGAATCTAGAAAAGATTAGTAATAACAAGCAGTAATGCCAGTAATATTTTAACTTAGTTGAAATCAATTTTGGAATAGTGGACAAAACAGATTATGGCGCGCACTAGACAATATGAAAATGAAATGCAGCATTTGAAATGATTAACAATCTCAAGGTTCATAAATCAAAAAGAATTACATTCATCATGATCATTACAAAACGAAAGCAAAAAGAAACAAAGACAAACAAAACTAAGAAGCCTAAGGTCCTAAACGCCTAGAGATGCTGGTCCTCATTATTAGCAGGGGATGAGGCTGAGACCGCTGTATTAACCTCAGCAGGTGTCTCCTCACCATGAGTTGCAGCAACCTCTACTGTTGTTGGAGCAGTTTCTTCAGCCGCCTGTCTTCCTATTTCAACAACATCGCTGAAGGACAACTTAATGCCCAGATGTTCCTGAATAGCTGCCACGTCTTGCGCCATCTGATTTTGGTCTGCTTGAATCTTCTGAATAGCACCTTCAATCCTTTCATGAGATGCCTCCATCTTAGCGTTGTGAACTGCTTGTGCTGCCATAAATTCAAGCAGTTTGGTGAGCACTTCCGATTCTGCTGAAACATTCTCCGTAGCTGGTTGTTCAACACCTTGCTGGGTTTGTTCAGTAGAAGTCTGAGGTCGCTTCCAAACTCCATTGACTTTTCGCAGCTGCATTTGGTTCACGATGGATTCACCAAATGTTAGGACGGTCTTCGAGACTTCTTCACCCTTCAGAGATACCTTGAAGTGAGTGAGAATCTTCGTGACGAGCTGTGGATACGGAAGTACCAACTTCCCTTGAGCAGCTTCTAGCATGTGCCTGAGAACAATCCATGCCCAGCTCATCTTGAGCTCTTTGCATAGACCCCACAGTAGCACAATATCCAGCCGTTGCACAACTGCGTGATTTCCGGAACGTGGAACCAGCATCCGGGTGAGGGCGTACATCAGCATCCGTTGCTGAACCTTCATCTGGCCTATAAGGAGTGAAACAGATTCCACGAACCCTTCGACCATAAGATCCTGCACAGCTGCTTGCCTATCCAGATACTCTTCCCATCCGTCGTCATCAGCGTCTGCTTCGGTGCTGCCATCCACTGAGTTTCCAAAGTAGGGAAGTCCTGACAGAGTAGAGAACTCTTCGAAAGACATCGAAATCTTCTTCCCTTTGACTGTTGCTTTGAAGCCGGTGTCGGTCATCTTGAAATTTGAGTAGAATATCCGTATAAGATTCGGATATGTATCAAGCGAACAGGATAAGAAGTCTTCTAAACCATGAAACCGGAGATGGTTTTGAAATGAAAAACCATTACTGTCGAAGTAGCTGAAGTCCAAGACGCGAGCTTCGTGTATTTTCCGATTGACAAAAGCTTGCGGAAGTTTGAATTCATCAGCTTGATTAGGTGGAGGAGCAGTTGATTTCTTTGGAGTAGTCTTTTTCTGTGGAGTATTCTTTTTCTTTTTCCTTTGCGATATTTCCTTCATTGCGTCAGCGAGCAATTTTTCAGTCGGAGCTTCCTTTCTCTTTTTGGGTTTACCTAGATCAAGGGCAATACCTTTACCCTTATCTTGAGATGCAATCTTGTGTGTAGGTATTTGTACCCGTTTTGGAAGAGTGGGTGGTGGAGACGGAGTCCTCCCACTAGATGAAGAAGATGAAGGTGAAAGAGAAGGGGTTCGGGGTTGAGTTTGCTTAACACGAGCCATTAAAAAAAGTTGTGACACGATGAAGATTTGAAGGAAAGAAAAGTGTTTGGGAGTTGAAAACAGAGACTTTTTGAGAAATATTGCAGAAAATTGAAGTTGCAATCGATTAGGAAGATTGGAAAAGGATGGAAAATCGATTGTCACTGTTCCTTTTATAAAAAAAATCCAGAAATCGATTTCTCCAATCGATTTGATGACCGTTACTGGGGAAGGTCAACCAACAGAGCCGTTAGATCCTGCAACGGCTAGTAAAAACTGCAACGGTAACTATGCCAATCGATTACC
Source organism: Cicer pinnatifidum (assembly GCA_037974775.1). Classification (NCBI taxonomy): domain Eukaryota; kingdom Viridiplantae; phylum Streptophyta; class Magnoliopsida; order Fabales; family Fabaceae; genus Cicer; species Cicer pinnatifidum. The sequence continues at coordinate 28,865,769 of JBBPBR010000001.1, read as the reverse complement.
GAAATCGATTCATGAAGTTACGCAATCGATTAACCAAATCGATTTCGTATCAACTTAACAGTTCTCACATCAGTTTAACTCAGAATACACTTCAACAACTAACTCAGAGTCGATGTCCCCAATCGATTCTTTTTAAAGAAATCAACAAGCTCAATCGATTTCCCAAATCGATTTCGAGCAATTTCAGAAGACCTTCATCTCAGTTCAGAAAATACCTGCCTCAGCATCGATTTACCAAATCGATTCTTTTAAAGAAATAAAAACCACATATAAATCAATCGATTTCCCAAATCGATTTCGTGTTCACAGTTTTGAAAAAAAGACATATTATGGGTCACATCGATTAGGGCAATCGATTGTGTAACACATTTTCATGTGTAATCACAGGACAATCGATTTCGCAAATCGATTTGACACATAATTCAGATCTGACTAGGATCAATTATGCCTAATTTCATCCTAATGTGACGGAAACTTTCCTTTGGCAATGCTTTGGTCACAGGAGTCACACAGCCTATCTTTAGAAAACTTTCTATTGGGAAGGCCTATGACTAACTGCTTGCTAACAAGTCTATTCAGATGATCAATATGAATGTGTGCAATGCGTTTATGCCATAACCATGTTACATCAGCATTTGATAATAAGCAACAGGCAGAATTAACAGGCATATCAGTTAAATCTAACATGTATATATTATTAACTCTATTACCTACTAATTTCATGCTTTTGTCATGCTTGTTTTCAATTGTGCAAGAGAGTGGTGAAAAGCTTACTTGAAAGCCATTGTCACACAGCTGACTTATACTTAGAAGGTTATGTTTCAGCCCTTCCACATATAAGACATTTTTAATTATGGCAGTTGATTTGCTGCCAATGTTACCTTCACCGCATATCTTGCCCTTGTTGTTATCGTCGTACTTTACGAAACCACCTTCTTTCAGATTAAGGGACACAAACATTGATTTGTCCCCTGTCATATGCTTTTAGCATCCACTATCAAGATACCATTGGTGTTTTGTGGATCTCAAGCATACCTGCAATAGGATTAGAATTTGCATTCAGGTCCCCAATACAAATTGGGTCCTGGGGGGTTAATTTTAACATCTTGTGTCTTCATTTTCCAAATCTGTTTACATCCTCTATTGGCAAGTCTTTTAAATTTGCAATTGTAAACAAAATGTCCTTTTCTACAACAGAAATGACAAGTGACAGCAGAGGATGCAAACTGTTTCGGTTTGACAAAGACATTATGCAAATGACTAGACTTAGCATATTTTTGGTTATGTTTAACATTTTCATAACCTATGCCATGTTTAGTCATATTCCGATTTGCATGCTTTTTGCTATTAAAACCAAGTCCAGATTTTATATTGACACTTCTCTGGTTGCTAAGAATATCATTTAGTTTATCCTTGCTACTAGAGAGTTTCAATAAATCAGACTTCAATAATGCAACAGAATTCTCAAGATCAATGCATTTGGCAGATTTATCATGTGAGTCCTTTTTCAGTTGTTCACATAAGTCCTCAATCTTTTTATAATCATTTTTCATTTGATCATGCAATTTACATTGTTGTTCAAGCATTTTCTTAGTGTTTACTAACTGCTTAACAGATTTAACATATTCAGCATGTAGTTCGTTAAATGCATCTTGCAGTTCATCAAAAGAAGGATTATATTGAGAGCTTACCTCACTTTCTGATTCAGAATCCGTTTTAGCCATAAGACACAGATTCGCTTCTTCCGTTTCAGAAGATGTGGACGAATCTTCGTTGTCATTCCACGCAATGTATGCTTTTCTGTTTTTCTGAGCTGGTTCCTTGCCTTTAGGTTTGGAATTTTTGTTCTTGTTCTGCAGCTTGTAACAATCAGCTTTTATATGACCAGGTTTGCCACATTCGTAGCATGTAACTGTTTTACTGTCATTGTTTTTCGAGCTGGATTGCTTTCTGAATTTACTGTCTTTCTTTTTCAGAAATTTCTTAAATCTTTTGACAAGTAGTCCCAGTTCAGGTTCTTCATCATCCTCACTGCTAGATTCATCTGAGCTGGTCTCATGTTCAGATTTGGACTGTTGTGTTTGGGCTTTCAACGACAATCCTTTACGTTTCCTGTCAATTTGCTCAGCTTCATTTAGTCGATGTAGTTCCATCTCATGCTCTCTCAGTTTTCCAAACAATGTAGCTATTGTCATGCTTCCTAGATCCTTGGATTCTGCAATGGCAGTGATTTTTGGCTGCCATTCTCTAGTCAAACATCTCATTATTTTACTAATTTGCTGATCATTATCAATCTCTTTGCCTAAGGCATTCAGGTTGTTGACTATGTGCGTGAATCGGGTCTGCATGTCGTTTACTGATTCTTCTTTCTTCATGCTAAACAATTCGTACTCGTGCATGAGAGTATTTATCCGAGCTCTCTTTACATATGTGGTTCCTTCATGCGTTTGCTGAAGTGTATCCCACATTTGTTTTGCTGTTTTGCAATTTGAGACTCTGAAGAATTCATCATGACTCAAGGCTGCAGTTATAATGTTTTTTGCTTTGGCGTTGTACCCAACCTTCTTTTTGTCTTCATCAGTCCAGTCACTTTTTGGCTTTAGGATTGCTGATTCACCTGTACCTGCTATGGTTGGCACAAATGGTCCATTTTCTACAGCATCTAGAATATCAATACCACTAGCTTCAAGAAAAATTAACATGCGTTGTTTCCAATACATGTATGCGGCCCCGTTAAAAGCGGGAGGCCTAGCTAATGATGCACCCTCTCCTGGGAAATCAGAGGTCATGATTTTTGATGAGAGTTACTCTAACAAAAATTGGCTCTGATACCAATTGTTGGTACCAGTAACCTCTGTTAAATGAAAAATTATGCGGAAGATTACCTATTTTTTGAGATATGCGCAGCAGTTTAACAAATCGTACATTTATTAAACATAGCATCAAATAAGGTCCCAAAACTACAATACAAATGAATGCACAAAGTATATGGATCAAAGAATATATTGAGAGATGCACCAGTTACGTTTATTGTTCAAGATATTGATTCACTTACAATCATGCTGGAAACAGTCTTTCATGTAATATCAAAATATGCAGAAAGATATTCAAGTACTCAATCAATATCAAACAAATACACACTGCAGAAATTAAACAGAGATAAGGGTAAGAAAGATTGTACGCAGTGATTTATACTGGTTCAGCCGTTGTTGAACGACCTACGTCCAGTCCCAAGATCAAATCCAATCTTGGCCTTTCCAATAGAATATCTCAGAATCCGTTTACAGATGTTCTAGCTCCTCGCCTATCAATCTAAAACGATTCTTTCTATTCTATTCTTATCTCCCTGAATCCCAGAGTTTATCTCCCATAAACTCTTCCAAGATTACAATCAAGTTTCTTCTTGATGAGACCTCTCAATCACAGAAGATAACTACCAGTTAAGACTGGATTTCTCAATGTTATTTGTTTTAAGAATTTGTTTACAGATGTATCTAATCAGAAATTACACAGAGATTTCTTCAGCAGTCTTCTTCTCTAAAGTTGTTTCTCCAGCAATCTTTCTCAGTTCTTGTGGATCATGAAAGATGAATCTTCATGACTGAAAAAGTAATGTTCAAAGTTATTTCACAGTGAGAAACAAAGATATCAGAAAGTTATGTGTACGTTGTTGTATATTCGAAGAAGAGACTGAAAAACAGTTTATATAGTTTCAGGAAAAACAACATATGCATCGATTTACCCAATCGATTCATTAAAGTCATAATGCTGGTTAATCGATTTCCTCAATCGATTTCGCGAGTCTTGTTTTTCTTGAATCTTGAAACTGTACATTCTAATCGATTTACTCAATCGATTATTTTAAATAGTTCTTCAAACTTTGATGACAGTATATAATTAAATCGATTTGCAGAATCGACTTGATGTGTTTTGTTCAAACAACGAGATCAAAACCATCGATGTGCTTAATCGATTTTACCATTCAGTCATCTCTGTTTATAAAACTTTTATGTCAATCGATTGTGCCAATCGATTGTGGATTTTAAGTCTGAAGTACTTTTCATCAGTTGGGTTATTCAATCGATTTACCAAGTCGATTGATACCAACTTTTATTACACAGATGTATATAAACAGATTGTAGTAATCGATTGTGTATGTTCCAGACCTAAGTTATTTTGAAACTTGTTTTAGTGAATCGATTGGCCTAATCGATTTAGTAAACAGGTTTGGCTCTGGGACATTAACAATCGATTGTTTCAATCGATGTAGACAAAAACAAAATTAAAGATGTGATTATTTCAATCGATTTGCCAAATCGATTGCCTGCAAAACGTGCTACTGACTTGCAAATTTTAATTTCAGTAAGAATGTCAATCGATTTGTCTAATCGATTTAAACAATCAGTTTAGTCTTAGTGATTCACTCAATCGATGTGCCTAATCGATTTGTGGCAAACTGGCTCTCTGACTTGTACAATTTATTTTCCAATATGTGTACCAATCGATTTGGAGAATCGATTGATAGCCCGTTTGATTTCTTCAAGGATGTACAAATCGATTGTGCTAATCGATTGGGTAACACCAAACTTTATAAACTTATTCAACCCTGTTATAGAATCGATTGTACTAATCGATGTGCTCATGGATCATCAAGATTTTGTTGATTCCTTGAGTTCCAAGCAATTGTCTCGAGTATGTAGGATTGAATTTGTTGTTCCTGAAATTTTTCTCAGTTGACAGTGTTAGATGTATTTCAAATTGGATGCTTGTCAATAACATCAAAAACGAACATATGTCTAACAATCTCCCCCTTTTTGATTTAAGTGACAAACATGCAATTTTAACTTGAGAAAAAAAAATTCAAAGGAATTATAAGTAACAGTTTTAGTAGAGCTCCCCCTAAGTTCAATATTCATAGAGAGTAAAGATAAGGATTAGAGCAATAAAACTGATAAAATAAAGCAATAAAGAAATTACAGTTAGCACAAGTTATAATTTCTCTCCCCCTTTTGTCAGTTAAGGCAAAAAGTGGTGAAAGAGAAATGTTTGCTCCCCCTGAGGTTGTAGCAAACCTGAATACTGCTCTACAAAGAATCTAGAAAAGATTAGTAATAACAAGTAGTAATGCCAGTAATATTATAACTTAGTTGAAAACAATTTTGGAATAGTGTACAAAATATAAACAGATTATGGCGCGCACTAGACAATATGAAAATGAAATGCAGCAGTTGAAATGATTAACAATCTCAAGGTGTTTTGTGGATCTCAAGCATACCTGCAATAGGATTAGAATTTGCATTCAGGTCCCCAATACAAATTGGGTCCTGGGGGGTTAATTTTAACATCTTGTGTCTTCATTTTCCAAATCTGTTTACATCCTCTATTGGCAAGTCTTTTAAATTTGCAATTGTAAACAAAATGTCCTTTTCTACAACAGAAATGACAAGTGACAGCAGAGGATGCAAACTGTTTCGGTTTGACAAAGACATTATGCAAATGACTAGACTTAGCATATTTTTGGTGATATTTAACATTTTCATAACCTATGCCATGTTTAGTCATATTCCTATTTGCATGCTTTTTGCTATTAAAACCAAGTCCAGATTTTATATTGACACTTCTCTGGTTGCTAAGAATATCATTTAGTTTATCCTTGCTACTAGAGAGTTTCAATAAATCAGACTTCAATAATGCAACAGAATTCTCAAGATCAATGCATTTGGCAGATTTATCATGTGAGTCCTTTTTCAGTTGTTCACATAAGTCCTCAATCTTTTTATAATCATTTTTCATTTGATCATGCAATTTACATTGTTGTTCAAGCATTTTCTTAGTGTTTACTAATTGCTTAACAGATTTAACATATTCAGCATGCAGTTCGTTAAATGCATCTTGCAGTTCATCAAAAGAAGGATTATATTGAGAGCTTACCTCACTTTCTGATTCAGAATCCGTTTTAGCCATAAGACACAGATTCGCTTCTTCCGTTTCAGAAGATGTGGACGAATCTTCGTTGTCATTCCACGCAATGTATGCTTTTCTGTTTTTCTGAGCTGGTTCCTTGCCTTTAGGTTTGGAATTTTTGTTCTTGTTCTGCAGCTTGTAACAATCAGCTTTTATATGACCAGGTTTGCCACATTCGTAGCATGTAACTGTTTTACTGTCATTGTTTTTCGAGCTTGATTGCTTTCTGAATTTACTGTCTTTCTTTTTCAGAAATTTCTTAAATCTTTTGACAAGTAGTCCCAGTTCAGGTTCTTCATCATCCTCACTGCTTGATTCATCTGAGCTGGTCTCATGTTCAGATTTGGACTGTTGTGTTTGGGCTTTCAACGACAATCCTTTACGTTTCCTGTCAATTTGCTCAGCTTCATTTAGTCGATGTAGTTCCATCTCATGCTCTCTCAGTTTTCCAAACAATGTAGCTATTGTCATGCTTCCTAGATCCTTGGATTCTGCAATGGCAGTGATTTTTGGCTGCCATTCTCTAGTCAAACATCTCATTATTTTACTAATTTGCTGATCGTTATCAATCTCTTTGCCTAAGGCATTCAGGTTGTTGACTATGTGCGTGAATCGGGTCTGCATGTCGTTTACTGATTCTTCTTTCTTCATGCTAAACAATTCGTACTCGTGCATGAGAGTATTTATCCGAGCTCTCTTTACATCTGTGGTTCCTTCATGCGTTTGCTGAAGTGTATCCCACATTTGTTTTGCTGTTTTGCAATTTGAGACTCTGAAGAATTCATCATGACTCAAGGCTGCAGTTATAATGTTCTTTGCTTTGGCGTTGTACCCAACCTTCTTTTTGTCTTCATCAGTCCAGTCACTTTTTGGCTTTAGGATTGCTGATTCACCTGTACCTGCTATGGTTGGCACAAATGGTCCATTTTCTACAGCATCTAGAATATCAATACCACTAGCTTCAAGAAAAATTAACATGCGTTGTTTCCAATACATGTATGCGGCCCCGTTAAAAGCGGGAGGCCTAGCTAATGATGCACCCTCTCCTAGGAAATCAGAGGTCATGATTTTTGATGAGAGTTACACTAACAAAAATTGGCTCTGATACCAATTGTTGGTACCAGTAACCTCTGTTAAATGAAAATTATGCGGAAGATTACCTATTTTTAGAGATATGCGCAGCAGTTTAACAAATCGTACATTTATTAAACATAGCATCAAATAAGGTCCCAAAACTACAATACAAATGAATGCACAAAGTATATGGATCAAAGAATATATTGAGAGATGCACCAGTTACGTTTATTGTTCAAGATATTGATTCACTTACAATCATGCTGGAAACAGTCTTTCATGTAATATCAAAATATGCAGAAAGATATTCAAGTACTCAATCAATATCAAACAAATACACACTGCAGAAATTAAAAAGAGATAAGGGTAAGAAAGATTGTACGCAGTGATTTATACTGGTTCAGCCGTTGTTGAACGACCTACGTCCAGTCCCAAGATCAAATCCAATCTTGGCCTTTCCAATAGAATATCTCAGAATCCGTTTACAGATGTTCTAGCTCCTCGCCTATCAATCTAAAACGATTCTTTCTATTCTATTCTTATCTCCCTGAATCCCAGAGTTTATCTCCATAAACTCTTCCAAGATTACAGTCAAGTTTCTTCTTGATGAGACCTCTCAATCACAGAAGATAACTACCAGTTAAGACTGGATTTCTCAATGTTATTTGTTTTAAGAATTTGTTTACAGATGTATCTAATCAGAAATTACACAGAGATTTCTTCAGCAGTCTTCTTCTCTAAAGTTGTTTCTCCAGCAATCTTTCTCAGTTCTTGTGGATCATGAAAGATGAATCTTCATGACTGAAAAAGTAATGTTCAAAGTTATTTCACAGTGAGAAACAAAGATATCAGAAAGTTATGTGTACGTTGTTGTATATTCGAAGAAGAGACTGAAAAACAGTTTATATAGTTTCAGGAAAAACAACATATGCATCGATTTACCCAATCGATTCATTAAAGTCATAATGTTGGTTAATCGATTTCCTCAATCGATTTCGCGAGTCTTGTTTTTCTTGAATCTTGAAACTGTACATTCTAATCGATTTAATCAATCGATTATTTTAAGTAGTTCTTCAAACTTTGATGACAGTATATAATTAAATCGATTTGCAGAATCGACTTGATGTGTTTTGTTCAAACAACGAGATCAAAACCATCGATGTGCTTAATCGATTTAACCATTCAGTCATCTCTGTTTATAAAACTTTTATGTCAATCGATTGTGCCAATCGATTGTGGATTTTAAGTCTGAAGTACTTTTCATCAGTTGGGTTATTCAATCGATTTACCAAGTCGATTGATACCAACTTTTATTACACAGATGTATATAAACAGATTGTAGTAATCGATTGTGTATGTTCCAGACCTAAGTTATTTTGAAACTTGTTTTAGTGAATCGATTGGCCTAATCGATTTAGTAAACAGGTTTGGCTCTGGGACATTAACAATCGATTGTTTCAATCGATGTAGACAAAAACAAAATTAAAGATGTGATTATTTCAATCGATTTGCCAAATCGATTGCCTGCAAAACGTGCTACTGAATTGCACATTTTAATTTTAGTAAGAATGTCAATCGATTTGTCTAATCGATTTAAACAATCAGTTTAGTCTTAGTGATTCACTCAATCGATATGCCTAATCGATTTGTGGCAAACTGGCTCTCTGACTTGTACAATTTATTTTCCAATATGTGTACCAATCGATTTGAGAATCGATTGATAGCCCGTTTGATTTCTTCAAGGATGTACAAATCGATTGTGCTAATCGATTGGGTAACACCAAACTTTGTAAACTTATTCAACCCTGTTATAGAATCGATTGTACTAATCGATGTGCTCATGGATCATCAAGATTTTGTTGATTCCTTGAGTTCCAAGCAATTGTCTCGAGTATGTAGGATTGAATTTGTTGTTCCTGAAATTTTTCTCAGTTGACAATGTTAGATGTATTTCAAATTGGATGCTTGTCAATAACATCAAAAACGAACATATGTCTAACAGTTTGTGTCATTGGATTAACATTTATTCTACGCCATTAAGAGTTTTTTACCAATCTTGTGCATCCGATAAGTGTATTTGGGTCATTGGACCAACACTTTGGTCATTTTCGTCCTCCCTAGGGTTGTTGTTATCCATTTGTGGTTCGTTTGTGTCAGTGGATTAACCTTTAGCTCATTCTCGTCTTTCCTAGGGATATTCTAGGATATTTAGGATTTTTAACTAATCTTGTGCATTGGATTAACATTTAGGGTTTTTATCCAATAAGTATGTTTTTGTCATTAGGTGAACATTTAGGTCATTATTGTCGTCCCTAGGGTTATTTTAGTCCATTTAGTGTTTTTAACCAATCTTGTGCATGCAATACGTGTGTTAGTGTCATTCGATTAACATTGAGATCATTTTCGTCATACCTAGGGTTATTCTAGTCCATTTAGGGTTTCTTTTACCAATCTTGTGCATCCAATAAGTGTGTTTAAGTCATTAGATTAATATTTAGGTCATTTTCTTCCTCCAAAGGGTTTTTCTACGACATTTAGGGTTTTTATCCAATCTTATGTGTCCAACAAGTGTGTTTGTGTTGTTCGATTAACATTTAGTTCATTTTCGTCATCCCTTGGGGTATTCTAGTTTATTTAGGGTTTTTAACCAATCTTCTACATGCAATAAGTTCATTTGTCCCATTGGATTAACCTTTAGGTTATTTTGTCGTCCCTAGGGTTGTTCTAGTCCATTTAGGGTTTGAAACTAATCTAGTGCATCGAATAAGTTTGTTTGTGACATTTGATTAATATTTAGGTCATTTTCGTCCTCCCTACGGATGTTCTAGTCCATTTAAGGTATTTAACCAATCTTGTGCATCCAATAAGTTGTTTATGTCATTGGATGTACATTTAGGTCAATTTTGTTCTTCCTATGGTTTTTCTAGTCCATTAAGGATTTTTAATCAATCTTGTGAATCCTATAAGATGTTTGTGTCATTGGATTAACATATAGGTCATTTTCGTCCTTCCTATGGTTATTCTAGTCCATTTAGTTGTTTTAACAAATCTTGTAAGTTCAATAAGATCATTTGTGTCATTTGATTAAGATGTAGGTGATTTTCGTCCTCCCTAGGCTTATTCTACTTCATTTATTGTTTTTAACCAATCTTGTGCATCCAATAAGTTTGTTCGTGTCATTGGATTAATATTTAGGTTATTTTGGTCCTTACTAGGGTTATTTTAGTCCATTTTGTGTTTTTAACAAATCTTGTGCATCCTATAAGTTCAATTATTTAATTATATTTGCATTTAGGTCATTTTCGTTCTCCCTAGTGTTATTCTAATCCATTTATAGTTTTTAACCAATTTATTGAATCCAATGAGTGTTTTTGTCATTGGACTAACATTTAGGTCATTTTCGTCTTCCCTAGGGTTTTCTAGTGGATTTTGTGTTTTTACTCAATTTGTGCATCCAATAAGTTCGTTCCAACACATGGATTAACATTTAGGTCATTTTCGTCCACCCAAGGGTTATTCTAGTCTGTTAATAGTTTTTTAGCACTCTAGGTAATCCAATCATTGTTTTTGGGTCATTAGATTATCATTAAGGTCATTTTTGTTCCCCTGTTAGGGTTATTCTAGTCCATTTATGGTTTTTAATCAATCTTGTGTATCCAATAAGTTCGCTTCTGTCATTGGATTAACATTTAGGTTATTTTTTTTCCTCCTTATACTTATTCTAATCCATTTATCGTTTTTATCAAATCTTGTGCATCCTCTAAGTGCATATGTGTTGTTTGATTAACATTTAGGTCATATTCGTCCTCCCTAGTGAAATTCTAGTCTATTAAAGGTTTTTAACAAATCTTGTGCAGCCAATAAGTGTGTTTGTCTCAATGGATTAACATTTAGCTCACTATCGTACTACCAAGGGTTATCCTAGTCTATTTAGTGGTTTTAATCAATCTTGTGCATCCAATAAGTTCGTCTGTGTCAATGGATTAACTCTTAGCAAATTTTATTCCATCCTAGCTTTATTCTTATTCATTTAGGATTGTTATCCAATAAGTTCGTTTGTGTCATAGGATTGACATTTAGGTCATTTTCGTACTAACCGGGGTTATTCTACTTTATTTAGTGTTTTTAACAATTCTTGTGCATCCCATAAGTTTGTTTGTTTAATTATATTAACATTTTGGTCATTTTCATCCCCGGTAGGCTTATTATGGTCCATTTAGGGTTTTTAACCAATGTTGTGCATCCAATTACTGTTTTCGTGTCATTGGACTAACACTTAGGTCATTTTGGTCTTCCCTAGGATTATTCTAGTTGATTTTTGGTTTTTAACCAATCTCGTACATCCAATAAGGTTTTTAGTGTCATTGGACTAACATTTAGGACATTTTTGTGCTCCCTACGGTTATTGAAGTTCATTTAGGGGTTTTAATCAATCTTGTGCATCCAATAAGTTTATGTGTGTCAATTGATTAACATTTAGATCATTTAGGTCATTTAGGATTTTTAACCAATCTTGTGCATCCAAAAAGTTCGTTATTATTATATGTTTAACATTTAGGTCATTTTCTTCCTTACCAGGGTTATTCTAGTCCATTTATTGTTTTTAACAAATCTTGTACATCGTATACTCTCGTTTTTGTAGTTAAATTCATATTTAGGTCATTTTCTTCCTCCCTAGGATTATTGTAGTCCATTTAGGGTTTTTAACCAATCTTGTGCATCCAATAAGTGTTTTGTGTCATTGGATTAACGTTTTGGTCATTTTTGTCCTCCCTAGGGTTATTCTAGTCCATTTAAGGTTTATTTATCAATCTTGTGCATCCTATGAGTTAGTTTGTTTAATTGTATTAACATTTAGGTCATTTTCGTCATCATTGGGATTACTCTATCCATTTAGAGTTTTTAACCAATCATATGCATCCAATAAGTGTGTTTGTGTCATTGGATTAACATTTAGGTTATTTTTGTCCCCCATAGGGTTATTCTAGTCCTTTTCTGTCGTCTGTGTCATTATTAAATCTTGTGCATCCAATACGTATATTTGTGTCATTAGATTAACATTTTGGCAATTTTCGTCCTCACTACGGTTATTCTTGGTAATATTGGGTTTCATTCAATCTTGTGCATTTAATAAGTGTGTTTTTGTCATTGGATTAACACTTAGAAAATATTCGTCCTCCCTAGGGTTGTTCAAGTCCATTTAGGTTTTTTAATCATTTGTGCATCCAATAGATTCGGGTATCATTGTATTAACATTTAGGTCATTTGGTCCTCCCAAGGCTTATTGTAGGCCATTTAGGGTTCTTAACCAATATTGTGCATTCAATAAGTGTGTTTGTTTCATTGTATTAACATTTAGGTTCTTTTCGTCCTCCCTAGGCTTATTCCAGTCCATTTATGGTTTTCATCCAATGTTGTGCATCCAATAGGTTCGTTTGTGTCGTTGGATTAACCTTTAGGTCATTCTCGTCGTCCCTTAGGTTGTTCTTGTCAGTTTAGAGTTTTTAAACAATCTTGTGCATCCAATAGGTCCGTATATGCCATTGGATTAACATTTAGGTATTTTTTTCCTCCCTAATGTTATTCTATGACATTTAGGGTTTTAACCAATCTTGTGTATCAAATAAGTGTGTTTGTGTCATTGGTTTAACATTTAGGTCATTTTCGTCCTCCCTAGGATTGTTCTAGTCCATTTACGATTTTTAACAAATCTGGTGCATCCAGTAAGTTAGTTTGTTTCTTTGGATTAATATTTACGTCATTTTCGTCCTCCTTAGGGTTATTCTAGGACATTTAGGATTTTTTTACCAACTAGTGCATCCAACAAGTGTGTTTGGGTCACTTGATTAAGATTTAGGTCATTTTCATCATCCTTAGGGTTAAACTAGTACATTTAGGGTTTTTAACCACTCTTGTATATCCGATAGGTTTGTTTGTGTCATTGGATTAACATTGATTCTACGCCATTAAGAGTTTTTTACCAATCTTGTGCATCCGATAAGTGTATTTGGGTCATTGGACCAACACTTTGGTCATTTTCGTCCTCCCTAGGGTTGTTGTTATCCATTTGTGGTTCGTTTGTGTCAGTGGATTAACCTTTAGCTCATTCTCGTCTTTCCTAGGGACATTCTAGGACATTTACGATTTTTAATTAATCTTGTGCATTGGATTAACATTTAGGGTTTTTATCCAATAAGTATGTTTTTGTCATTAGGTGAACATTTAGGTCATTATTGTCCTCCCTATGGTTATTTTAGTCCATTTAGTGTTTTTAACCAATCTTGTGCATCCAATACGTGTGTTAGTGTCATTCGATTAACATTGAGATCATTTTCGTCATACCTAGGGTTATTCTAGTCCATTTAGGGTTTCTTCCTCCAGAGGGTTTTTCTACGACATTTAGGGTTTTTATCCAATCTTATGTGTCCAACAAGTGTGTTTGTGTTGTTCGATTAACATTTAGGTCATTTTCGTCATCCCTTGGGGTATTCTAGTTTATTAAGGGTTTTTAACCAATCTTCTACATGCAATAAGTTCGTTTGTGCTATTGGATTAACCTTTAGGTTATTTTGTCGTCCCTAGGGTTGTTCTAGTCCATTTAGGGTTTGAAACTAATCTAGTGCATCGAATAAGTGTGTTTGTGACATTTGATTAATATTTAGGTCATTTTCGTCCTCCCTACGGATGTTCTAGTCCATTTAGGGTATTTAACCAATCTTCTGCATCCAATAAGTTGTTTATGTCATTGGATGTACATTTAGGTCAATTTTGTTCTTCCTATGGTTTTTCTAGTCCATTTAGGATTTTTAATCAATCTTGTGAATCCTATAAGTTGTTTGTGTCATTGTATTAACATGTAGGTCATTTTCGTCCTCCCTATGGTTATTCTAGTCCATTTAGTTGTTTTAACAAATCTTGTAAGTTCAATAAGATCATTTGTGTCATTTGATTAAGATGTAGGTGATTTTCGTCCTCCCTAGGCTTATTCTACTTCATTTATTGTTTTTAACCAATCTTGTGCATCCAATAAGTTTGTTTGTGTCATTGGATTAATATTTAGGTTATTTTGGTCCTTACTAGGGTTATTTTAGTCCATTTCGTGTTTTTAACAAATCTTGTGCATCCTATAAGTTCAATTATTTAATTATATTTGCATTTAGGTCATTTTCGTTCTCCCTAGTGTTATTCTAATCCATTTACAGTTTTTAACCAATTTATTGAATCCAATGAGTCTTTTTGTCATTGGACTAACATTTAGGTCATTTTCGTCTTCCCTAGGGTTTTCTAGTGGATTTTGTGTTTTTACTCAATCTGTGCATCCAATAAGTTCGTTCCAACACAAGGATTAACATTTAGGTCATTTTCGTCCACCCAAGGGTTATTCTAGTCTGTTAATAGTTTTTTAGCACTCTAGGTAATCCAATCATTGTTTTTGGGTCATTAGATTATCATTAAGGTCATTTTTGTTCCCCTGTTAGGGTTATTCTAGTCCATTTATGGTTTTTAATCAATCTTGTGTATCCAATAAGTTCGCTTCTGTCATTGGATTAACATTTAGGTTATTTTTTTTCCTCCTTATACTTATTCTAATCCATTTATCGTTTTTATCAAATCTTGTGCATCCTCTAAGTGCATATGTGTTGTTTGATTAACATTTAGGTCATATTCGTCCTCCTTAGTGAAATTCTAGTCTATTAAAGGTTTTTAACAAATCTTGTGCAGCCAATAAGTGTGTTTGTCTCAATGGATTAACATTTAGCTCACTATCGTACTACCAAGGGTTATCCTAGTCTATTTAGTGGTTTTAATCAATCTTGTGCATCCAATAAGTTCGTCTGTGTCAATGGATTAACTCTTAGCAAATTTTATTCCATCCTAGCCTTATTCTTATTCATTTAGGATTGTTATCCAATAAGTTCGTTTGTGTCATAGGATTGACATTTAGGTCATTTTCGTACTAACCGGGGTTATTCTACTTCATTTAGTGTTTTTAACAATTCTTGTGCATCCCATAAGTTTGTTTGTTTAATTATATTAACATTTTGGTCATTTTCATCCCCGGTAGGCTTATTATGGTCCATTTAGGGTTTTTAACCAATGTTGTGCATCCAATTACTGTTTTCGTGTCATTGGACTAACACTTAGGTCATTTTGGTCTTCCCTAGGATTATTCTAGTTGATTTTTGGTTTTTAACCAATCTCGTACATCCAATAAGGTTTTTAGTGTCATTGGACTAACATTTAGGACATTTTTGTGCTCCCTAGGGTTATTGAAGTTCATTTAGGGGTTTTAATCAATCTTGTGCATCCAATAAGTTTATGTGTGTCAATTGATTAACATTTAGATCATTTAGGTCATTTAGGGTTTTTAACCAATCTTGTGCATCCAAAAAGTTCGTTATTATTATATGTTTAACATTTAGGTCATTTTCTTCCTTACCAGGGTTATTCTAGTCCATTTATTGTTTTTAACAAATCTTGTACATCGTATACTCTCGTTTTTGTAGTTAAATTCATATTTAGGTCATTTTCTTCCTCCCTAGGATTATTGTAGTCCATTTAGGGTTTTTAACCAATCTTGTGCATCCAATAAGTGTTTTGTGTCATTGGATTAACGTTTTGGTCATTTTTGTCCTCCCTAGGGTTATTCTAGTCCATTTAAGGTTTATTTATCAATCTTGTGCATCCTATGAGTTAGTTTGTTTAATTGTATTAACATTTAGGTCATTTTCGTCATCATTGGGATTACTCTATCCATTTAGAGTTTTTAACCAATCATATGCATCCAATAAGTGTGTTTGTGTCATTGGATTAACATTTAGGTTATTTTTGTCCTCCATAGGGTTATTCTAGTCCTTTTGTGTCGTCTGTGTCATTATTAAATCTTGTGCATCCAATACGTATATTTGTGTCATTAGATTAACATTTTGGCAATTTTCGTCCTCACTACGGTTATTCTTGGTAATATTGGGTTTCATTCAATCTTGTGCATTTAATAAGTGTGTTTTTGTCATTGGATTAACACTTAGAAAATCTTCGTCCTCCCTAGGGTTGTTCAAGTCCATTTAGGTTTTTTAATCATTTGTGCATCCAATAGATTCGGGTATCATTGTATTAACATTTAGGTCATTTGGTCCTCCCAAGGCTTATTGTAGGCCATTTAGGGTTCTTAACCAATATTGTGCATTCAATAAGTGTGTTTGTTTCATTGTATTAACATTTAGGTTCTTTTCGTCCTCCCTAGGCTTATTCCAGTCCATTTATGGTTTTCATCCAATGTTGTGCATCCAATAGGTTCGTTTGTGTCGTTGGATTAACCTTTAGGTCATTCTCGTCGTCCCTTAGGTTGTTCTTGTCAGTTTAGAGTTTTTAAACAATCTTGTGCATCCAATAGGTCCGTATATGCCATTGGATTAACATTTAGGTATTTTTTTCCTCCCTAATGTTATTCTATGACATTTAGGGTTTTAACCAATCTTGTGTATCAAATAAGTGTGTTTGTGTCATTGGTTTAACATTTAGGTCATTTTCGTCCTCCCTAGGATTGTTCTAGTCCATTTACGATTTTTAACAAATCTGGTGCATCCAGTAAGTTAGTTTGTTTCTTTGGATTAATATTTACGTCATTTTCGTCCTCCTTAGGGTTATTCTAGGACATTTAGGATTTTTTTACCAACTAGTGCATCCAACAAGTGTGTTTGGGTCACTTGATTAAGATTTAGGTCATTTTCATCATCCTTAGGGTTAAACTAGTACATTTAGGGTTTTTAACCACTCTTGTATATCCGATAGGTTTGTTTGTGTCATTGGATTAACATTTATTCTATGCCATTAAGAGTTTTTTACCAATCTTGTGCATCCGATAAGTGTATTTGGGTCATTGGACCAACACTTTGGTCATTTTCGTCCTCCCTAGGGTTGTTGTTATCCATTTGTGGTTCGTTTGTGTCAGTGGATTAACCTTTAGCTCATTCTCGTCTTTCCTAGGGACATTCTAGGACATTTACGATTTTTAATTAATCTTGTGCATTGGATTAACATTTAGGGTTTTTATCCAATAAGTATGTTTTTGTCATTAGGTGAACATTTAGGTCATTATTGTCCTCCCTAGGGTTATTTTAGTCCATTTAGTGTTTTTAACCAATCTTGTGCATCCAATACGTGTGTTAGTGTCATTCGATTAACATTGAGATCATTTTCGTCATACCTAGGGTTATTCTAGTCCATTTAGGGTTTCTTTTACCAATCTTGTGCATCCAATAAGTGTGTTTAAGTCATTAGATTAATATTTAGGTCATTTTCTTCCTCAAGAGGGTTATTCTACGACATTTAGGGTTTTTATCCAATCTTATGTGTCCAACAAGTGTGTTTGTGTTGTTCGATTAACATTTAGGTCATTTTCGTCATCCCTTGGGGTATTCTAGTTTATTTAGGGTTTTTAACCAATCTTCTACATGCAATAAGTTCGTTTGTGCCATTGGATTAACCTTTAGGTTATTTTGTTGTCCCTAGGGTTGTTATAGTCCATTTAGGGTTTGAAACTAATCTAGTGCATCGAATAAGTGTGTTTGTGACATTGGATTAATATTTAGGTCATTTTCGTCCTCCCTACGGATGTTCTAGTCCATTTAGGGTATTTAACCAATCTTGTGCATCCAATAAGTTGTTTGTGTCATTGGATGTACATTTAGGTCAATTTTGTTCTTTTTATGGTTTTTCTAGTCCATTTAGGATTTTTAATCAATCTTGTGAATCCTATAAGTTGTTTGTGTCATTGGATTAACATATAGGTCATTTTCGTCCTCCCTATGGTTATTCTAGTCCATTTAGTTGTTTTAACAAATCTTGTAAGTTCAATAAGATCATTTGTGTCATTTGATTAAGATGTAGGTGATTTTCGTCCTCCCTAGGCTTATTCTACTTCATTTATTGTTTTTAACCAATCTTGTGCATCCAATAAGTTTGTTTGTGTCATTGGATTAATATTTAGGTTATTTTGGTCCTTACTAGGGTTATTTTAGTCCATTTCGTGTTTTTAACAAATCTTGTGCATCCTATAAGTACAATTGTTTAATTATATTTGCATTTAGGTCATTTTCGTTCTCCCTAGGGTTATTCTAATCCATTTACAGTTTTTAACCAATTTATTGAATCCAATGAGTGTTTTTGTC
>JBBPBR010000001.1:28831796-28842752 GCA_037974775.1 Cicer pinnatifidum | reverse complement strand
TTCGTCCTCCCTAGGGTTGTTCAAGTCCATTTAGGTTTTTTAATCATTTGTGCATCCAATAGATTCGGGTATCATTGTATTAACATTTAGGTCATTTGGTCCTCCCAAGGCTTATTGTAGGCCATTTAGGGTTCTTAACCAATATTGTGCATTCAATAAGTGTGTTTGTTTCATTGTATTAACATTTAGGTTCTTTTCGTCCTCCCTAGGCTTATTCCAGTCCATTTATGGTTTTCATCCAATGTTGTGCATCCAATAGGTTCGTTTGTGTCGTTGGATTAACCTTTAGGTCATTCTCGTCGTCCCTTAGGTTGTTCTTGTCAGTTTAGAGTTTTTAAACAATCTTGTGCATCCAATAGGTCCGTATATGCCATTGGATTAACATTTAGGTATTTTTTTCCTCCCTAATGTTATTCTATGACATTTAGGGTTTTAACCAATCTTGTGTATCAAATAAGTGTGTTTGTGTCATTGGTTTAACATTTAGGTCATTTTCGTCCTCCCTAGGATTGTTCTAGTCCATTTACGATTTTTAACAAATCTGGTGCATCCAGTAAGTTAGTTTGTTTCTTTGGATTAATATTTACGTCATTTTCGTCCTCCTTAGGGTTATTCTAGGACATTTAGGATTTTTTTACCAACTAGTGCATCCAACAAGTGTGTTTGGGTCACTTGATTAAGATTTAGGTCATTTTCATCATCCTTAGGGTTAAACTAGTACATTTAGGGTTTTTAACCACTCTTGTATATCCGATAGGTTTGTTTGTGTCATTGGATTAACATTTATTCTATGCCATTAAGAGTTTTTTACCAATCTTGTGCATCCGATAAGTGTATTTGGGTCATTGGACCAACACTTTGGTCATTTTCGTCCTCCCTAGGGTTGTTGTTATCCATTTGTGGTTCGTTTGTGTCAGTGGATTAACCTTTAGCTCATTCTCGTCTTTCCTAGGGACATTCTAGGACATTTACGATTTTTAATTAATCTTGTGCATTGGATTAACATTTAGGGTTTTTATCCAATAAGTATGTTTTTGTCATTAGGTGAACATTTAGGTCATTATTGTCCTCCCTAGGGTTATTTTAGTCCATTTAGTGTTTTTAACCAATCTTGTGCATCCAATACGTGTGTTAGTGTCATTCGATTAACATTGAGATCATTTTCGTCATACCTATGGTTATTCTAGTCCATTTAGGGTTTCTTTTACCAATCTTGTGCATCCAATAAGTGTGTTTAAGTCATTAGATTAATATTTAGGTCATTTTCTTCCTCAAGAGGGTTATTCTACGACATTTAGGGTTTTTATCCAATCTTATGTGTCCAACAAGTGTGTTTGTGTTGTTCGATTAACATTTAGGTCATTTTCGTCATCCCTTGGGGTATTCTAGTTTATTTAGGGTTTTTAACCAATCTTCTACATGCAATAAGTTCGTTTGTGCCGTTGGATTAACCTTTAGGTTATTTTGTTGTCCCTAGGGTTGTTATAGTCCATTTAGGGTTTGAAACTAATCTAGTGCATCGAATAAGTGTGTTTGTGACATTGGATTAATATTTAGTTCATTTTCGTCCTCCCTACGGATGTTCTAGTCCATTTAGGGTATTTAACCAATCTTGTGCATCCAATAAGTTGTTTGTGTCATTGGATGTACATTTAGGTCAATTTTGTTCTTTTTATGGTTTTTCTAGTCCATTTAGGATTTTTAATCAATCTTGTGAGTCCTATAAGTTGTTTGTGTCATTGGATTAACATATAGGTCATTTTCGTCCTCCCTATGGTTATTCTAGTCCATTTAGTTGTTTTAACAAATCTTGTAAGTTCAATAAGATCATTTGTGTCATTTGATTAAGATGTAGGTGATTTTCGTCCTCCCTAGGCTTATTCTACTTCATTTATTGTTTTTAACCAATCTTGTGCATCCAATAAGTTTGTTTGTGTCATTGGATTAATATTTAGGTTATTTTGGTCCTTACTAGGGTTATTTTAGTCCATTTCGTGTTTTTAACAAATCTTGTGCATCCTATAAGTACAATT
The DNA here is from genome assembly GCA_037974775.1 of Cicer pinnatifidum. Classification (NCBI taxonomy): domain Eukaryota; kingdom Viridiplantae; phylum Streptophyta; class Magnoliopsida; order Fabales; family Fabaceae; genus Cicer; species Cicer pinnatifidum. Next base: position 28,840,719 of record JBBPBR010000001.1, on the reverse strand, counting down.
GTTTAATTATATTTGCATTTAGGTCATTTTCGTTCTCCCTAGGGTTATTCTAATCCATTTACAGTTTTTAACCAATTTATTGAATCCAATGAGTGTTTTTGTCATTGGACTAACATTTAGGTCATTTTCGTCTTCCCTAGGGTTTTCTAGTGGATTTTGTGTTTTTACTCAATCTGTGCATCTAATAAGTTCGTTCCAACACATGGATTAACATTTAGGTCATTTTCGTCCACCCAAGGGTTATTCTAGTCTGTTAATAGTTTTTTAGCACTCTAGGTAATCCAATCATTGTTTTTGGGTCATTAGATTATCATTAAGGTCATTTTTGTTCCCCTGTTAGGGTTATTCTAGTCCATTTATGGTTTTTAATCAATCTTGTGTATCCAATAAGTTCGCTTCTGTCATTGGATTAACATTTAGGTTATTTTTTTTTCCTCCTTATACTTATTCTAATCCATTTATCGTTTTTATCAAATCTTGTGCATCCTCTAAGTGCATATGTGTTGTTTGATTAACATTTAGGTCATATTCGTCCTCCCTAGTGAAGTTCTAGTCTATTAAAGGTTTTTAACAAATCTTGTGCAGCCAATAAGTGTGTTTGTCTCAATGGATTAACATTTAGCTCACTATCGTACTACCAAGGGTTATCCTAGTCTATTTAGTGGTTTTAATCAATCTTGTGCATCCAATAAGTTCGTCTGTGTCAATGGATTAACTCTTAGCAAATTTTATTCCATCCTAGCCTTATTCTTATTCATTTAGGATTGTTATCCAATAAGTTCGTTTGTGTCATAGGATTGACATTTAGGTCATTTTCGTACTAACCGGGGTTATTCTACTTCATTTAGTGTTTTTAACAATTCTTGTGCATCCCATAAGTTTGTTTGTTTAATTATATTAACATTTTGGTCATTTTCATCCCCGGTAGGCTTATTATGGTCCATTTAGGGTTTTTAACCAATGTTGTGCATCCAATTACTGTTTTCGTGTCATTGGACTAACACTTAGGTCATTTTGGTCTTCCCTAGGATTATTCTAGTTGATTTTTGGTTTTTAACCAATCTCGTACATCCAATAAGGTTTTTAGTGTCATTGGACTAACATTTAGGACATTTTTGTGCTCCCTACGGTTATTGAAGTTCATTTAGGGGTTTTAATCAATCTTGTGCATCCAATAAGTTTATGTGTGTCAATTGATTAACATTTAGATCATTTAGGTCATTTAGGATTTTTAACCAATCTTGTGCATCCAAAAAGTTCGTTATTATTATATGTTTAACATTTAGGTCATTTTCTTCCTTACCAGGGTTATTCTAGTCCATTTATTGTTTTTAACAAATCTTGTACATCGTATACTCTCGTTTTTGTAGTTAAATTCATATTTAGGTCATTTTCTTCCTCCCTAGGATTATTGTAGTCCATTTAGGGTTTTTAACCAATCTTGTGCATCCAATAAGTGTTTTGTGTCATTGGATTAACGTTTTGGTCATTTTTGTCCTCCCTAGGGTTATTCTAGTCCATTTAAGGTTTATTTATCAATCTTGTGCATCCTATGAGTTAGTTTGTTTAATTGTATTAACATTTAGGTCATTTTCGTCATCATTGGGATTACTCTATCCATTTAGAGTTTTTAACCAATCATATGCATCCAATAAGTGTGTTTGTGTCATTGGATTAACATTTAGGTTATTTTTGTCCTCCATAGGGTTATTCTAGTCCTTTTGTGTCGTCTGTGTCATTATTAAATCTTGTGCATCCAATACGTATATTTGTGTCATTAGATTAACATTTTGGCAATTTTCGTCCTCACTACGGTTATTCTTGGTAATATTGGGTTTCATTCAATCTTGTGCATTTAATAAGTGTGTTTTTGTCATTGGATTAACACTTAGAAAATCTTCGTCCTCCCTAGGGTTGTTCAAGTCCATTTAGGTTTTTTAATCATTTGTGCATCCAATAGATTCGGGTATCATTGTATTAACATTTAGGTCATTTGGTCCTCCCAAGGCTTATTGTAGGCCATTTAGGGTTCTTAACCAATATTGTGCATTCAATAAGTGTGTTTGTTTCATTGTATTAACATTTAGGTTCTTTTCGTCCTCCCTAGGCTTATTCCAGTCCATTTATGGTTTTCATCCAATGTTGTGCATCCAATAGGTTCGTTTGTGTCGTTGGATTAACCTTTAGGTCATTCTCGTCGTCCCTTAGGTTGTTCTTGTCAGTTTAGAGTTTTTAAACAATCTTGTGCATCCAATAGGTCCGTATATGCCATTGGATTAACATTTAGGTATTTTTTTCCTCCCTAATGTTATTCTATGACATTTAGGGTTTTAACCAATCTTGTGTATCAAATAAGTGTGTTTGTGTCATTGGTTTAACATTTAGGTCATTTTCGTCCTCCCTAGGATTGTTCTAGTCCATTTACGATTTTTAACAAATCTGGTGCATCCAGTAAGTTAGTTTGTTTCTTTGGATTAATATTTACGTCATTTTCGTCCTCCTTAGGGTTATTCTAGGACATTTAGGATTTTTTTACCAACTAGTGCATCCAACAAGTGTGTTTGGGTCACTTGATTAAGATTTAGGTCATTTTCATCATCCTTAGGGTTAAACTAGTACATTTAGGGTTTTTAACCACTCTTGTATATCCGATAGGTTTGTTTGTGTCATTGGATTAACATTTATTCTATGCCATTAAGAGTTTTTTACCAATCTTGTGCATCCGATAAGTGTATTTGGGTCATTGGACCAACACTTTGGTCATTTTCGTCCTCCCTAGGGTTGTTGTTATCCATTTGTGGTTCGTTTGTGTCAGTGGATTAACCTTTAGCTCATTCTCGTCTTTCCTAGGGACATTCTAGGACATTTACGATTTTTAATTAATCTTGTGCATTGGATTAACATTTAGGGTTTTTATCCAATAAGTATGTTTTTGTCATTAGGTGAACATTTAGGTCATTATTGTCCTCCCTAGGGTTATTTTAGTCCATTTAGTGTTTTTAACCAATCTTGTGCATCCAATACGTGTGTTAGTGTCATTCGATTAACATTGAGATCATTTTCGTCATACCTAGGGTTATTCTAGTCCATTTAGGGTTTCTTCCTCCAGAGGGTTTTTCTACGACATTTAGGGTTTTTATCCAATCTTATGTGTCCAACAAGTGTGTTTGTGTTGTTCGATTAACATTTAGGTCATTTTCGTCATCCCTTGGGGTATTCTAGTTTATTAAGGGTTTTTAACCAATCTTCTACATGCAATAAGTTCGTTTGTGCTATTGGATTAACCTTTAGGTTATTTTGTCGTCCCTAGGGTTGTTCTAGTCCATTTAGGGTTTGAAACTAATCTAGTGCATCGAATAAGTGTGTTTGTGACATTTGATTAATATTTAGGTCATTTTCGTCCTCCCTACGGATGTTCTAGTCCATTTAGGGTATTTAACCAATCTTCTGCATCCAATAAGTTGTTTATGTCATTGGATGTACATTTAGGTCAATTTTGTTCTTCCTATGGTTTTTCTAGTCCATTTAGGATTTTTAATCAATCTTGTGAATCCTATAAGTTGTTTGTGTCATTGTATTAACATGTAGGTCATTTTCGTCCTCCCTATGGTTATTCTAGTCCATTTAGTTGTTTTAACAAATCTTGTAAGTTCAATAAGATCATTTGTGTCATTTGATTAAGATGTAGGTGATTTTCGTCCTCCCTAGGCTTATTCTACTTCATTTATTGTTTTTAACCAATCTTGTGCATCCAATAAGTTTGTTTGTGTCATTGGATTAATATTTAGGTTATTTTGGTCCTTACTAGGGTTATTTTAGTCCATTTCGTGTTTTTAACAAATCTTGTGCATCCTATAAGTTCAATTATTTAATTATATTTGCATTTAGGTCATTTTCGTTCTCCCTAGTGTTATTCTAATCCATTTACAGTTTTTAACCAATTTATTGAATCCAATGAGTCTTTTTGTCATTGGACTAACATTTAGGTCATTTTCGTCTTCCCTAGGGTTTTCTAGTGGATTTTGTGTTTTTACTCAATCTGTGCATCCAATAAGTTCGTTCCAACACAAGGATTAACATTTAGGTCATTTTCGTCCACCCAAGGGTTATTCTAGTCTGTTAATAGTTTTTTAGCACTCTAGGTAATCCAATCATTGTTTTTGGGTCATTAGATTATCATTAAGGTCATTTTTGTTCCCCTGTTAGGGTTATTCTAGTCCATTTATGGTTTTTAATCAATCTTGTGTATCCAATAAGTTCGCTTCTGTCATTGGATTAACATTTAGGTTATTTTTTTTCCTCCTTATACTTATTCTAATCCATTTATCGTTTTTATCAAATCTTGTGCATCCTCTAAGTGCATATGTGTTGTTTGATTAACATTTAGGTCATATTCGTCCTCCTTAGTGAAATTCTAGTCTATTAAAGGTTTTTAACAAATCTTGTGCAGCCAATAAGTGTGTTTGTCTCAATGGATTAACATTTAGCTCACTATCGTACTACCAAGGGTTATCCTAGTCTATTTAGTGGTTTTAATCAATCTTGTGCATCCAATAAGTTCGTCTGTGTCAATGGATTAACTCTTAGCAAATTTTATTCCATCCTAGCCTTATTCTTATTCATTTAGGATTGTTATCCAATAAGTTCGTTTGTGTCATAGGATTGACATTTAGGTCATTTTCGTACTAACCGGGGTTATTCTACTTCATTTAGTGTTTTTAACAATTCTTGTGCATCCCATAAGTTTGTTTGTTTAATTATATTAACATTTTGGTCATTTTCATCCCCGGTAGGCTTATTATGGTCCATTTAGGGTTTTTAACCAATGTTGTGCATCCAATTACTGTTTTCGTGTCATTGGACTAACACTTAGGTCATTTTGGTCTTCCCTAGGATTATTCTAGTTGATTTTTGGTTTTTAACCAATCTCGTACATCCAATAAGGTTTTTAGTGTCATTGGACTAACATTTAGGACATTTTTGTGCTCCCTAGGGTTATTGAAGTTCATTTAGGGGTTTTAATCAATCTTGTGCATCCAATAAGTTTATGTGTGTCAATTGATTAACATTTAGATCATTTAGGTCATTTAGGGTTTTTAACCAATCTTGTGCATCCAAAAAGTTCGTTATTATTATATGTTTAACATTTAGGTCATTTTCTTCCTTACCAGGGTTATTCTAGTCCATTTATTGTTTTTAACAAATCTTGTACATCGTATACTCTCGTTTTTGTAGTTAAATTCATATTTAGGTCATTTTCTTCCTCCCTAGGATTATTGTAGTCCATTTAGGGTTTTTAACCAATCTTGTGCATCCAATAAGTGTTTTGTGTCATTGGATTAACGTTTTGGTCATTTTTGTCCTCCCTAGGGTTATTCTAGTCCATTTAAGGTTTATTTATCAATCTTGTGCATCCTATGAGTTAGTTTGTTTAATTGTATTAACATTTAGGTCATTTTCGTCATCATTGGGATTACTCTATCCATTTAGAGTTTTTAACCAATCATATGCATCCAATAAGTGTGTTTGTGTCATTGGATTAACATTTAGGTTATTTTTGTCCTCCATAGGGTTATTCTAGTCCTTTTGTGTCGTCTGTGTCATTATTAAATCTTGTGCATCCAATACGTATATTTGTGTCATTAGATTAACATTTTGGCAATTTTCGTCCTCACTACGGTTATTCTTGGTAATATTGGGTTTCATTCAATCTTGTGCATTTAATAAGTGTGTTTTTGTCATTGGATTAACACTTAGAAAATCTTCGTCCTCCCTAGGGTTGTTCAAGTCCATTTAGGTTTTTTAATCATTTGTGCATCCAATAGATTCGGGTATCATTGTATTAACATTTAGGTCATTTGGTCCTCCCAAGGCTTATTGTAGGCCATTTAGGGTTCTTAACCAATATTGTGCATTCAATAAGTGTGTTTGTTTCATTGTATTAACATTTAGGTTCTTTTCGTCCTCCCTAGGCTTATTCCAGTCCATTTATGGTTTTCATCCAATGTTGTGCATCCAATAGGTTCGTTTGTGTCGTTGGATTAACCTTTAGGTCATTCTCGTCGTCCCTTAGGTTGTTCTTGTCAGTTTAGAGTTTTTAAACAATCTTGTGCATCCAATAGGTCCGTATATGCCATTGGATTAACATTTAGGTATTTTTTTCCTCCCTAATGTTATTCTATGACATTTAGGGTTTTAACCAATCTTGTGTATCAAATAAGTGTGTTTGTGTCATTGGTTTAACATTTAGGTCATTTTCGTCTTCCCTAGGATTGTTCTAGTCCATTTACGATTTTTAACAAATCTGGTGCATCCAGTAAGTTAGTTTGTTTCTTTGGATTAATATTTACGTCATTTTCGTCCTCCTTAGGGTTATTCTAGGACATTAAGGGTTTTTTTACCAACTAGTGCATCCAACAAGTGTGTTTGGGTCACTTGATTAAGATTTAGGTCATTTTCATCATCCTTAGGGTTAAACTAGTACATTTAGGGTTTTTAACCACTCTTGTATATCCGATAGGTTTGTTTGTGTCATTGGATTAACATTTATTCTACGCCAATAAGAGTTTTTTACCAATCTTGTGCATCTGATAAGTGTATTTGGGTCATTGGACTAACACTTTGGTCATTTTCGTCCTCCCTAGGGTTGTTGTTATCCATTTGTGGTTCGTTTGTGTCAGTGGATTAACCTTTAGCTCATTCTCGTCTTTCCTAGGGATATTCTAGGACATTTAGGATTTTTAACTAATCTTGTGCATTGGATTAATATTTAGGGTTTTTATCCAATAAGTATGTTTTTGTCATTAGGTGAACATTTAGGTCATTATTGTCCTCCCTAGGGTTATTTTAGTCCATTTAGTGTTTTTAACCAATCTTGTGCATCCAATACGTGTGTTAGTGTCATTCGATTAACATTGAGATCATTTTCGTCATACCTATGGTTATTCTAGTCCATTTAGGGTTTCTTTTACCAATCTTGTGCATCCAATAAGTGTGTTTAAGTCATTAGATTAATATTTAGGTCATTTTCTTCCTCAAGAGGGTTATTCTACGACATTTAGGGTTTTTATCCAATCTTATGTGTCCAACAAGTGTGTTTGTGTTGTTCGATTAACATTTAGGTCATTTTCGTCATCCCTTGGGGTATTCTAGTTTATTTAGGGTTTTTAACCAATCTTCTACATGCAATAAGTTCGTTTGTGCCGTTGGATTAACCTTTAGGTTATTTTGTTGTCCCTAGGGTTGTTATAGTCCATTTAGGGTTTGAAACTAATCTAGTGCATCGAATAAGTGTGTTTGTGACATTGGATTAATATTTAGTTCATTTTCGTCCTCCCTACGGATGTTCTAGTCCATTTAGGGTATTTAACCAATCTTGTGCATCCAATAAGTTGTTTGTGTCATTGGATGTACATTTAGGTCAATTTTGTTCTTTTTATGGTTTTTCTAGTCCATTTAGGATTTTTAATCAATCTTGTGAGTCCTATAAGTTGTTTGTGTCATTGGATTAACATATAGGTCATTTTCGTCCTCCCTATGGTTATTCTAGTCCATTTAGTTGTTTTAACAAATCTTGTAAGTTCAATAAGATCATTTGTGTCATTTGATTAAGATGTAGGTGATTTTCGTCCTCCCTAGGCTTATTCTACTTCATTTATTGTTTTTAACCAATCTTGTGCATCCAATAAGTTTGTTTGTGTCATTGGATTAATATTTAGGTTATTTTGGTCCTTACTAGGGTTATTTTAGTCCATTTCGTGTTTTTAACAAATCTTGTGCATCCTATAAGTACAATTGTTTAATTATATTTGCATTTAGGTCATTTTCGTTCTCCCTAGGGTTATTCTAATCCATTTACAGTTTTTAACCAATTTATTGAATCCAATGAGTGTTTTTGTCATTGGACTAACATTTAGGTCATTTTCGTCTTCCCTAGGGTTTTCTAGTGGATTTTGTGTTTTTACTCAATCTGTGCATCTAATAAGTTCGTTCCAACACATGGATTAACATTTAGGTCATTTTCGTCCACCCAAGGGTTATTCTAGTCTGTTAATAGTTTTTTAGCACTCTAGGTAATCCAATCATTGTTTTTGGGTCATTAGATTATCATTAAGGTCATTTTTGTTCCCCTGTTAGGGTTATTCTAGTCCATTTATGGTTTTTAATCAATCTTGTGTATCCAATAAGTTCGCTTCTGTCATTGGATTAACATTTAGGTTATTTTTTTTTCCTCCTTATACTTATTCTAATCCATTTATCGTTTTTATCAAATCTTGTGCATCCTCTAAGTGCATATGTGTTGTTTGATTAACATTTAGGTCATATTCGTCCTCCCTAGTGAAGTTCTAGTCTATTAAAGGTTTTTAACAAATCTTGTGCAGCCAATAAGTGTGTTTGTCTCAATGGATTAACATTTAGCTCACTATCGTACTACCAAGGGTTATCCTAGTCTATTTAGTGGTTTTAATCAATCTTGTGCATCCAATAAGTTCGTCTGTGTCAATGGATTAACTCTTAGCAAATTTTATTCCATCCTAGCCTTATTCTTATTCATTTAGGATTGTTATCCAATAAGTTCGTTTGTGTCATAGGATTGACATTTAGGTCATTTTCGTACTAACCGGGGTTATTCTACTTCATTTAGTGTTTTTAACAATTCTTGTGCATCCCATAAGTTTGTTTGTTTAATTATATTAACATTTTGGTCATTTTCATCCCCGGTAGGCTTATTATGGTCCATTTAGGGTTTTTAACCAATGTTGTGCATCCAATTACTGTTTTCGTGTCATTGGACTAACACTTAGGTCATTTTGGTCTTCCCTAGGATTATTCTAGTTGATTTTTGGTTTTTAACCAATCTCGTACATCCAATAAGGTTTTTAGTGTCATTGGACTAACATTTAGGACATTTTTGTGCTCCCTA
>JBBPBR010000001.1:28672363-28831786 GCA_037974775.1 Cicer pinnatifidum | reverse complement strand
GGTTATTCTAGTCCATTTAGGGTTTCTTTTACCAATCTTGTGCATCCAATAAGTGTGTTTAAGTCATTAGATTAATATTTAGGTCATTTTCTTCCTCAAGAGGGTTATTCTACGACATTTAGGGTTTTTATCCAATCTTATGTGTCCAACAAGTGTGTTTGTGTTGTTCGATTAACATTTAGGTCATTTTCGTCATCCCTTGGGGTATTCTAGTTTATTTAGGGTTTTTAACCAATCTTCTACATGCAATAAGTTCGTTTGTGCCGTTGGATTAACCTTTAGGTTATTTTGTTGTCCCTAGGGTTGTTATAGTCCATTTAGGGTTTGAAACTAATCTAGTGCATCGAATAAGTGTGTTTGTGACATTGGATTAATATTTAGTTCATTTTCGTCCTCCCTACGGATGTTCTAGTCCATTTAGGGTATTTAACCAATCTTGTGCATCCAATAAGTTGTTTGTGTCATTGGATGTACATTTAGGTCAATTTTGTTCTTTTTATGGTTTTTCTAGTCCATTTAGGATTTTTAATCAATCTTGTGAGTCCTATAAGTTGTTTGTGTCATTGGATTAACATATAGGTCATTTTCGTCCTCCCTATGGTTATTCTAGTCCATTTAGTTGTTTTAACAAATCTTGTAAGTTCAATAAGATCATTTGTGTCATTTGATTAAGATGTAGGTGATTTTCGTCCTCCCTAGGCTTATTCTACTTCATTTATTGTTTTTAACCAATCTTGTGCATCCAATAAGTTTGTTTGTGTCATTGGATTAATATTTAGGTTATTTTGGTCCTTACTAGGGTTATTTTAGTCCATTTCGTGTTTTTAACAAATCTTGTGCATCCTATAAGTACAATTGTTTAATTATATTTGCATTTAGGTCATTTTCGTTCTCCCTAGGGTTATTCTAATCCATTTACAGTTTTTAACCAATTTATTGAATCCAATGAGTGTTTTTGTCATTGGACTAACATTTAGGTCATTTTCGTCTTCCCTAGGGTTTTCTAGTGGATTTTGTGTTTTTACTCAATCTGTGCATCTAATAAGTTCGTTCCAACACATGGATTAACATTTAGGTCATTTTCGTCCACCCAAGGGTTATTCTAGTCTGTTAATAGTTTTTTAGCACTCTAGGTAATCCAATCATTGTTTTTGGGTCATTAGATTATCATTAAGGTCATTTTTGTTCCCCTGTTAGGGTTATTCTAGTCCATTTATGGTTTTTAATCAATCTTGTGTATCCAATAAGTTCGCTTCTGTCATTGGATTAACATTTAGGTTATTTTTTTTTCCTCCTTATACTTATTCTAATCCATTTATCGTTTTTATCAAATCTTGTGCATCCTCTAAGTGCATATGTGTTGTTTGATTAACATTTAGGTCATATTCGTCCTCCCTAGTGAAGTTCTAGTCTATTAAAGGTTTTTAACAAATCTTGTGCAGCCAATAAGTGTGTTTGTCTCAATGGATTAACATTTAGCTCACTATCGTACTACCAAGGGTTATCCTAGTCTATTTAGTGGTTTTAATCAATCTTGTGCATCCAATAAGTTCGTCTGTGTCAATGGATTAACTCTTAGCAAATTTTATTCCATCCTAGCCTTATTCTTATTCATTTAGGATTGTTATCCAATAAGTTCGTTTGTGTCATAGGATTGACATTTAGGTCATTTTCGTACTAACCGGGGTTATTCTACTTCATTTAGTGTTTTTAACAATTCTTGTGCATCCCATAAGTTTGTTTGTTTAATTATATTAACATTTTGGTCATTTTCATCCCCGGTAGGCTTATTATGGTCCATTTAGGGTTTTTAACCAATGTTGTGCATCCAATTACTGTTTTCGTGTCATTGGACTAACACTTAGGTCATTTTGGTCTTCCCTAGGATTATTCTAGTTGATTTTTGGTTTTTAACCAATCTCGTACATCCAATAAGGTTTTTAGTGTCATTGGACTAACATTTAGGACATTTTTGTGCTCCCTACGGTTATTGAAGTTCATTTAGGGGTTTTAATCAATCTTGGGCATCCAATAAGTTTATGTGTGTCAATTGATTAACATTTAGATCATTTAGGTCATTTAGGGTTTTTAACCAATCTTGTGCATCCAATAAATTCGTTATTATCATATGATTAACATTTAGGTCATTTTCTTCCTTACCAGGGTTATTCTAGTCCATTTATTGTTTTAACAAATCTTGTACATCGTATACTCTCGTTTTTGTAGTTAAATTCATATTTAGGTCATTTTCTTCCTCCCTAGGATTATTGTAGTCCATTTAGGGTTTTTAACCAATCTTGTGCATCCAATAAGTGTTTTGTGTCATTGGATTAACGTTTTGGTCGTTTTTGTCCTCCCTAGGGTTATTCTAGTCCATTTAAGGTTTATTTATCAATCTTTTGCATCCTATGAGTTAGTTTGTTTAATTGTATTAACATTTAGGTCATTTTCGTCATCATTGGGATTACTCTATCCATTTAGAGTTTTTAACCAATCATATGCATCCAATAAGTTCGTTTGTGTCATTGGATTAACATTTAGGTCATTTTCGTCCTCACTAGACTTATTCAAGTCCATTTAGTGTTTTTAACAAATCTTGTGCATCCTATAAGTTCGTTTGTTTAATTATATTAATATTTTGATCATTTTAATCATCCATAGATTTATTGTAGTCCATTTAGGACAATTAACCAATCTTGTGAATCCAATAAGTTGATTGTGTCATTGGATTAACATTAAGGTCATATTCGTCATGCATAGGGTTATTGTATTCCAGTTAGGGATTTAATCAATCTAGTGCATCCAATATATTTGTTTGTGTCATTGGATTAACATTTAGTTTGTTAACGTCCTCACCAGGGTTATTCTAGTCCATTAAGTGTTTGAAACAAATTTTGTGCATCCTGTATGTTCGTTTGTGTAATTATATTAACATTTTGGTCATGTTCGTTTGTGTAATTGTATTAACATTAAGGTCATTTTCGTTCTTCGTAGGGTTTTTAACCAATCTTGTGCATCCAATAAGTTCATTTGTGTCATTGGATTAACATTTAAGTATTTTTTGACCTCCCTAGGATTATTCTATTCCAAGAAGGGTTTTTAACCAATCTTGTGCATCCAATAAGTGTTTTGTGTCATTGGATTAACATTTTGGTTATTTTCGTCCTAACTGAGTTATTATTGTCCATTAAAGGTTTTTAATCTATCTTGTGCATCCAATAAGTTCGTTTGAGTCATTGGATTAACATTTGGGCCATTTTTTCCTCCCTAGGGTTATGCTAGTCCATTTGTGGTTTTTAACCAATATTGTGCATCCAATATGTTGTTTGTGTTATTGGATTAACATTTAGGCCATATTCTTCCTTCATTTGGTTATTCTAGTCCATTTAGGGTTGTTAATCAATATTGTGCATCCAGTACATTGTTTGTGTCATTGGATTAACACTTAGGTCATTTTCGTGCTCCTTAGGGTTTTTATAGTCCATTTTTGGGTTTTAATCAATCTAGTGCATCCAATAAGTTCATATGTGTCATTAAAATAACATTTACGTCATTTTCGTCCTCCCTAGGCATATTCTAGTTCATTTAAGGTTTTTAACCAATCTTGTGCATCCAATAAGTTCGTTTGTGTCATTGAATTAACATTTAGGTAATTTTCGTCCTCACTAGCATCATTCTAGTCCATTTAGAGTTTTTAACAAATCTTGTGCATCCTATAGGTTTGTTTGTTTAATAATATTAACATATAGGTAATTTTCGTCATCCCTAGGGTTATTCTAGTCCATTAAGGGTTTTTAACCAATCTAGTGCATCCAATAAGTGTTTGTGTAATTAGACTAACATTTAGGTCATTTTCTTCCTCCCTAGAGTTATTCTAGTCCTTTTTGGGTTTCTAATCAATCATGTGCATCCAATAAGTTTGTTTGTGTCGTAGGATTCACATTTAGATCATTTTAGTCCACCATAGACTTATTCTAGTTCATTTAGGGTTTTTAACCAATCTTGTGCATCCAATAAGTGTTTTTGTGTTATTGGACTAACATTTAGGTCATTTTCGCCCTCCCTAAGGTTATTCAAGTCGATTTTGGGTTTTCAATCAATCTTGTGCATCCTATTAAGTCATTGTCTTCCTCCCTAGGATAATTCTAGTCCATTTACTGTTTTTAACCAATCTGTGCATCCAATAAGTTCATTTGTGTCATTGGATTAACATTTAGGTCGTTTTCGTCCTCCCTATGGATATTCTAGTCCATTTACGGTTTTTAACCAATCTTGTCAACTTAATAACTTGTTTGTGTCTTGGATTAACATTTAGGTCATATTCGTCCTCCATAGGGTTATTTTAGTCCATTTATGGTTGTTAATCAATATCATGCATCCAATACATTGTTGGTGTCATTAGATTAACATTTAGGTCATTTTCGTCCTCCCTTAGGTTATTATAGTCCATTTATGCATTTTAATCAATCTCGTGCATCCAATAAGTTCATCTATGTCATTGGATTAACACATTGGTCATTTATCCTCCCTAGGCTGATTCTAGTTCATTTAATGTTTTTAACCAATCTTGTGCATACAATAAGTTCGTTTATGTCATTGGATTAACATTTAGGTCATTTTCGTCCTCACCAGCATTCTTCTAGTCCATTTAGAGTTTGTAACAAATCCTATGTATCCTATTAGTTCTTTTGTTTAATAATATTAACATTTAGCTCATTTTCGTCATCCATAAGGTTATTCTAGTCCATCAAGGGTTTTTTTTTTTCAATCTTGCGCATGCAATAAGCCCTTTTGTGTCAATCTTGTGCATGCAATCAATAAGTAAATCTAGTGCATGCAATAAGTCCATTTAAGTCATTTTTTCGTCCTCCCTAGATTTATTCTAGTTCGTTTGGGTTTTTAAGCAATATTGTGCATCGAATAAGTTCTTTTGTGACATTGGATTATCATTTAGGTCATTTTCATCTTCACCAGGGTTATTCTTGTCTATTTAGCGTTTCTAACCAATCTTGTTCATCCAATACGTGTGTTTGTGTCATTGGACTAGCATTTAGGTCATTTTCGTCCTCCCAAGTGTTATTCTAGTCCATTTCCAGGTTTTAATAAAACTTGTGCATCCTATAAATTTGTTTGTGTTATAGGATTATATTTAGGTCATTTTCATCCTCCATATTGTTATTCTAGTCCATTTAGGGTAGTTAACAAATCATGTATTTCCAATAAGTTTTTTGTGTTATTGTATTAACATTTAGGTCATTTTCGTCCTCACCATGGTTATTCTAGTCCATTGATTTTTTTTAACAAATCTTGTGCATCTTATAAGTTCGTTTGTTTAATTATATTAACATTTAGGTCATTTCCGTCCTCGCTTGGGTTATTCTAGTCAATTTATGGTTTTTAACGAATCTTGTGCATCCAATTAGTTTGTTTGTCTAATTATATTAACATTTAGGTCATTTTCGTCCTCCCTAGAGTTATTGTAGTCCATTTAGGGTATTTAACCAATCTTGTGCTTCAAAGAAGTTGTTTGTGTCATTGGATTAACATTAAGGTCATATTCGTCATGCATATGGTTATTCTAGTCCTTTTAGGGTTTTAATCAATCTCTTGCATCCAATACGTTGTATATGTCATTGGGTTAACATTTAGGTCATACTCAACCTTCCTACGGTTATTCTAGTGCCTTTAAGGTATTTAACCGATCTTGTGTATCCAATAAGTTCGTTTGTGTCATTAAATTAACATTAATGTCAGTTTCGTTCTTCCTAGGGTTTTTCTTGTCCATTTAGGGTTTTTAACCAATTTTGTGCAACCAATAAGTTCTTTTGTGTCATTGGATTAACATTTACGTCATTTTCGTCCTCACTAGAATTATTCTAGTCCATTTAGGGGTTTTAATCAATCTTGTACATCCAATAAGTTCATTTGTGTCAATGGATTAACATTTAGCTCTTTTTTGTCCTCCCTAGGCTTATTCTTGTTTATTTAGGTTTTTTTAACCAATCTTGTGCATCCAATCAGTCGGTTTGTGTCATTGGATTAACATTTAGGTAATTTTTGTCCTAACAAGGGTTATTTTAGTCTATTTAGTGTTTTTAACCAATCTTGTGCATCCTTTAAGTTCGTTTGTTTAATTATATTACAATTTAGATAATTTTCGTCCTCCCTATGTCATTGGACTAACATTTTGGTCATTTTCTTCTTCCCAAGGGTTGTTGTAGTCCATTTGCAGGTTTTAATCAATCTTCTGCATCCAAGAAGTTTGTCTGTGTGATTATATCCAAGAAGTTCGTCTGTGTGCATCCAATATGTTGTTTGTGTCATTGGATTAATATTTAGGTCATCTTCATTCTGCCGAGTGTTAATCTAGTTTATTTAAGGTTGTTAACCAATATTGTGCATCCTATAAGTTCTGTTGAGTCATTAAATTAAGATTATGGTCATTTTCGTTCTTTGTAGGGTTTATCTACTCCATTTTGGGTTTTTAACCAATCTTGTGCATCCAATAAGTGTATTTGTGTCATTAGATTAACATTTAGATGATATTTGTCATCCCTATGGTTATAATCAATCTTGTGCATCCAGTTAGTTCGTTCGTATCTTTGGATAAACATTCAAGTCATTTTCGTCCTCTCGAGGTTTATTCTAGACCATTTAGGGTTTTTAACCAATCTGTGCATCCAATACGTTCGTTTGTACCATTAGATTAACATTTAGGTCATTTTAGTCCTCCATAGGGTTATTCTAGTCCATTTAGTGTTTGAAACAAATCTTGTGCATCCTATATTTTTGTTTGTGAAATTATGTTAACATTTAGGTCATTTTTCTCTTCCCTATGGTAATTGTAGTTCTTTAAGGGTTTTTCACAAATCTTCCCTATGGTAATTGTAGTTCTTTTGGTCATTGGAATAACAATATGGTCATTTTCTTCCTCCCTTGGGTTATTCTAGTCGATTTAGGGTTAGTAATCAATCTTGTGCATCCAATAAGTTCCTTTATGTCATTGAATTAACATTTAGGTCATTTGCATCATCGATAGTGTTATTATAGTCCATTTAGGGGTTTCAATCAATCTTGTGCATCTAATAAGTTCATCTGTGTAATTGGATTAACATTTAGGTCATTTTCGTCCTCTTAAGTCTGATTCTAGTTCATTTAGAGTTTTTAACAAATTTTGTGCATCCTATATGTTCTTTTGTTTAATAATATTAACATTTAGGTCATTTTCGTCATCCCTAGGGTTATTCTTGTCCATGAAGGGTGTTTATTCAATCTGGTGCATCCTGTAAGTCTGTTTGTGTCGTTGGATTCACATTTTGGTCATTTTGGTCCACCCTAGACTTATTCTTGTCCATTTAGGGAATTTAACCAATCTTGTGCATCCAATAAGTTATTTGTGTCATTGGATTTACATTTAGGTCATTTTCGTTCTTCCTATGGTTTTTCTAGTCTATTTAAGGTTTTTAATCAATCTTATTCTTGTCCATTTAGGGAATTTAACCAATCATGTGCATCCAATAAGTGTATTTGTGTTATTGAATTAACATTTAGATGATATTCGTCCTCCCGATGGTTATTATATTCCATTCAGGGATTTTAATCAATCTTGTGCATCAAGTAAGTTCGTTTGTATCTTTGGATAAACATTTAAGTTATTTTCGTCCTCCTTAGGCTTATTCAAGTTCATTTAGGGTTTTTAACCAATCTTGTGCATCCAATATATTAGTTTGTGTCATTGGATTAACATTTAGTTTATTTTCGTCCTCACCAGGGTCATTTTAGTCCATTTAGTGTTTGAAACAAATCTTGTGCATCCTATATTTGCGTTTGTGAAATAATATTAACATTTAGGTCATTTTATTCCTCCCTAATATAATTGTAGTCCTTTAAGGGTTTTTAACAAATCTTGTGCATATAATAAGTGTTTTTGTGTCATTGTACTTATATATAAGTCATTTTCATCCTCCTTAGGGTTAATCTAGTTCATTTTGGGTTTTGGACAAATGTTGTGCATCCTATATGTTCGTTTGTGTTGTTGGATTAGCATTTAGGTCATTTTCGTCCTCCCTATAGTTATTTTAGTCTATTTAGCGTATTTAACCAATCATGTGCATCCAATAATTTTGTTTGTGTCATTGGATTAACAACTAGGTCTTTATCGTTCTAACCAGGGTTATTGTAGTCCATTTAGTGTTTTTAACAAATTGTGTGCATCCTATAAGTTTGGTTGTTTAATTATATTACAATTTAGATCATTTTCGTCCTCCATAGGGTTATTCTAGTCCATTTACGGGTTTAAACAATCTTGTGCATCCGATAAGTTCGTTTGTGTCATTGGATTAACATTTAGGTCAGTTTCGTCCTCCCTAGGCTTATTCTAGTTCATTTAGGGTTTTTAACCATTCTTGTGCAACCAATAATTTATTTTTTGTCATTGGATTAACACTTAAGTCATTTTCATCTTCACCAGGGTTATTCCAGTCCATTTAGTGTTTTTAACAAATCAAGTGCATCCAATAAGCTAGTTTTTGTAATTATATTAACATTTACATCATTTTTGTCCTTTCGAGGGTTATTCTACTCCATTTAGGGTTTTTAACCAATCTTCTGCTTCCAATAACTGTTTTTGTGTCATTGGACTAATATTTTGGTCATTTTCGTCCTCCCTATGGTTATTCTTTCCATTTAGTGTATTTAACCAATCTGGTACATCAAATAAGTTGTTTGTCTCATTGTATTAACATTTAGGTAATTTTCATACTCCCTAGGGTTATTCTAGTCCATTAAGGGTTTTTAATCAATCTTGTGCATCTAATAAGTTTGTTTGTGCAATTGGACTTACATTTAGGTCATTTACGGCTTACCTATGCATATTATAGTTCATTTAGGGTTTTTAACAAATCTTGTGCTTCCAATAAATTCGTTTGTTGCATTATATTAACATTTAGGTCATTTTCATCCTCACCAGGGTTATTCAAGTCCATTAAGTGTTTTTCACAAATCTTGTACATCCTATAAGTTCATCGTACCTAGGGTAATTCTAGTCGATTTTGGCTTTTTAATCATTCTTATGCATCCAATAAGTTTATTTGTGTCATTGGATTAACTTGTAAAGCATTTATGTTCTTCGTAGGTTTATTCTAGTCCATTTAAGGTTTTCAACAAATATTGTACATCCTGTATGTGTAATTGGATTAACAATTAGGTCATTTACGTCGTCCTTAAGTATTCTAGTGCATCCAATAAGTTCGTTTGTGTCATTGGATTAACATTTAGGTCATTTTCGTCCTCACCATGATTATTCAAGTTCATTTAGTGTTTTTAATAAATCTTGTGCATCCTATAAGTTTGTTTGTATAATTATATTAACATTTAGGTCATTTTCGTCCTTTTAAGTGTCATTATACTCCATTTAATTATTATAACCAATCTTGTGCATCCAATAAGTGTTTTCTTTCATTGGACTATCATTTAAGTCATTTTTGTCCTCCCTAGGGTGCATCCAATAAGTTCATTTGTGTCATTCGATTAACATTTAAGTCATTTTCGTTCTCACTAGGTTGGTTCTAGTCCGTTTAGGGTTTTTAACATATCTTGTGGTTCCTATAAGTTCGTTTATGTCATTGGACTAACCATTAGGTCTTTTTTGTCCTCCCTAGAGCAATTCTAGTCCATTTAGGCTATTTAACCAATCTTATGCATCCAATAAGTTTTTTATGTCATTGGATTAACGATTATGTCATCTTCTTCCTCCACAGGATTATTCTAATCAATTTAGGGTTTTTACTCAATCTTGTGCATCCAATACATTGTTTGTGTCATTGGATTAACAATTAGGTCATATTCATCCTTCCTAGGGTTATTCTTGTCCATTACAGGTTTTTAACCAATCTTATGCATCCAATAAGTTCTTTTGTGTCATTAAATTAACATTAAGGTCATTTTCGTCCTACCTGATTAATTCTAGTGCATTTAGGGCTTTTAACCAATCATGTGCATCCAATAAGTTCATTTTGTGTCATTGGATTAACATTTTGGTCATTTTCGTCCTACCTAAGCTATTTTAGTCCATTTAGAGTTTTTAACCAATTAGTGCATCCAACTAGTTCGCATGTGACATTTTTCGTCCTCCCTTGGGTTATTCTAGTCCATTTACGGTTTTTAACCAATCTTGTTAATTCAATAAGTGTTTTTTGGTCACTACATTAACATTTCAGTCATTTTCGTCCCCCGTAGAGTAAATTTAGTCCATTTACTGTTTTTAATCAATCTAGTGCATCCAATAAGTGTGTTTGTATCATTGGACTAACATTTAGGTCATATTCTTCCACACCAGGGTTATTCTTGTCCATTTAGTGTTTTTAACAAATCTTGTGCATCCTATAAGTTCGTTTGTGTCATTGTATTAACATTTAAGTCGTTTCGGTCCTCCCTATGGTTATTCTAGTCCATTTATAGTTTTTAATCAATCTTGTGCATCCAATAAGTGTTTTTGTGTCATTGAACAAACATTTAGGTGATTTTCGTCCTCCCTAGGGTTACTCTAGTCCATTTAAGAGTTTTAATTAATTTTGTGCATCCAAAAAGTTAATTTGTATCATTGGAATAAAATTAGGTCATTTTTGTCCTCCCTAGGGTTAGTTTAGTCCATTTAGGAGTTTTAATCAATCTTGTGCAACCAAAAAGTTCGTTTGTGACATTGGAATAAGATTTAGGTCATTTACGTCCTCCCTAGGCTTATTCTAGTTCATTTAGCGTTTTTAACCAATCTTGTTCATCCAATGAGTTCTTTTGTGTCAGTGGATTAACATTTAGGTCATTTTCATCCTCACTTGGGTTATTCTAGTCCATTTAGTGCCTTTAAGGGATTTTAATCAATCTTGTCCATCTAATACGTTGTTTGTGTCATTGGATTAACATTTATGTCATATTTGTCCTTCCTTGGATTGTTCTACTCCATCTAAGGGTTTTAACCAATCTTGTGCACCCAATAAGTTTGTTGGTGTCAGTAAACTAAAATTTAGGTCATTTTCGTTCTTCCTAGGGTTTTTCTAGTCTATTAAGGGTTTTTATAAAATCTTGTGCATCAAATATGTGTTTTTGTGTCATTGGCCTAACATTTACGTCATTTTCGTCTTCCCTATGGTTATTCTAGTCCAGTTATGGTTTTTAATCAATCTTGTGCATCCAATAAGTTCGTTTCTGTCATTGGATTAACAATTAGGTCATTTTCTTCCTCCATAATCTTATTCTAGTTCATTTAGGATTTTTAACCAATCTTATGCATCCAATAAGTTTGTTTGTCTCTTTGGGTAAACATTTAGATAATTTCCGTCCACCTTAAGGTTATTCTAGTACATTTAAAGTTTTTAACCAATCTTGTGCATTCAATAAGTGTTTTTTGGTCATTGGATTAACATTTAGGTAATTATTGTCCTCTCTAGGGTTATTGTTGTCCATTTAGGGTTTTTAATCAATCTTGTACATCCAATAAGTTGTTTGTGTCATTGGATTTACATTTGGGTGATATTTGTCCTCACTATAGTTTTTCTAGTCCATTTAGGGTTTTTAACCAATCTTGTGTATCCAATAAGTCTTTTTGTGCAATTGGACTAACATTTCGGTCATTCTCGTATTCCATAGGGTTATTCTAGTCCATTTAGGGGGTTTTAATCAATCTTGTGCATCCATAAAGTTCGTTTGTGTCATTGGAAAGACATTTAGGTCATTTTCATCCTCACTAGGGTTATTCTAGTCCATTTAGTGTCTTTAACAAATCTTGGGCATCTTATAACTTCGTTTGTGTAATTATATTAACATTTAGGTGGTTTTCATTTTCCCTAGGGTTATTCTAGTCCATTTAGGGTTTTTAACCAATCTTGTGCATACAATAACAATTGTTGTGTCATTAGACTAACATTTATGTAATTTTCGTACTCCCTAGGTATATTCTAGTCCATTTAAGGTTTTTAGTCAATCTTCTGTAACCAATAAATTCGTTTGTGTTATTAAATTAACTTTTATGTCATTTTCGTTCTTCCTAGGGTTATGCTAGTCCATTTAGGGTTTTTAATCAATTTTTGTCATCCAATAAGTTCATCTTTGTCATTGGATTAACATTTAGGTCAGTTTCGTTCTCCCTAGACTTATCCTAGTCCATTTAATAATCAATCTTGTGCATCCAATAAGTTCGTTTTTGTTAATAAATTAACTTTTAGGTCATTTGCGTTCTTCCTAGGGTTATTCTAATCCATTTAGGGGTTTTGACCAATCTTTTGCATCCAATAAGTTTGTTTCTGTCAATAAATTAACTTTTAGGTCATTATCGTCCTCACTAGGGTTATTCTAGTCCACTAAGGGATTTTAATCAATCTTGTCCATCCAATACGTTGTTTGTGTCATTGGATTAACATTTATGTCATATTTGTCCTTCCTTGGGTTATTCTACTCCATCTAAGGTTTTCAACCAATCTTGTGCATCCAATAAGTTCGTTGGTGTCATTAAACTAAAATTTAGGTCATTTTCGTTCTTCCTAGGGTTATTCTAGTCCATTTAGAGTTTTTAACCAATCTTGTGCATCCAATCACTGTGTTTGTGTCATTGGATGATTATTTAGGGCATATTTCTAATCCCTAGGCTTATTCTAGTCTATCTAACGTTTTTAATCAATTTTGTGCATCCAATAAGTTCATCTGTATCACTGGATTAACATTTAGGTCATTTTCGTCCACCCTAGATTTATTCTTGTCTATTTAATGTTTTTAACAAACATTGTGCAACCTATAAGTGCATTTGTGTCATTGGACTAATATTTTTGGTATATTCGTCCTCCCTATGGTTATTCTAGTCCATTTAGGGGGTTTTAATCAATCTTGTGCATCCAATATGTGTTTTTGTGTCATTAAACTATCATTTAGGTAATGTTCGTCATCCCTAGCATTACTCTAGTTCATTGAGGGTTTTTAACCAATCTTGTGCATCCAATAAATTTGTTTGTGTCATTGGATTAACATTTAGGTCATTTATTATTTTTAATAAATCTTGTGCATCCTATAAGTGCATTTGTGTTATTAGATTAACATTTTGTTCATATTCATCCTCCCTAGGGTAATTCTTTTCCATTAAGGGTTTTTAAGCAATCTTGTGCATCCAATAAGTGTGTTTGTGTTATTGGATTAACATTTAACCGATATTTGTCCTCCCGATGGTCATTCTCGTCCATTTAGGGTTTTTAACAAATCTTGTGAATCAAATAAGTGTTTTTGTGTCATTGGCCTAACTTTTAGATCATTTTCGTCTCCCCTACGGTTATTCTAGTCCATTTATGGTTTTTAATCAATCTTGGGCATCCAATAAGTTTGTGGGTGTCATTGGATTAACAGTTAGGTCATTTTCGTCCTCCATAGTTTTATTCTAGTTCATTTAGGATTTTTAACCAACCTTTTGCATCCAATAAGTTTGTTTGTCTTATTGGGTAAACATTTAGATAATTTTCGTCCGCCTTAAGGTTATTTTTGTCCCTTTAGGGTTTTTAACCAACTTTGTGCATTCAATAAGTGTTTTTTGGTCATTGGATTAACATTTAGGTCATTTATGTCCTCTCTAGGGTTATTGTTGTCCATTTAGGGTTTTTAATCAATCTTGTACATCCAATTAGTATTTTGTGCCATTAGATTAACATTTGGGTGATATTCGTCCTCCCTATTGTTTTTCTAGTCCATTTAGGGTTTTTAACCTATCTTGTGTATCCAATAAGTCTGTTTGTGTCATTGAACTAACATTTAGATCATTTTCGTATTGCATTGGGTTATTCTAGTCCATTTAGGAGATTTTAATCAATCTTGTGCATCCAATGAGTTCGTTTGTGTCATTGGGGTAACATTTATGTCATTTTCGTCCTACTTAGTCTTATTCTAGTCCATTTACGAGTTTTAATCAATCTTGTGCATCCAAATGAGTTCGTTTGTGTCATTGGATTAACATTTATGTCATTTTCATCCTCACTAGGGTTATTCTAGTCCATTTAGTGTCTTTAACAAATCTTGTGCATCTTATAACTTCGTTTGTGTAATTATATTATCATTTAGGTGGTTTTCATTTTCCCTAGGGTAATTCTAGTCCATTTAGGGTTTTTAACCAATCTTGTGCATACAATAACATTTTTTGTGTCACTGGACTAACATTTATGTCATTTTCGTCCTCCCTAGGTATATTCTAGTTCATTACTATTTTAGGTTTTTTATCAATCTTGTGCAACCAATAAATTCGTTTGTGTTATTAAATTAACTTTTATGTCATTTTCGTTCTTCCTATGGTTAATCTAGTCCATTCAGGGTTTTGAATCAATCTTTGGCATCCAATAAGTTCATCTTTGTCGTTGGATTAACATTTAGGTCAATTTTGTCCTTCATAGACTTATTCTAGTCCATTTAATAATCAATGTTGTGCATCCAATAAGTTCGTTTTTGTCAATAAATTAACTTTTAGGTCATTTGCGTTCTTTCTAGGGTTATTCTAATCCGTTTAGGGGTTTAGACCAATCTTGTGCGTCCAATAAGTTTGTTTCTGTCAATAAATTAAGTTTTAGGTCATTATCGTGCTCACTAGGGTTATTCTAGTCCACTAAGGGATTTTAATCAATCTTGTCCATCAAATACGTTGTTTGTGTCATTAGATTAACGTTTATGTCATATTTTTCCTTTCTTGGGTTATTCTACTCCATCTAAGGTTTTTAACCAATCTTGTGCATCCAATAAGTTCGTTGGTGTCATTAAACTAAAATTTAGGTCATTTTCGTTTTTCCTATGGTTATTCTAGTCCATTTAGGGTTTTAAACCAATCTTGTACATCCAATAAGTATTTTTGTGTCATTGGACAAACATTTAAGTCATTTTCGCCCTCCCTTTGGTTATTAACGGATCTTGGGCATCCAATAAGTTCATTTGTGTCATTCGATTAACATTTAGGGCCTATTCATCCTCACCAGGGTTATTCTATTCTATTGAGTGTTTTTAACAAATCTTGTGCATCCTATAAGTTTGTTTGTTTAATTATATTAACATTTAGGACATTTTTGTCCTCCCTAGAGTTATTCTAGTCCATTTAAGGTTTTTAACCAATCTTGTGCATCCAATAAGTGTTTTTGTGTAACTAGACTAAAATTTTAATCATTTTCATCCTCCCTATGTTTATCCTAGTTGAATTTCAGTTTTTAATCAATCTTGTGCATCCTATAAAATCATTTGTGTCACTGGATTAACATTTATTTCATTATTGTTCTCCCTAGGTTTATGCTAGTCCTTTAGGATTTTTAACAAATCTTGTCCATCCTAAAAGTTCGTTTGTAACATTGCATTAACATTTTGGTCATTTTCGTACTCCATAGAGTTAAAAACAAGTTTATTCATTCCTCCTAGGATTATCATTGGTTAAAAACATGGTCATTGGTTTAACATTTAGGTCATATTTGTCCTTCCTAGGGTTATTCTTGTCTTATAAGGGTTTTAGCCAATCTTATAATTAAATTAACATTTAGGTCATTTTCGTTCCTCCTATGATTTTTCTAGTCCATCTTTTGTTTTTAACCAATCTTGTACATCCAATAAGTTCGTTTGTGTCATTGGATTAACATTTAGGTTATTTACGTCCTCACTCGAGTTATTCTAGTCCATTTAGGGTATTTAACCAATCTTGTGCATCCAATAACTGTGTTTGTGTAATTGGATGAACATTTAGGCCATATTTCTAATCCCTAGGCTTATTCTAGTCCATCTAAAGTTTTTATTCAATTTTGTGCATCGAATAAATTAATCTGTATCACCAGATTAACATTTAGGTCATTTTTGTCCACCCTAGACTTATTCTTGTCCATTTAATGTTTTTAACAAACCTTGTGCATCCTATAAGTGCATTTGTGTTATTGGATTAACATTTTGGGTATATTCGTCCTCCTTAGGATGATTCTAGTCCATTAAGAGTTTTTAACTGATCTTGCGCATCCCATAACTGTTTTTGTGTCATTGGACTAGCATTTAGGTCATTTTCGTCCTCCCAATGGTTATTCTAGTCCATTTTGGGGGTTTTAAACAATCCTTTGCATCCAATAAGTGTTTTTGTGTCATTGAACTAACATTTGGGTAATGTTCGTTTTCCCTAGCATTACTCTAGTTCATTGAGGGTTTTTAAACAATCTTGTGCATCCAATAAAATTGTTAATGTCATTGGATTAACATTTAAGTCATTTGTTATTTTTAATAAAAATCTTGTGCATCCTACAAGTGCATTTGTGTTATTGGATTAAAATTTAGTTCATATTCATCCTCCCTAGGGTAATTCTTGTCCATTAAGGGTTTTTAACCAATCTTGTGCATCCAATAAGTGTGTCTGTGTTATTGGATTAACATTTAAATATTTGTCCTCCCGATGGTCATTCTTGTCCATTTAGGGTTTTTAACAAATCTTGTGCTTCAACTAAGTGTTTTTGTGTCATTGGCCTAACATTTAGGTCATTTTCGTCCTCCCTATGGTTATTCTAGTCCATTTATGGTTTTTAATCAATCTTGTGCATCCAATAAGTTCGTTTGTTTCATTGGATTAACAGTTAGGTCATTTTCGTCCTCCATAGTCTTATTCTAGTTCATTTAGGGTTTTTAAACAATCTTGTGCATCCAATAAGTTTTTTTGTGTCATTGCGTAAACATTTAGATAATTTTCGTCCGCCTTAAGGTTATTCTACTCGATTTAGGGTTTTTAACCAACCTTGTGCATTCAATAAGTGTTTTTTGGTCATTGAATTAACATTTAGGTCATTTTCGTCCTCTCTAGGGTTAATGTTGTCCATTTAGGGTTTTGAATCAATCTTGTACATCCAATAAGTTGTTTGTGTCATTGGATTAACCTTTTGGTGATATTCGTCCCCCCCTATGGTTTTTCTAGTCAATTTAGGGTTTTTAACCAATCATGTGTATCCAATAAGTCTTTGTGTGTCATTGGACTAATCTTTTTGTGTATCCATAGGGTTATTCTAGTCAATTTAGGGGGTTTTAATCAATCTTGTGAATCCAATAAGTTCGTCTGTGTCATTGGGGTAACATTTATGTCATTTTCGTCCTACCTAGGCTTATCCTAGTACATTTAGGGTTTTTAACAAATCATGTAAATCCAATAAGTTCGTGTGTGTCATTGGATTATCATTTAGGTCATCTCCATTCTCCTTAGGCTTATTGTAGTCCATTTAGGTTATTTATCCAATCTTGTGCATCTAATAAGTTGTTTGTGTCATATGATTAATATTTAGTTCACATTTGTCCTCCCAAGGGTTATACTTGTCCATTTAGGGTTTTTAATCAATCTTGTGTATCCAATAAGTTCCTTTGTATCATTAAATTAATTTTAGGTCATTTTAGTTCTTCCTAGGGTTATTCTTGTCCATTAAGGGTTTTTAACCACTCTTATGTATCCGATAAGTTTGTTTGTTTCACAGGATTAGCATTTATGTCGTTTTCGTCCTCCCTAGAATTATTCTAGTCCATTTAGGGTTTTTAATCAATCTTTGGTATCCAATAACTTTGTTTGTGTCATTAAATTGACATTTAGGACATTTTCGTCCTCTCTAGGCTTAACCAATTTAACCAATTTGTTGCATCCAATAAGTGTTTTTGAGTCATTAGACTAACACTTAGGTTCTTTTTGTCCTCTCTAGGGTTATTATAGTATGTTTCGGATTTTTAATCCATCTTCTGCATTCAATAACTTTATTTGTTTCATTGGATTAACATTTCGGTCATATTCGTCCTCTCTAATGTTATTATTGTCCATTTAGGGTTTTTAACCAATCTTGTGCATCCAATAAGTGTTTGTGTCATTGGATGAACATTTTGGTAATTTTCATCCTCCCTAGGGTTATTCTAGTCCATTTGCGGTTTTTAATCAATCTTGTGCATCAAATAAGATCGCTTGTATTGTTGGATTAACATTTAGGTCATTTACGTCCTCTCTAGGCCTTTTCTAGTCCATTTATAGTTTGAAACAAATCTTGTTCATCCTATAAGTGCATTTGTGTCATTGGTGTAAGATATATGCCTCCTTGATCATGATTTTGATATAACTTCCAAACATACAATGTACATGCATAATTTGATTGATCTGATAGGTTGAATTGAGAACTATTTCAGGAAACACTACACACATGGAAAAACTTGGAACTCAAGCAATCAAGCAAAATGGATGATGTCCTACAAGGTTTGAGGATGATGTATAAATGTGTCTAGTGTTAATAGTGTCTATTAGGTTGATTCAATCATAATGATTTCTCATATAATATTTGCCAATGAAATCATAAAACAAGGTTTTAATCAATCAAGTAATGAATCAATTGATAAATCAATTGAGCAATCGATGTTGGTACCAGTAACCTCTGTTAAATGAAAATTATGCGGAAGATTACCTATTTTTAGAGATATGCGCAGCAGTTTAACAAATCGTACATTTATTAAACAAAGCATCAGAATAAGGTCCCAAAACTACAATACAAATGAATGCACAAAGTATATGGATCAAAGAATATATTGAGAGATGCACCAGTTACGTTTATTGTTCAAGATATTGATTCACTTACAATCATGCTGGAAACAGTCTTTCATGTAGTATCAAAGTATGCAGAAAGATATTCAAGCATTCAATCAATATCAGACAAATACACACTGCAGAAATTAAAAAGAGATAAGGGTAAGAAAGATTGTACGCAGTGATTTATACTGGTTCAGCCGTTGTTGAACGACCTACATCCAGTCCCAAGATCAAATCCAATCTTGGCCTTTCCAATAGAATATCTCAGAATCCGTTTACAGATGTTCTAGCTCCTCGCCTATCAATCTAAAACGATTCTTCTTATTCTATTCTTATCTCCCTGAATCCCAGAGTTTATCTCCCATAAACTCTTCCAAGATTACAGTCAAGTTTCTTCTTGATGAGACCTCTCAATCACAGAAGATAACTACCAGTTGAGACTGGATTTCTCAATGTTATTTGTTTTAAGAATTTGTTTACAGATGTATCTAATCAGAAATTACATAGAAATTTCTTCAACAGTTTTCTTCTCTAAAGTTGTTTCTCCAGCAATCTTTCTCAGTTCTTGTGGATCATGAAAGATGAATCTTCATAACTGAAAAAGTAATGTTCAAAGTTATTTCACAATGAGAAACAAAGATATCAGAAAGTTATGTGTATGTTGTTGTGTATATTGAGAAGATACAGAAAAAACAGTTTATATAGTTTCAGGAAAAACAACGTATGAATCGATTTGTCCAATCGATTCATTAAAGTCATAATGCTGGTTAATCGATTTCCTCAATCGATTTCGCGAGTCTTGTTTTTCTTGAATCTTGAAACTGTACATACTAATCGATTTGCTCAATCGATTATTTTAAGTAGTTCTTCAAACTTTGATGACAGTATATGATTAAATCGATTTGCAGAATCGACTTGATGTGTTTTGTTCAAACAACGAGATCAAAACCATCGATGTGCTTAATCGATTTTACCATTCAGTCATCTCTGTTTATAAAACTTTTATGTCAATCGATTGTGCCAATCGATTGTGGATTTTAAGTCTGAAGTACTTTTCATCAGTTGGGTTATTCAATCGATTTACCAAGTCGATTGATACCAACTTTTATTACACAGATGTATATAAACAGATTGTAGTAATCGATTGTGTATGTTCCAGACCTGAGTTATTTTGAAACTTGTTTTAGTGAATCGATTGGCCTAATCGATTTAGTAAACAGGTTTGGCTCTGGGACATTAACAATCGATTGTTTCAATCGATGTAGACAAAAACAAAATTAAAGAAGTGATTATTCCAATCGATTTGCCAAATCGATTGCCTGCAAAACGTGCTACTGACTTGCACATTTTAAATTCAGTAAGCATGTCAATCGATTTGTCCAATCGATTTAAACAATCAGTTTAGTCTTGGTGATTCACTAAATCGATGTGCCTAATCGATTTGTGGCAAACTGGCTCTCTGACTTGTACAATTTATTTTCCAATATGTGTACCAATCGATTTGGAGAATCGATTGATAGCCCTTTTGTTTTCTTTAAGGATGTACAAATCGATTGTGCTAATCGATTGGGTAACACCAAACTTTGTAAACTTATTCAACCCTGTTATGGAATCGATTGTGCTAATCGATGTGCTCATGGATCTTCAAGATTTTGTTGATTCCTTGAGTTCCAAGCAATTGTTTCGAGTATGTAGGATTGAATTTGTTGTTCCTGAAATTTTTCTCAGTTGACAATGTTAGATGTATTTCAAATTGGATGCTTGTCAATAACATCAAAAACGAACATATGTCTAACAATCTCCCCCTTTTTGATTTAAGTGACAAACATTCAATTTTAACTTGAGAAAAATAATTATGAGTAACAGTTTTAGTAGAGCTCCCCCTAAGTTCAATATTCATAGAGAGTAAAGATAATGATTAGGAGCAATAAAACTGATAAAATAAAGCACAAGTTATAATTTCTAGCTGACGCAATGAAGGAAATATCTTCAAGGAAAAAGAAAAAGAATACTCCACAGAAAAAGACTACTCCAAAGAAATCAACTGCTCCTCAAACAAATCAAGCTGATGAATTCAAACTTCCGCAAGCTTTTGTAAATCGGAAAATACACGAAGCACGCATCTTGGACTTCAGCTACTTCGACAGTAATGGTTTTACATTTCAAAACCATCTCCGGTTTCATGGCTTGGAAGATTTCTTATCATGTTCGCTTGATACATATCCGAATCTTATACGGATATTCTACTCAAACTTCAAGATGACCGACACCGGCTTCAAAGCAACAGTCAAAGGGAAGAAGATTTCGATGTCTTTCGACGAGTTCTCTACTCTGTCAGGACTTCCCTACTTTGGAAACTCAGTGGATGGCAGCACCGAAGCAGACGCTGATGACGACGGATGGGAAGAGTATCTGGATAGGCAAGCAGCTGTGCAGGATCTTATGGTCGAAGGGTTCGTGGAATCTGTTTCACTCCCTATAGGCCAGATGAAGGTTCAGCAACGGATGCTGATGTACGCCCTCACCCGGATGCTGGTTCCACGTTCCGGAAATCACGCAGTTGTGCAACGGCTGGATATCGTGCTACTGTGGGGTCTATGCAAAGAGCTCAAGATGAGCTGGGCATGGATTGTTCTCAGGCACATGCTAGAAGCTGCTCAAGGGAAGTTGGTACTTCCGTATCCACAGCTCGTCACGAAGATTCTCACTCACTTCAAGGTATCTCTGAAGGGTGAAGAAGTCTCGAAGACCGTCCTAACATTTGGTGAATCCATCGTGAACCAAATGCAGCTGCGAAAAGTCAATGGAGTTTGGAAGCGACCTCAGACTTCTACTGAACAAACCCATCAAGGTGTTGAACAACCAGCTGCGGAGAATGTGTCAGCAGAATCGGAAGTGCTCACCAAACTGCTTGAATTTATGGCAGCACAAGCAGTTCACAACGCTAAGATGGAGGCATCTCATGAAAGGATTGAAGCTGCTATTCAGAAGATTCAAGCAGACCAAAATCAGATGGCGCAAGACGTGGCAGCTATTCAGGAACATCTGGGCATTAAGTTGTCCTTCAGCGATGTTGTTGAAATAGGAAGAGAGGCGGCTGAAGAACCTGCTCCAACAACAGTAGAGGTTGCTGCAACTCATGGTGAGGAGACACCTGCTGAGGTTAATACAGCGGTCTCAGCCTCATCCCCTGCTAATAATGAGGACCAGCATCTCTAGGCGTTTAGGACCTTAGGCTTCTTAGTTTTGTTTGTCTTTGTTTCTTTTTGCTTTCGTTTTGTAATGATCATGATGAATGTAATTCTGTTTGATTTATGAACCGTGAGATTGTTAATCATTTCAAATGCTGCATTTCATTTTCATATTGTCTAGTGCGCGCCATAATCTGTTTTGTACACTATTCCAAAATTGTTTTCAACTAAGTTAAAATATTACTGGCATTACTGCTTGTTATTACTAATCTTTTCTAGATTCTTTGTAGAGCAGTATTCAGGTTTGCTCAGGGGGAGCAAACATTTCTCTTTCACCACTTTTTGCCTTAACTGACAAAAGGGGGAGAGAAATTATAACTTGTGCTAACTGTAATTTCTTTATTGCTTTATTTTATCAGTTTTATTGCTCCTAATCCTTATCTTTACTCTCTATGAATATTGAACTTAGGGGGAGCTCTACTAAAACTGTTACTCATAATTCCTTTGATTCTTTTTCTCAAGTTAAAATTGCATGTTTGTCACTTAAATCAAAAAGGGGGAGATTGTTAGACATATGTTCGTTTTTGATGTTATTGACAAGCATCCAATTTGAAATACATCTAACATTGTCAACTAAGAAAAATTTCAGGAACAACAAATTCAATCCTACATACTCGAGACAATTGCTTGGAACTCAAGGAATCAACAAAATCTTGATGATCCATGAGCACATCGATTAGTACAATCGATTCTATAACAGGGTTGAATAAGTTTACAAAGTTTGGTGTTACCCAATCGATTAGCACAATCGATTTGTACCTCCTTGAAGAAATCAAACGGGCTATCAATCGATTCTCCAAATCGATTGGTACACATATTGGAAAATAAATTGTACAAGTCAGAGAGCCAGTTTGCCACAAATCGATTAGGCACATCGATTGAGTGAATCACTAAGACCAAACTGATTGTTTAAATCGATTAGACAAATCGATTGACATTCTTACTGAAATTAAAATTTGCAAGTCAGTAGCACGTTTTGCAGGCAATCGATTTGGCAAATCGATTGAAACAATCACTTCTTTAATTTTGTTTTTGTCTACATCGATTGAAACAATCGATTGTTAATGTCCCAGAGCCAAACCTGTTTACTAAATCGATTAGGCCAATCGATTCACTAAAACAAGTTTCAAAATAACTCAGGTCTGGAACATACACAATCGATTACTACAATCTGTTTATATACATCTGTGTAATAAAAGTTGGTATCAATCGACTTGGTAAATCGATTGAATAACCCAACTGATGAAAAGTTCTTCAGACTTAAGATCCACAATCGATTGGCACAATCGATTGACATAAAAGTTTTATAAACAGAGACGACCGAATGGTTAAATCGATTAAGCACATCGATGGTTTTGATCTCGTTGTTTGAACAAAACACATCAAGTCGATTCTGCAAATCGATTTAATCATATAATGTCATCAAAGTTTGAAGAACTACTTAAAATAATCGATTGAGCAAATCGATTAGTATGTACAGTTTCAAGATTCAAGAAAAACAAGACTCGCGAAATCGATTGAGGAAATCGATTAACCAGCATTATGACTTTAATGAATCGATTTGATAAATCGATTCATACGTTGTTTTTCCTGAAACTATATAAACTGTTTTTCTGTATCTTCTAAAAATACACAACAACATACACATAACTTTCTGATATCTTTGTTTCTCATTGTGAAATAACATTGAACATTACTTTTTCAGTTATGAAGATTCATCTTTCATGATCCACAAGAACTGAGAAAGATTGCTGGAGAAACAACTTTAGAGAAGAAAACTGTTGAAGAAATTTCTATGTAATTTCTGATTAGATACATCTGTAAACAAATTCTTAAAACAAATAACATTGAGAAATCCAGTCTTAACTGGTAGTTATCTTCTGGGATTGAGAGGTCTCATCAAGAAGAAACTTGACTGTAATCTTGGAAGAGTTTATGGGAGATAAACTCTGGGATTCAGGGAGATAAGAATAGAATAAGAAGAATCGTTTTAGATTGATAGGCGAGGAGCTAGAACATCTGTAAACGGATTCTGAGATATTCTATTGGAAAGGCCAAGATTGGATTTGATCTTGGGACTGGATGTAGGTCGTTCAACAACGGCTGAACCAGTATAAATCACTGCGTACAATCTTTCTTACCCTTATCTCTTTTTTGTCTTCATCAGTCCAGTCACTTTTTGGCTTTAGGATTGCTGATTCACCTGTACCTGCTATGGTTGGCACAAATGGTCCATTTTCTACAGCATCTAGAATATCAATACCACTAGCTTCAAGAAAAATTAACATGCGTTGTTTCCAATACATGTATGCGGCCCCGTTAAAAGCGGGAGGCCTAGCTAATGATGCACCCTCTCCTAGGAAATCAGAGGTCATGATTTTTGATGAGAGTTACTCTAACAAAAATTGGCTCTGATACCAATTGTTGGTACCAGTAACCTCTGTTAAATGAAAATTATGCGGAAGATTACCTATTTTTAGAGATATGCGCAGCAGTTTAACAAATCGTACATTTATTAAACAAAGCATCAGAATAAGGTCCCAAAACTACAATACAAATGAATGCACAAAGTATATGGATCAAAGAATATATTGAGAGATGCACCAGTTACGTTTATTGTTCAAGATATCGATTCACTTACAATCATGCTGGAAACAGTCTTTCATGTAGTATCAAAGTATGCAGAAAGATATTCAAGCATTCAATCAATATCAGACAAATACACACTGCAGAAATTAAAAAAGAGATAAGGGTAAGAAAGATTGTACGCAGTGATTTATACTGGTTCAGCCGTTGTTGAACGACCTACATCCAGTCCCAAGATCAAATCCAATCTTGGCCTTTCCAATAGAATATCTCAGAATCCGTTTACAGATGTTCTAGCTCCTCGCCTATCAATCTAAAACGATTCTTCTTATTCTATTCTTATCTCCCTGAATCCCAGAGTTTATCTCCCATAAACTCTTCCAAGATTACAGTCAAGTTTCTTCTTGATGAGACCTCTCAATCACAGAAGATAACTACCAGTTAAGACTGGATTTCTCAATGTTATTTGTTTTAAGAATTTGTTTACAGATGTATCTAATCAGAAATTACATAGAAATTTCTTCAACAGTTTTCTTCTCTAAAGTTGTTTCTCCAGCAATCTTTCTCAGTTCTTGTGGATCATGAAAGATGAATCTTCATAACTGAAAAAGTAATGTTCAAAGTTATTTCACAATGAGAAACAAAGATATCAGAAAGTTATGTGTATGTTGTTGTGTATGTTGTTGTGTATTTTGAGAAGATACAGAAAAACAGTTTATATAGTTTCAGGAAAAACAACGTATGAATCGATTTATCCAATCGATTCATTAAAGTCATAATGCTGGTTAATCGATTTCCTCAATCGATTTCGCGAGTCTTGTTTTTCTTGAATCTTGAAACTGTACATACTAATCGATTTGCTCAATCGATTATTTTAAGTAGTTCTTCAAACTTTGATGACAGTATATGATTAAATCGATTTGCAGAATCGACTTGATGTGTTTTGTTCAAACAACGAGATCAAAACCATCGATGTGCTTAATCGATTTTACCATTCAGTCATCTCTGTTTATAAAACTTTTATGTCAATCGATTGTGCCAATCGATTGTGGATTTTAAGTCTGAAGTACTTTTCATCAGTTGGGTTATTCAATCGATTTACCAAGTCGATTGATACCAACTTTTATTACACAGATGTATATAAACAGATTGTAGTAATCGATTGTGTATGTTCCAGACCTGAGTTATTTTGAAACTTGTTTTGGTGAATCGGTTGGCCTAATCGATTTAGTAAACAGGTTTGGCTCTGGGACATTAACAATCGATTGTTTCAATCGATGTAGACAAAAACAAAAAATTAAAGAAGTGATTATTTCAATCGATTTTCCAAATCGATTGCCTGCAAAACGTGCTACTGACTTGCACATTTTAATTTCAGTAAGAATGTCAATCGATTTGCACAATCAGTTTAGTCTTGGTGATTCACTCAATCGATGTGCCTAATCGATTTGTGGCAAACTGGCTCTCTGACTTGTACAATTTATTTTCCAATATGTGTACCAATCGATTTGGAGAATCGATTGATAGCCCGTTTGATTTCTTCAAGGATGTACAAATCGATTGTGCTAATCGATTGGGTAACACTAAACTTTGTGAACTTATTCAACCCTCTTATAGAATCGATTTATCTAATCGATGTGCTCATGGATCTTCAAGATTTTGTTGATTCCTTGAGTTCCAAGCAATTGTCTCGAGTATGTAGGATTGAATTTGTTGTTCCTGAAATTTTTCTCAGTTGACAATGTTAGATGTATCTCAAATTGGATGTTTGTCAATAACATCAAAAACGAACATATGTCTAACATTTTCGTCCTCCCTAGGCTTATTCTTGTCCAATTAGGGTTTTTAACCAATCTTGTGCATCCAATAGGTGTATTTGTGTCAATGGATGAACATTTAGGTCATTTTCGTCCTCCCTAGGCTTATTCTTGTCTAATTAGGGTTTTTAACCAATCTTGTGCATCCAATAAGTTCATTTGTGTCATTGGATGAACATTTAGGTCATTTTCTTCCTCCCTAGGCTTATTCTTGTCCAATTAGGGTGTTTAACAAATCTTGTGCATCCAATAGGTGTATTTGTGTCATTGGATGAACATTTAGGTCATTTTCGTCCTCCATAGGTTTATTCTTGTCCAATTAGGGTTTTTAAGCAATCTTGTGCATCCAATAAGTTCATTTGTGTCATTGGATGAACATTTAGGTCATTTTCGTCCTCCCTAGGCTTATTCTTGTCCAATTAAGGTTTTTAACCAATCTTGTGCATCCAATAGGTGTGTTTGTGTCATTGGATGAACATTTAGGTCATTTTCGTCCTCCCTAGTCTTATTCTTGTCCAATTAGGGTTTTAAGCAATCTTGTGCATCCAATATGTGGGTTTGTGTCATTGGATGAACGTTTAGGTCATTTTCGTCCTCCCTCTGCTTATTCTTGTCCAATTAGGGTTTTTAACCAATCTTGTGCATCCAATAAGTTCATTTGTGTCATTGGATGAACATTTAGGTCATTTTCGTCCTCCCTAGTCTTATTCTTGTCCAATTAGGGTTTTTATGCAATCTTGTGCATCTAATAGGTGTGTTTGTGTCATTGGAGGAACATTTAGGTCCTTTTCGTCCTCCCTAGTCTTATTATTGTCCAATTAGGGTTTTTATGCAATCTTGTGCATCCAATAGGTGTGTTAGTGTCATTGGACGAACATTTAGGTCATTTTCGTCCTCCCTAGGCTTATTCTTGTCCAATTAGGGTTTTTAACCAATCTTGTGCATCCAATAAGTTCATTTGTGTCATTGGATGTGTTGGTACCAGTAACCTCTGTTAAATGAAAATTATGCGGAAGATTACCTATTTTTAGAGATATGCGCAGCAGTTTAACAAATCGTACATTTATTAAACAAAGCATCAGAATAAGGTCCCAAAACTACAATACAAATGAATGCACAAAGTATATGGATCAAAGAATATATTGAGAGATGCACCAGTTACGTTTATTGTTCAAGATATTGATTCACTTACAATCATGCTGGAAACAGTCTTTCATGTAGTATCAAAGTATGCAGAAAGATATTCAAGCATTCAATCAATATCAGACAAATACACACTGCAGAAATTAAAAAGAGATAAGGGTAAGAAAGATTGTACGCAGTGATTTATACTGGTTCAGCCGTTGTTGAACGACCTACATCCAGTCCCAAGATCAAATCCAATCTTGGCCTTTCCAATAGAATATCTCAGAATCCGTTTACAGATGTTCCAGCTCCTCGCCTATCAATCTAAAACGATTCTTCTTATTCTATTCTTATCTCCCTGAATCCCAGAGTTTATCTCCCATAAACTCTTCCAAGATTACAGTCAAGTTTCTTCTTGATGAGACCTCTCAATCACAGAAGATAACTACCAGTTAAGACTGGATTTCTCAATGTTATTTGTTTTAAGAATTTGTTTACAGATGTATCTAATCAGAAATTACATAGAAATTTCTTCAACAGTTTTCTTCTCTAAAGTTGTTTCTCCAGCAATCTTTCTCAGTTCTTGTGGATCATGAAAGATGAATCTTCATAACTGAAAAAGTAATGTTCAAAGTTATTTCACAGTGAGAAACAAAGATATCAGAAAGTTATGTGTATGTTGTTGTGTATATTGAGAAGATACTGAAAAACAGTTTATATAGTTTCAGGAAAAACAACATATGCATCGATTTATCCAATCGATTCATTAAAGTCATAATGCTGGTTAATCGATTTCCTCAATCGATTTCGCGAGTCTTGTTTTTCTTGAATCTTGAAACTGTACATACTAATCGATTTGCTCAATCGATTATTTTAAGTAGTTCTTCAAACTTTGATGACAGTATATGATTAAATCGATTTGCAGAATCGACTTGATGTGTTTTGTTCAAACAACGAGATCAGAATCGACTTTGATGACGTTTGTTTTCTTTAAGGATGTACAAATCGATTGTGCTAATCGATTGGGTAACACCAAACTTTGTAAACTTATTCAACCCTGTTATAGAATCGATTGTACTAATCGATGTGCTCATGGATCTTCAAGATTTTGTTGATTCCTTGAGTTCCAAGCAATTGTCTCGAGTATGTAGGATTGAATTTGTTGTTCCTGAAATTTTTCTCAGTTGACAATGTTAGATGTATTTCAAATTGGATGCTTGTCAATAACATCAAAAACGAACATATGACCTAATTGATCATCCAATGACACAAACACACCTATTGGATGCACAAGATTGGTTAAAAACCCTAATTGGACAAGAATATGCCTAGGGAGAGCGAAAATGACCTAATTGATCTTCCAATGACACAAATGAACTTATTGGATGCACAAGATTAGTTAAAAACCCTAATTGGACAAGAATAAGCCTAGGGAGGACGAAAATGACCTAAATGTTAATCCAATGACACAAATGAACGTATTGGATGCACAAGATTGGTTAAAAACCCTAATTGGACAAGAATAAGCCTAGGGAGGACGAAAATGACCTAAATGTTAATCCAATGACACAACTCAACTTATTGGAAGCACAAGATTGGTTAAAAACCCTAATTGGATAAGAATAAGCCTAGGGAGGACTAAAATGACCTAATTGATCATTCAATGGCACAAACACACTTATTGGATGCACAAGATTGGTTAAAAACCCTAATTGGACAAGAATATGCCTAGGGAGGACGAAAATGACCTAATTGATCATCCAATGATGTTGGTACCAGTAACCTCTGTTAAATGAAAATTATGCGGAAGATTACCTATTTTTAGAGATATGCGCAGCAGTTTAACAAATCGTACATTTATTAAACACAGCATCAGAATAAGGTCCCAAAACTACAATACAAATGAATGCACAAAGTATATGGATCAAAGAATATATTGAGAGATGCACCAGTTACGTTTATTGTTCAAGATATTGATTCACTTACAATCATGCTGGAAACAGTCTTTCATGTAGTATCAAAGTATGCAGAAAGATATTCAAGCATTCAATCAATATCAGACAAATACACACTGCAGAAATTAAAAAGAGATAAGGGTAAGAAAGATTGTACGCAGTGATTTATACTGGTTCAGCCGTTGTTGAACGACCTACATCCAGTCCCAAGATCAAATCCAATCTTGGCCTTTCCAATAGAATATCTCAGAATCCGTTTACAGATGTTCTAGCTCCTCGCCTATCAATCTAAAACGATTCTTCTTATTCTATTCTTATCTCCCTGAATCCCAGAGTTTATCTCCCATAAACTCTTCCAAGATTACAGTCAAGTTTCTTCTTGATGAGACCTCTCAATCACAGAAGATAACTACCAGTTAAGACTGGATTTCTCAATGTTATTTGTTTTAAGAATTTGTTTACAGATGTATCTAATCAGAAATTACATAGAAATTTCTTCAACAGTTTTCTTCTCTAAAGTTGTTTCTCCAGCAATCTTTCTCAGTTCTTGTGGATCATGAAAGATGAATCTTCATAACTGAAAAAGTAATGTTCAAAGTTATTTCACAATGAGAAACAAAGATATCAGAAAGTTATGTGTATGTTGTTGTGTATATAAGAAGATACAGAAAAAACAGTTTATATAGTTTCAGGAAAAACAACGTATGAATCGATTTATCCAATCGATTCATTAAAGTCATAATGCTGGTTAATCGATTTCCTCAATCGATTTCGCGAGTCTTGTTTTTCTTGAATCTTGAAACTGTACATACTAATCGATTTGCTCAATCGATTATTTTAAGTAGTTCTTCAAACTTTGATGACAGTATATGATTAAATCGATTTGCAGAATCGACTTGATGTGTTTTGTTCAAACAACGAGATCAAAACCATCGATGTGCTTAATCGATTTTACCATTCAGTCATCTCTGTTTATAAAACTTTTATGTCAATCGATTGTGCCAATCGATTGTGGATTTTAAGTCTGAAGTACTTTTCATCAGTTGGGTTATTCAATCGATTTACCAAGTCGATTGATACCAACTTTTATTACACAGATGTATATAAACAGATTGTAGTAATCGATTGTGTATGTTCCAGACCTGAGTTATTTTGAAACTTGTTTTAGTGAATCGATTGGCCTAATCGATTTAGTAAACAGGTTTGGCTCTGGGACATTAACAATCGATTGTTTCAATCGATGTAGACAAAAACAAAATTAAAGAAGTGATTATTCCAATCGATTTGCCAAATCGATTGCCTGCAAAACGTGCTACTGACTTGCACATTTTAAATTCAGTAAGCATGTCAATCGATTTGTCCAATCGATTTAAACAATCAGTTTAGTCTTGGTGATTCACTAAATCGATGTGCCTAATCGATTTGTGGCAAACTGGCTCTCTGACTTGTACAATTTATTTTCCAATATGTGTACCAATCGATTTGGAGAATCGATTGATAGCCCTTTTGTTTTCTTTAAGGATGTACAAATCGATTGTGCTAATCGATTGGGTAACACCAAACTTTGTAAACTTATTCAACCCTGTTATGGAATCGATTGTGCTAATCGATGTGCTCATGGATCTTCAAGATTTTGTTGATTCCTTGAGTTCCAAGCAATTGTTTCGAGTATGTAGGATTGAATTTGTTGTTCCTGAAATTTTTCTCAGTTGACAATGTTAGATGTATTTCAAATTGGATGCTTGTCAATAACATCAAAAACGAACATATGTCTAACAATCTCCCCCTTTTTGATTTAAGTGACAAACATTCAATTTTAACTTGAGAAAAATAATTATGAGTAACAGTTTTAGTAGAGCTCCCCCTAAGTTCAATATTCATAGAGAGTAAAGATAATGATTAGGAGAAATAAAACTGAGAAATAAAACTGATAAAATAAAGCACAAGTTATAATTTCTCTCCCCCTTTTGTCAGTTAAGGCAAAAAGTGGTGAAAGAAAAATGTTTGCTCCCCCTGAGCAAACCTGAATACTGCTCTACAAAGAATCTAGAAAAGATTAGTAATAACAAGCAGTAATGCCAGTAATATTTTAACTTGGTTGAAAACAATTTTGAAATAGTGTACAAAAACAGATTATGGCGCGCACTAGACAATATGAAAATGAAATGCAGCAATTGAAATGATTAACAATCTCAAGGTTCATAAATCAAACAGAATTACATTCATCATGATCATTACAAAACGAAAGCAAAAAGAAACAGAGACAAACAAAAACTAAGAAGCCTAAGGTCCTAAACGCCTAGAGATGCTGGTCCTCATTATTAGCAGGGGATGAGGCTGAGACCGCTGTATTAACCTCAGCAGGTGTCTCCTCACCATGAGTTGCAGCAACCTCTACTTGTGTTGGAGCAGGTTCTTCAGCCGCCTGTCTTCCTATTTCAACAACATCGCTGAAGGACAACTTAATGCCCAGATGTTCCTGAATAGCTGCCACGTCTTGCGCCATCTGATTTTGGTCTGCTTGAATCTTCTGAATAGCAGCTTCAATCCTTTCATGAGATGCCTCCATCTTAGCATTGTGAACTGCTTGTGCTGCCATAAATTCAAGCAGTTTGGTGAGCACTTCTGATTCTGCTGAAACATTCTCCGCAGCTGGTTGTTCAGCACCTTGCTGGGTTTGTTCAGTAGAAGTCTGAGGTCGCTTCCAAACTCCATTGACTTTTCGCAGCTGCATTTGGTTCACGATGGATTCACCAAATGTTAGGACGGTCTTCGAGACTTCTTCACCCTTCAGAGATACCTTGAAGTGAGTGAGAATCTTCGTGACGAGCTGTGGATATGGAAGTACCAACTTCCCTTGAGCAGCTTCTAGCATGTGCCTGAGAACAATCCATGCCCAGCTCATCTTGAGCTCTTTGCATAGACCCCACAGTAGCACAATATCCAGCCGTTGCACAACTGCGTGATTTCCGGAACGTGGAACCAGCATCCGGGTGAGGGCGTACATCAGCATCCGTTGCTGAACCTTCATCTGGCCTATAGGGAGTGAAACAGATTCCACGAACCCTTCGACCATAAGATTCTGCACAGCTTCTTGCCTATCCAGATACTCTTCCCATCCGTCGTCATCAGCGTCTGCTTCGGTGCTGCCATCCACTGAGTTTCCATAGTAGGGAAGTCCTGACAGAGTAGAGAACTCGTCGAAAGACATCGAAATCTTCTTCCCTTTGACTGTTGCTTTGAAGCCGGTGTCGGTCATCTTGAAATTTGAGTAGAATATCCGTATAAGATTCGGATATGTATCAAGTGAACATGATAAGAAATCTTCCAAGCCATGAAACCGGAGATGGTTTTGAAATGTAAAACCATTACTGTCGAAGTAGCTGAAATCCAAGATGCGTGCTTCGTGTATTTTCCGATTTACAAAAGCTTGCGGAAGTTTGAATTCATCAGCTTGATTTGTTGGAGGAGCAGTTGATTTCTTTGGAGTAGTCTTTTTCTGTGGAGTATTCTTTTTCTTTTTCCTTGAAGATATTTCCTTCATTGCGTCAGCTAGCAATTTTTCTGTCGGAGCTTCCTTTCTCTTTTTGGATTTACCTTGATCGGGGGCAATACCTTTACCCTTATCTTGAGCAGCAATCTTGTGTGTAGGTATTGGTACCCGTTTTGGAAGAGTGGGTGGTGGAGACGGAGTCCTCCCACTAGATGAAGAAGATGAAGGTGAAAGAGAAGGAGTTCGGGGTTGAGTTTGCTTAACACGAGCCATTAACAAAAATTGTGATACAATGAAGATTTGAAGGAAAGAAAAGTGTTTAGGAGTTGAGAAACAGAGAAAATTTGAGAAATATTGCAGAGAATTGTAGTTGCAATCGATTTAGAAGATTGGAAAAGGATGGAAAATCGATTGTCACTGTTCCTTTTATAGAAAAAAATCCAGAAATCGATTTCTCCAATCGATTTGATGACCGTTACTGGGGAAGATCAACCAACAGAGCCGTTAGATCCTGCAACGGCTAGTAAAAACTGCAACGGTAACTATGCCAATCGATTACCCAAATCGATTCATGAAGTTACGCAATCGATTACCCAAATCGATTTCGTATCAACTTAACAGTTCTCACATCAGTTTAACTCAGAAACCACTTCAACAACTAACTCAGAATCGATGTCCCCAATCGATTCTTTTAAAGAAATCAACAGACTCAATCGATTTCCCAAATCGATTTCGAGCAATTTCAGAAGACTTACATCTCAGTTCAGAAAATTCCTGCCTCAGCATCGATTTATCAAATCGATTCTTTTAAAGAAATAACAACCACATAAAAATCAATCGATTTCCCAAATCGATTTCGTGTTCACAGTTTTGATAAAAAAAGACATATTATGGGTCACATCGATTAGTTCAATCGATTGTGTAACACATTTTCATGTGTAATCACAGGACAATCGATTTTGCAAATCGATTTGACACATAATTCAGATCTGACTAGGATCAATTATGCCTAATTTCATCCTAATGTGACGGAAACTTTCCTTTGGCAATGCTTTGGTGAAGATGTCTGCTAGCTGTTCAGTTGTGTTGACGTATTCCAACTTGATATTCCCACACTGAAACTGATCTCGAATGAAGTGATGCCGAATCTCGATATGCTTGGTCCTGGAATGCATAACTGTGTTCTTAGTGATACTGATCGCACTTGTGTTGTCGCACAAGATAGGAACAGTTCCTAAGTCCACACCAAAGTCTAACAAATGCTGTTTCATCCACATGATCTGAGCACAGCAACTTCCAGCTGCAATGTACTCAGCTTCTGCTGTTGACAAAGCGATACTGGTTTGCTTCTTGCTGAACCAAGATACAAGTGAATTACCCAGCAAATGACAAGTACCTGAGGTACTCTTCCTATCCAGTTTGCACCCAGCAAAATCTGAATCTGAATACCCAACTAAAGAACAAGTTGATCCCTTAGGATACCATAAACCAAGGTTCCTAGTTCCAACTAAATATCTGAAAATCCTCTTAACTGCACTAAGGTGAGACTCTTTAGGATTTGATTGATACCTCGCACACAAACAAACACTGAACATGATGTCAGGCCTGCTTGCTGTGAGATAAAGCAATGATCCTATCATGCCTCTATACCTTGTAACATCTACTGGTTTACCCAACTCATCCCTATCTAAAAGGTTTCCTTGGCTCATAGGAGTATCAATGGGTTTGAAGCTATCAAATGAAAATTTCTTTATTAAGTCATTACAATATTTTGTTTGACTAATGAAGATACCTTGCTTGCTTTGGTTAATTTGAAATCCCAAAAAGTATGACAGTTCACCCATCATTGACATTTCAAATTGACCTTTCATTAGATTTTCAAAATTTTTGCATAGCTTATCATTTGTAGATCCAAATATTATGTC
Source organism: Cicer pinnatifidum (assembly GCA_037974775.1). Classification (NCBI taxonomy): domain Eukaryota; kingdom Viridiplantae; phylum Streptophyta; class Magnoliopsida; order Fabales; family Fabaceae; genus Cicer; species Cicer pinnatifidum. Next base: position 28,797,066 of record JBBPBR010000001.1, on the reverse strand, counting down.
ATCAACATAAACTTGGACCAGCAAGATATCTTTATCAGTAGTTTGTATGAAAAGAGTTTTATCCACATTTCCTCTTAAGATATTTTGTGAAATGAGAAAGTTGCTAAGTTTCTCACACCAAGCTCTAGGAGCTTGTTTCAATCCATAGAGAGCTTTTGTTAGCTTGTAGACATGATTTGGAAATTCTGTATTTTCAAAACCAGGTGTTTGGCTAACAAAAACTTCTTCTTGGATCTCACCATTGAGAAAGGCACTTTTCACATCCATTTGATAAAGCTTAAAGTCCATTATACACGCATAAGCAAGGAGGATTCTAATGGCTTCTAGTCTTGCTACAGGGGCATAGGTTTCATCAAAATCTACTCCCTCCTCTTGGTTGTAACCCTTGGCCACTAACCTAGCTTTATTTCTAGTTATAACACCATTCTCATCTAGCTTGTTCCTAAACACCCACCTAGTTCCTATGATATGCTGGTTTTCTGGTTTAGGTACTAGCTCCCACACTTTGTTTCTCTCAAACTGGTTTAACTCCTCTTGCATGGCTATTATCCAGTCAGGGTCCAAAAGTGCTTCTTTAATGTTTTTGGGTTCTACTTGGGAAACAAAGGCTGTAAGGTTGCAAAATTCTCTAAGGGATTTTCTGGTTGAAACACCTTTTGAAATCTCTCCAATAATATTGTCTATGGGATGGTTCTTGGCAAACTTCCACTCTTTGGGTAGATCATCTTCCCTAATAGGTTCTACGCAATCAGGATTGGTTGGAGGTTCAGGTTCACTGGTTTCTACAGGTTCAGAATCAACAATATCGTCCAATGAGTTACCAACTGTAGTAAGAGTGCTGTTCAAGTTTTCATCAAATTTGACATGGACAGACTCCTCTATAGTTTTGGTTCTTTTATTGTAGATTCTATATGCCTTACTAACCTGGGAATACCCCAAAAAGATGCCCTCGTCTGCTTTAGGATCAAATTTACCTAGATGTCCCTTGCCATTGTTTAACACAAAGCACTTACACCCAAAAATCCTAAAGTAGGAGATGTTAGGCTTTCTCCCTTTGTATAACTCATAAGGAGTTTTCTTAAGAAAAGGCCTAATCAACACTCTATTGATAACATGTGTGGCAGTGTTAATCGCATCAGCCCAGAAATACTTGGGAGTATTTGAGTCTTTCAGCATGGTCCTAGCCAACTCTTCTAAAGTCCTATTCTTTCTCTCCACTACACCATTCTGCTGAGGTGTCCTAGGGGCTGAAAACATGTGATGTATGCCATTCTCTTCACAGAAAGTATCAAAAGAATCATTTTGGAATTCACCTCCATGATCACTCTTGATGGATATAATTTTCTGACTTGTTTCATTTTGAACTAATTTCGCGAACTTTTTAAAGACAGAAAAAGCGTCACTTTTATGAGTCAGAAAATATGTCCATGTGAACCGAGAATAATCATCGATCAACACAAAACCATACAAGTTACCACCAAAACTTCTAATCTGAGATGGTCCAAACAAATCCATGTGGATAAGTTGTAAAACCCTATTGGTTTTGACCATATCTATAGGGGGAAAAGAAGACTTAACAAGCTTGCTTTGCTCACAGGAGTCACACAGCCTATCTTTAGAAAACTTTCTATTGGGAAGGCCTATGACTAACTGCTTGCTAACAAGTCTATTCAGATGATCAATATGAATGTGTGCAATGCGTTTATGCCATAACCATGTTTCATCAGCATTTGATAATAAGCAACAGGCAGAATTAACAGGCATATCAGTTAAATCTAACATGTATATATTATTAACTCTATTACCTACTAATTTCATGCTTTTGTCATGCTTGTTTTCAATTGTGCAAGAGAGTAGTGAAAAGCTTACTTGAAAACCATTGTCACCCAGCTGACTTATACTTAGAAGGTTATGTTTCAGCCCTTCCACATATAAGACATTTTTAATTATGGCAGTTGATTTGCTGCCAATGTTACCTTCACCGCATATCTTGCCCTTGTTGTTATCGCCGTACTTTACAAAACCACCTTCTTTCAGATTAAGGGATACAAACATTGATTTGTCCCCTGTCATATGCTTTGAGCATCCACTATCAAGATACCATTGGTGTTTTGTGGATCTCAAGCATACCTGCAATAGGATTAGAATTTGCATTTAGGTCCCCAATACAAATTGGGTCCTGGGGGGTTAATTTTAACATCTTGTGTCTTCATTTTCCAAATCTGTTTACATCCTCTATTGGCAAGTCTTTTAAATTTGCAATTGTAAACAAAATGTCCTTTTCTACAACAGAAATGACAAGTGACAGCAGAGGATGCAAACTGTTTCGGTTTGACAAAGACATTATGCAAATGACTAGACTTAGCATATTTTTGGTTATGTTTAACATTTTCATAACCTATGCCATGTTTAGTCATATTCCGATTTGCATGCTTTTTGCTATTAAAACCAAGTCCAGATTTTATATTGACACTTCTCTGGTTGCTAAGAATATCATTTAGTTTATCCTTGCTACTAGAGAGTTTCAATAAATCAGACTTCAATAATGCAACATAATTCTCAAGATCAATGCATTTGGCAGATTTATCATGTGAGTCCTTTTTCAGTTGTTCACATAAGTCCTCAATCTTTTTATAATCATTTTTCATTTGATCATGCAATTTACATTGTTGTTCAAGCATTTTCTTAGTGTTTACTAATTGCTTAACAGATTTAACATATTCAGCATGTAGTTCGTTAAATGCATCTTGCAGTTCATCAAAAGAAGGATTATCTTGAGAGCTTACCTCACTTTCTGATTCAGAATCCGTTTTAGCCATAAGACACAGATTCGCTTCTTCCGTTTCAGAAGATGTGGACGAATCTTCATTGTCATTCCACGCAATGTATGCTTTTCTGTTTTTCTGAGCTGGTTCCTTGCCTTTAGGTTTGGAATTTTTGTTCTTGTTCTGCAGCTTGTAACAATCAGCTTTTATATGACCAGGTTTGCCACATTCGTAGCATGTAACTGTTTTACTGTCATTGTTTTTCGAGCTGGATTGCTTTCTGAATTTACTGTCTTTCTTTTTCAGAAATTTCTTAAATCTTTTGACAAGTAGTCCCAGTTCAGGTTCTTCATCATCCTCACTGCTTGATTCATCTGAGCTGGTCTCATGTTCAGATTTGGACTGTTGTGTTTGGGCTTTCAACGACAATCCTTTACATTTCCTGTCAATTTGCTCAGCTTCATTTAGTCGATGTAGTTCCATCTCATGCTCTCTCAGTTTTCCAAACAATGTAGCTATTGTCATGCTTCCTAGATCCTTGGATTCTGCAATGGCAGTGATTTTTGGCTGCCATTCTCTAGTCAAACATCTCATTATTTTACTAATTTGCTGATCATTATCAATCTCTTTGCCTAAGGCATTCAGGTTGTTGACTATGTGTGTGAATCGGGTCTGCATGTCGTTTACTGATTCTTCTTTCTTCATGCTAAACAATTCGTACTCGTGCATGAGAGTGTTTATTCGAGCTCTCTTTACATCTGTGGTTCCTTCATGCGTTTGCTGAAGTGTATCCCACATTTTTTTGCTGTTTTGCAATTTGAGACTCTGAAGAATTCATCATGACTCAAGGCTGCAGTTATAATGTTTTTTGCTTTGGCGTTGTACCCAACCTTCTTTTTGTCTTCATCAGTCCAGTCACTTTTTGGCTTTAGGATTGCTGATTCACCTGTACCTGCTATGGTTGGCACAAATGGTCCATTTTCTACAGCATCTAGAATATCAATACCACTAGCTTCAAGAAAAATTAACATGCGTTGTTTCCAATACATGTATGTGGCCCCGTTAAAAGCGGGAGGCCTAGCTAATGATGCACCCTCTCCTAGGAAATCAGAGGTCATGATTTTTGATGAGAGTTACTCTAACAAAAATTGGCTCTGATACCAATTGTTGGTACCAGTAACCTCTGTTAAATGAAAATTATGCGGAAGATTACCTATTTTTTGAGATATGCGCAGCAGTTTAACAAATCGTACATTTATTAAACAAAGCATCAGAATAAGGTCCCAAAACTACAATACAAATGAATGCACAAAGTATATGGATCAAAGAATATATTGAGAGATGCACCAGTTACGTTTATTGTTCAAGATATTGATTCACTTACAATCATGCTGGAAACAGTCTTTCATGTAGTATCAAAGTATGCAGAAAGATATTCAAGCATTCAATCAATATCAGACAAATACACACTGCAGAAATTAAAAAGAGATAAGGGTAAGAAAGATTGTACGCAGTGATTTATACTGGTTCAGCCGTTGTTGAACGACCTACATCCAGTCCCAAGATCAAATCCAATCTTGGCCTTTCCAATAGAATATCTCAGAATCCGTTTACAGATGTTCTAGCTCCTCGCCTATCAATCTAAAACGATTCTTCTTATTCTATTCTTATCTCCCTGAATCCCAGAGTTTATCTCCCATAAACTCTTCCAAGATTACAGTCAAGTTTCTTCTTGATGAGACCTCTCAATCACAGAAGATAACTACCAGTTGAGACTGGATTTCTCAATGTTATTTGTTTTAAGAATTTGTTTACAGATGTATCTAATCAGAAATTACATAGAAATTTCTTCAACAGTTTTCTTCTCTAAAGTTGTTTCTCCAGCAATCTTTCTCAGTTCTTGTGGATCATGAAAGATGAATCTTCATAACTGAAAAAGTAATGTTCAAAGTTATTTCACAATGAGAAACAAAGATATCAGAAAGTTATGTGTATGTTGTTGTGTATATTGAGAAGATACAGAAAAAACAGTTTATATAGTTTCAGGAAAAACAACGTATGAATCGATTTGTCCAATCGATTCATTAAAGTCATAATGCTGGTTAATCGATTTCCTCAATCGATTTCGCGAGTCTTGTTTTTCTTGAATCTTGAAACTGTACATACTAATCGATTTGCTCAATCGATTATTTTAAGTAGTTCTTCAAACTTTGATGACAGTATATGATTAAATCGATTTGCAGAATCGACTTGATGTGTTTTGTTCAAACAACGAGATCAAAACCATCGATGTGCTTAATCGATTTTACCATTCAGTCATCTCTGTTTATAAAACTTTTATGTCAATCGATTGTGCCAATCGATTGTGGATTTTAAGTCTGAAGTACTTTTCATCAGTTGGGTTATTCAATCGATTTACCAAGTCGATTGATACCAACTTTTATTACACAGATGTATATAAACAGATTGTAGTAATCGATTGTGTATGTTCCAGACCTGAGTTATTTTGAAACTTGTTTTAGTGAATCGATTGGCCTAATCGATTTAGTAAACAGGTTTGGCTCTGGGACATTAACAATCGATTGTTTCAATCGATGTAGACAAAAACAAAATTAAAGAAGTGATTATTCCAATCGATTTGCCAAATCGATTGCCTGCAAAACGTGCTACTGACTTGCACATTTTAAATTCAGTAAGCATGTCAATCGATTTGTCCAATCGATTTAAACAATCAGTTTAGTCTTGGTGATTCACTCAATCGATGTGCCTAATCGATTTGTGGCAAACTGGCTCTCTGACTTGTACAATTTATTTTCCAATATGTTTACCAATCGATTTGGAGAATCGATTGATAGCCCTTTTGTTTTCTTTAAGGATGTACAAATCGATTGTGCTAATCGATTGGGTAACACCAAACTTTGTAAACTTATTCAACCCTGTTATAGAATCGATTGTGCTAATCGATGTGCTCATGGATCTTCAAGATTTTGTTGATTCCTTGAGTTCCAAGCAATTGTCTCGAGTATGTAGGATTGAATTTGTTGTTCCTGAAATTTTTCTCAGTTGACAATGTTAGATGTATTTCAAATTGGATGCTTGTCAATAACATCAAAAACGAACATATGTCTAACAATCTCCCCCTTTTTGATTTAAGTGACAAACATGCAATTTTAACTTGAGAAAAATAATTATGAGTAACAGTTTTAGTAGAGCTCCCCCTAAGTTCAATATTCATAGAGAGTAAAGATAATGATTAGGAGCAATAAAACTGATAAAATAAAGCACAAGTTATAATTTCTCTCCCCCTTTTGTCAGTTAAGGCAAAAAGTGGTGAAAGAGAAATGTTTGCTCACAGGAGTCACACAGCCTATCTTTAGAAAACTTTCTATTGGGAAGGCCTATGACTAACTGCTTGCTAACAAGTCTATTCAGATGATCAATATGAATGTGTGCAATGCGTTTATGCCATAACCATGTTTCATCAGCATTTGATAATAAGCAACAGGCAGAATTAACAGGCATATCAGTTAAATCTAACATGTATATATTATTAACTCTATTACCTACTAATTTCATGCTTTTGTCATGCTTGTTTTCAATTGTGCAAGAGAGTGGTGAAAAGCTTACTTGAAAACCATTGTCACACAGCTGACTTATACTTAGAAGGTTATGTTTCAGCCCTTCCACATATAAGACATTTTTAATTATGGCAGTTGATTTGCTGCCAATGTTACCTTCACCGCATATCTTGCCCTTGTTGTTATCGCCGTACTTTACGAAACCATCTTCTTTCAGATTAAGGGATACAAACATTGATTTGTCCCCTGTCATATGCTTTGAGCATCCACTATCAAGATACCATTGGTGTTTTGTGGATCTCAAGCATACCTGCAATAGGATTAGAATTTGCATTTAGGTCCCCAATACAAATTGGGTCCTGGGGGGTTAATTTTAACATCTTGTGTCTTCATTTTCCAAATCTGTTTACATCCTCTATTGGCAAGTCTTTTAAATTTGCAATTGTAAACAAAATGTCCTTTTCTACAACAGAAATGACAAGTGACAGCAGAGGATGCAAACTGTTTCGGTTTGACAAAGACATTATGCAAATGACTAGACTTAGCAAATTTTTGATTATGTTTAACATTTTCATAACCTATGCCATGTTTAGTCATATTTCGATTTGCATGCTTTTTGCTATTAAAACCAAGTCCAGATTTTATATTGACACTTCTCTGGTTGCTAAGGATATCATTTAGTTTATCCTTGCTACTAGAGAGTTTCAATAAATCAGACTTCAATAATGCAACAGAATTCTCAAGATCAATGCATTTGGCAGATTTTTCATGTGAGTCCATTTTCAATTGTTCACATAAGTTCTCAATCTTCTTATAGTCATTTTTCATTTGATCATTCAATTTACATTGTTGTTCAAGCGTTTTCTTAGTGTTTACTAATTGCTTAACAGATTTAACATATTCAGCATGCAGTTCGTTAAATGCATCTTGCAGTTCATCAAATGAAGGATTATATTGAGAGCTTACCTCACTTTCTGATTCAGAATCCGTTTTAGCCATAAGACACAGATTCGCTTCTTCCGTTTCAGAAGATGTGGATGAATCTTCGTTGTCATTCCATGCAATGTATGCTTTTCTGTTTTTCTGAGCTGGTTCTTTGCCTTTAGGTTTGGAATTTTTGTTCTTGTTCTGCAGCTTGTAACAATCAGCTTTTATATGACCAGGTTTGCCACATTCGTAGCATGTAACTGTTTTACTGTCATTGTTTTTCGAGCTGGATTGCTTTCTGAATTTACTGTCTTTCTTTTTCAGAAATTTCTTAAATCTTTTGACAAGTAATCCCAGTTCAGGTTCTTCATCATCCTCACTGCTTGATTCATCTGAGCTGGTCTCATGTTCAGTTTTGGACTGTTGCGTTTGGGCTTTCAACGACAATCCTTTACGTTTCCTGTCAATCTGCTCAGCTTCATTTAGTCGATGTAATTCCATCTCATGCTCTCTCAGTTTTCCAAACAATGTAGCTATTGTCATGCTTCCTAGATCCTTGGATTCTGCAATGGCAGTGATTTTTGGCTGCCATTCTCTAGTCAAACATCTCATTATTTTACTAATTTGCTGATCATTATCAATCTCTTTGCCTAAGGCATTCAGGTTGTTGACTATGTGCGTGAATCGGGTCTGCATGTCGTTTACTGATTCTTCTTTCTTCATGCTAAACAATTCGTATTCGTGCATGAGAGTGTTTATCCGAGCTCTCTTTACATCTGTGGTTCCTTCATGCGTTTGCTGAAGTGTATCCCACATCTGTTTTGCTGTTTTGCAATTTGAGACTCTGAAGAATTCATCATGACTTAAGGCTGCAGTTATAATGTTTTTTGCTTTGGCGTTGTACCCAACCTTCTTTTTGTCTTCATCAGTCCAGTCACTTTTTGGCTTTAGGATTGCTGATTCACCTGTACCTGCTATGGTTGGCACAAATGGTCCATTTTCTACAGCATCTAGAATATCAATACCACTAGCTTCAAGAAAAATTAACATGCGTTGTTTCCAATACATGTATGCGGCCCCGTTAAAAGCGGGAGGCCTAGCTAATGATGCACCCTCTCCTAGGAAATCAGAGGTCATGATTTTTGATGAGAGTTACTCTAACAAAAATTCGCTCTGATACCAATTGTTGGTACCAGTAACCTCTGTTAAATGAAAATTATGCGGAAGATTACCTATTTTTAGAGATATGCGCAGCAGTTTAACAAATCGTACATTTATTAAACAAAGCATCAGAATAAGGTCCCAAAACTACAATACAAATGAATGCACAAAGTATATGGATCAAAGAATATATTGAGAGATGCACCAGTTACGTTTATTGTTCAAGATATTGATTCACTTACAATCATGCTGGAAACAGTCTTTCATGTAGTATCAAAGTATGCAGAAAGATATTCAAGCATTCAATCAATATCAGACAAATACACACTGCAGAAATTAAAAAGAGATAAGGGTAAGAAAGATTGTACGCAGTGATTTATACTGGTTCAGCCGTTGTTGAACGACCTACATCCAGTCCCAAGATCAAATCCAATCTTGGCCTTTCCAATAGAATATCTCAGAATCCGTTTACAGATGTTCTAGCTCCTCGCCTATCAATCTAAAACGATTCTTCTTATTCTATTCTTATCTCCCTGAATCCCAGAGTTTATCTCCCATAAACTCTTCCAAGATTACAGTCAAGTTTCTTCTTGATGAGACCTCTCAATCACAGAAGATAACTACCAGTTGAGACTGGATTTCTCAATGTTATTTGTTTTAAGAATTTGTTTACAGATGTATCTAATCAGAAATTACATAGAAATTTCTTCAACAGTTTTCTTCTCTAAAGTTGTTTCTCCAGCAATCTTTCTCAGTTCTTGTGGATCATGAAAGATGAATCTTCATAACTGAAAAAGTAATGTTCAAAGTTATTTCACAATGAGAAACAAAGATATCAGAAAGTTATGTGTATGTTGTTGTGTATATTGAGAAGATACAGAAAAAACAGTTTATATAGTTTCAGGAAAAACAACGTATGAATCGATTTGTCCAATCGATTCATTAAAGTCATAATGCTGGTTAATCGATTTCCTCAATCGATTTCGCGAGTCTTGTTTTTCTTGAATCTTGAAACTGTACATACTAATCGATTTGCTCAATCGATTATTTTAAGTAGTTCTTCAAACTTTGATGACAGTATATGATTAAATCGATTTGCAGAATCGACTTGATGTGTTTTGTTCAAACAACGAGATCAAAACCATCGATGTGCTTAATCGATTTTACCATTCAGTCATCTCTGTTTATAAAACTTTTATGTCAATCGATTGTGCCAATCGATTGTGGATTTTAAGTCTGAAGTACTTTTCATCAGTTGGGTTATTCAATCGATTTACCAAGTCGATTGATACCAACTTTTATTACACAGATGTATATAAACAGATTGTAGTAATCGATTGTGTATGTTCCAGACCTGAGTTATTTTGAAACTTGTTTTAGTGAATCGATTGGCCTAATCGATTTAGTAAACAGGTTTGGCTCTGGGACATTAACAATCGATTGTTTCAATCGATGTAGACAAAAACAAAATTAAAGAAGTGATTATTCCAATCGATTTGCCAAATCGATTGCCTGCAAAACGTGCTACTGACTTGCACATTTTAAATTCAGTAAGCATGTCAATCGATTTGTCCAATCGATTTAAACAATCAGTTTAGTCTTGGTGATTCACTAAATCGATGTGCCTAATCGATTTGTGGCAAACTGGCTCTCTGACTTGTACAATTTATTTTCCAATATGTGTACCAATCGATTTGGAGAATCGATTGATAGCCCTTTTGTTTTCTTTAAGGATGTACAAATCGATTGTGCTAATCGATTGGGTAACACCAAACTTTGTAAACTTATTCAACCCTGTTATGGAATCGATTGTGCTAATCGATGTGCTCATGGATCTTCAAGATTTTGTTGATTCCTTGAGTTCCAAGCAATTGTTTCGAGTATGTAGGATTGAATTTGTTGTTCCTGAAATTTTTCTCAGTTGACAATGTTAGATGTATTTCAAATTGGATGCTTGTCAATAACATCAAAAACGAACATATGTCTAACAATCTCCCCCTTTTTGATTTAAGTGACAAACATTCAATTTTAACTTGAGAAAAATAATTATGAGTAACAGTTTTAGTAGAGCTCCCCCTAAGTTCAATATTCATAGAGAGTAAAGATAATGATTAGGAGCAATAAAACTGATAAAATAAAGCACAAGTATAATTTCTCTCCCCCTTTTGTCAGTTAAGGCAAAAAGTGGTGAAAGAAAAAAAATTAGCTCCCCCTGAGCAAACCTGAATACTGCTCTACAAAGAATCTAGAAAAGATTAGTAATAACAAGCAGTAATGCCAGTAATATTTTAACTTAGTTGAAAACAATTTTGAAATAGTGTACAAAAACAGATTATGGCGCGCACTAGACAATATGAAAATGAAATGCAGCAATTGAAATGATTAACAATCTCAAGGTTCATAAATCAAACAGAATTACATTCATCATGATCATTACAAAACGAAAGCAAAAAAGAACAAAGACAAACAAAACTAAGAAGCCTAAGGTCCTAAACGCCTAGAGATGCTGGTCCTCATTATTAGCAGGGGATGAGGCTGAGACCGCTGTATTAACCTCAGCAGGTGTCTCCTCACCATGAGTTGCAGCAATCTCTACTGTTGTTGGAGCAGGTTCTTCAGCCGCCTGTCTTCCTATTTCAACAACATCGCTGAAGCCGGTGTCGGTCATCTTGAAGTTTGAGTAGAATATCCGTATAAGATTCGGATATGTATCAAGCGAACATGATAAGAAATCTTCCAAGCCATGAAACCGGAGATGGTTTTGAAATGTAAAACCATTACTGTCGAAGTAGCTGAAGTCCAAGATGCGTGCTTCGTGTATTTTCCGATTTACAAAAGCTTGCGGAAGTTTGAATTCATCAGCTTGATTTGTTTGAGGAGCAGTTGATTTCTTTGGAGTAGTCTTTTTCTGTGGAGTATTCTTTTTCTTTTTCCTTGAAGATATTTCCTTCATTGCGTCAGCTAGCAATTTTTCTGTCGGAGCTTCCTTTCTCTTTTTGGATTTACCTTGATCGGGGGCAATACCTTTACCCTTATCTTGAGAGGCAATCTTGTGTGTAGGTATTGGTACCCGTTTTGGAAGAGTGGGTGGTGGAGACGGAGTCCTCCCACTAGATGAAGAGGATGAAGGTGAAAGAGAAGGAGTTCGGGGTTGAGTTTGCTTAACACGAGCCATTAACAAAAATTGTGATACAATGAAGATTTGAAGGAAATAAAAGTGTTTAGGAGTTGAGAAACAGAGAAAATTTGAGAAATATTGCAGAGAATTGTAGTTGCAATTGTAAACAAAATGTCCTTTTCTACAACAGAAATGACAAGTAACAGCAGAGGATGCAAACTGTTTTGGTTTGACAAAGACATTATGCAAGTGACTAGACTTAGCAAATTTTTGATTATGTTTAACATTTTCATAACCTATGCCATGTTTAGTCATATTTCGATTTGCATGCTTTTTGCTATTAAAACCAAGTCCAGATTTTATATTGACACTTCTCTGGTTGCTAAGGATATCATTTAGTTTATCCTTGCTACTAGAGAGTTTCAATAAATCAGACTTCAATAATGCAACAGAATTCTCAAGATCAATGCATTTGGCAGATTTTTCATGTGAGTCCTTTTTCAATTGTTCACATAAGTTCTCAATCTTCTTATAGTCATTTTTCATTTGATCATTCAATTTACATTGTTGTTCAAGCGTTTTCTTAGTGTTTACTAATTGCTTAACAGATTTAACATATTCAGCATGCAGTTCGTTAAATGCATCTTGCAGTTCATCAAATGAAGGATTATATTGAGAGCTTACCTCACTTTCTGATTCAGAATCCGTTTTAGCCATAAGACACAGATTCGCTTCTTCCGTTTCAGAAGATGTGGATGAATCTTCGTTGTCATTCCATGCAATGTATGCTTTTCTGTTTTTCTGAGCTGGTTCCTTGCCTTTAGGTTTGGAATTTTTGTTCTTGTTCTGCAGCTTGTAACAATCAGCTTTTATATGACCAGGTTTGCCACATTCGTAGCATGTAACTGTTTTACTGTCATTGTTTTTCGAGCTGGATTGCTTTCTGAATTTACTGTCTTTCTTTTTCAGAAATTTCTTAAATCTTTTGACAAGTAATCCCAGTTCAGGTTCTTCATCATCCTCACTGCTTGATTCATCTGAGCTGGTCTCATGTTCAGTTTTGGACTGTTGTGTTTGGGCTTTCAACGACAATCCTTTACGTTTCCTGTCAATTTGCTCAGCTTCATTTAGTCGATGTAATTCCATCTCATGCTCTCTCAGTTTTCCAAACAATGTAGCTATTGTCATGCTTCCTAGATCCTTGGATTCTGCAATGGCAGTGATTTTTGGCTGCCATTCTCTAGTCAAACATCTCATTATTTTACTAATTTGTTGATCATTATCAATCTCTTTGCCTAAGGCATTCAGGTTGTTGACTATGTGCGTGAATCGGGTCTGCATGTCGTTTACTGATTCTTCTTTCTTCATGCTAAACAATTCGTACTCGTGCATGAGAGTGTTTATCCGAGCTCTCTTTACATCTGTGGTTCCTTCATGCGTTTGCTGAAGTGTATCCCACATCTGTTTTGATGTTTTGCAATTTGAGACTCTGAAGAATTCATCATGACTTAAGGCTGCAGTTATAATGTTTTTTGCTTTGGCGTTGTACCCAACCTTCTTTTTGTCTTCATCAGTCCAGTCACTTTTTGGCTTTAGGATTGCTGATTCACCTGTACCTGGCATGGTTGGCACAAATGGTCCATTTTCTACAGCATCTAGAATATCAATACCACTAGCTTCAAGAAAAATTAACATGCGTTGTTTCCAATACATGTATGCGGCCCCGTTAAAAGCGGGAGGCCTAGCTAATGATGCACCCTCTCCTAGGAAATCAGAGGTCATGATTTTTGATGAGAGTTACTCTAACAAAAATTGGCTCTGATACCAATTGTTGGTACCAGTAACCTCTGTTAAATGAAAATTATGCGGAAGATTACCTATTTTTAGAGATATGCGCAGCAGTTTAACAAATCGTACATTTATTAAACAAAGCATCAGAATAAGGTCCCAAAACTACAATACAAATGAATGCACAAAGTATATGGATCAAAGGATATATTGAGAGATGCACCAGTTACGTTTATTGTTCAAGATATTGATTCACTTACAATCATGCTGGAAACAGTCTTTCATGTAGTATCAAAGTATGCAGAAAGATATTCAAGCATTCAATCAATATCAGACAAATACACACTGCAGAAATTAAAAAGAGATAAGGGTAAGAAAGATTGTACGCAGTGATTTATACTGGTTCAGCCGTTGTTGAACGACCTACATCCAGTCCCAAGATCAAATCCAATCTTGGCCTTTCCAATAGAATATCTCAGAATCCGTTTACAGATGTTCTAGCTCCTCGCCTATCAATCTAAAACGATTCTTCTTATTCTATTCTTATCTCCCTGAATCCCAGAGTTTATCTCCCATAAACTCTTCCAAGATTACAGTCAAGTTTCTTCTTGATGAGACCTCTCAATCACAGAAGATAACTACCAGTTAAGACTGGATTTCTCAATGTTATTTGTTTTAAGAATTTGTTTACAGATGTATCTAATCAGAAATTACATAGAAATTTCTTCAACAGTTTTCTTCTCTAAAGTTGTTTCTCCAGCAATCTTTCTCAGTTCTTGTGGATCATGAAAGATGAATCTTCATAACTGAAAAAGTAATGTTCAAAGTTATTGCACAGTGAGAAACAAAGATATCAGAAAGTTATGTGTATGTTGTTGTGTGTATTGAGAAGATACAGAAAAACAGTTTATATAGTTTCAGGAAAAACAACATATGAATCGATTTATCCAATCGATTCATTAAAGTCATAATGCTGGTTAATCGATTTCCTCAATCGATTTCGCGAGTCTTGTTTTTCTTGAATCTTGAAACTGTACATACTAATCGATTTGCTCAATCGATTATTTTAAGTAGTTCTTCAAACTTTGATGACAGTATATGATTAAATCGATTTGCAGAATCGACTTGATGTGTTTTGTTCAAACAACGAGATCAAAACCATCGATGTGCTTAATCGATTTAACCCTTCAGTCGTCTCTGTTTATAAAACTTTTATGTCAATCGATTGTGCCAATCGATTGTGGATTTTAAGTCTGAAGTACTTTTCATCAGTTGGGTTATTCAATCGATTTACCAAGTCGATTGATACCAACTTTTATTACACAGATGTATATAAACAGATTGTAGTAATCGATTGTGTATGTTCCAGACCTGAGTTATTTTGAAACTTGTTTTAGTGAATCGATTGGCCTAATCGATTTAGTAAACAGGTTTGGCTCTGGGACATTAACAATCGATTGTTTCAATCGATGTAGACAAAAACAAAATTAAAGAAGTGATTATTCCAATCGATTTGCCAAATCGATTGCCTGCAAAACGTGCTACTGACTTGCACATTTTAAATTCAGTAAGCATGTCAATCGATTTGTCCAATCGATTTAAACAATCAGTTTAGTCTTGGTGATTCACTCAATCGATGTGCCTAATCGATTTGTGGCAAACTGGCTCTCTGACTTGTACAATTTATTTTCCAATATGTTTACCAATCGATTTGGAGAATCGATTGATAGCCCTTTTGTTTTCTTTAAGAATGTACAAATCGATTGTGCTAATCGATTGGGTAACACCAAACTTTGTAAACTTATTCAACCCTGTTATGGAATCGATTGTGCTAATCGATGTGCTCATGGATCTTCAAGATTTTGTTGATTCCTTGAGTTCCAAGCAATTGTTTCGAGTATGTAGGATTGAATTTGTTGTTCCTGAAATTTTTCTCAGTTGACAATGTTAGATGTATTTCAAATTGGATGCTTGTCAATAACATCAAAAACGAACATATGTCTAACAATCGACTGTTTGACTCACAGAATACAGGTTTCACTAAGTCAATCGATTGGGAAATCGATTACTTAAAGGGTTTTATTAAAACCTGTGTTCTGTGATTAAACAAATCAATTGGACCATCGATTTGCACATCAATTGAGTAATCGATTTTGTAATTCACCGAACCAAGCTCTTACTGAGTTAATCGATTGGCAAATCGATTGAGGTAATGAACTGGTTAATCATTTATCAGAAACATATTACATAATTGATTGGCACATCGATTTTAACTAAATAGCCAAGTTACTGTAACAAGCCAAATCGATTGGCAAATCGATTGGAGTAAAACAGCTGAGTCACTAAGATCAACTAAATCGATTGGTAAATCGATTGGAGTAAAACATCTTAGTCACTGTGACCAGCCAAGTCGATTGACGAATCGATTGAAGTAAATGTCTGAGTTACATGGAGAATTTAGCCCATTACCAAATCGATTATGTTAATAAAAGAGTTGATTGAGTAATCGATTGTTATGATCTCGTTGTCTGAACAAAACAAGTATAATCGATTGGTCAATCGATTCTGATACAAACTGAGTATATATATGCATTAAAGGAATCGATTGAGTAATCAATTGTTTTGATCTCGTTGTTTGAACAAAAAAAGTATAATCGATTATTCAATCGATTTTGATATGAACTAAGTATCAGTTTCTGATAAGTGCATTAAAAGAATCGATTAGCAAATCGATTAGGTCTTCTATTTTCAAGATTTAAGAAAAACAAGATACGCAATAATCGACTAGGCAATCGATTAAGCTGGTATTACACTTTAACATGACGAACCAACAAATCACATGGAATCATTTTGGCTCGACAATCCGAACACAGACAAGATGAACCAACAAATCACATGGAATCACCTTGACTCGACAATCCCAACACAGACAAGATGAACCAACAAGTCACATGGAATCATCTTGGCTCGACAATCCCAACACAGACAAGATGAACCAACAAATCACATGGAATCACCTTGACTCGACAATCCCAACACAGACAAGATGAACCAACAAATCACGTGGAATCATCTTGGCGCGACAATCCCCGCAAGGATAAGATGAACCAACAAATCACATGGAATCATCTCGTGGCCCATGGACAAGATGAACCAACAAATCACATGGAATCATCTCGTTTCCCATGGATGAGATGAACCAACAAATCACATGGCATCATCTCAGTTACCACTATCACTATGAAATGCCTGAGCATACCCTGACTCTATCCACGACAATCGTTAAGTAAATGCAAATATTAAAAGATTCCCCATTTTTAATACTCATTTAACTTAAACGATTTTCACAACAAGCATTAAGTAAACAGAAATATTAAGAGATTCCCCATTCTTAATATTCTTTTAACTTAAATGATTTTCAGAAACACACATTAAGTAAACAAGACATTAAGAGATTCCCCATTCTTAATACTCATTTAACTTAAACGATTTTCACAAACACATACTAAGTAAACAAGACATTAAGAGATTCCCCATTCTTAATACTAGTTTAACTAAATGGTTTTCAAATTCCACACAAAACAAACTCAAACCTACTTTCACATTCAATCCATAATTCACACCAAATAACATCAAATCATTTTTCCACACAAACCACACAAAACACATCTCAAATTTTATAATTATCAATTATGAACATGTCGAATACGACGACACAAATCAATACAATTCATCACTCAAACACAACAAATTTCATTTACTTAAAATCATACATAAATAAGGTAAACTCATTTTCCATGAAACATTCATCAATATCACAACAACCCCACATTAGAATCTCACCCATAAAGCATTAAATTCATTTTCCCCAAATCAACACTCCAACCCTAACAAATTCTTTTCCACACAACCACAGATAAGTCCCTAAATGCAAACTAAAAGTTTGGAAGGAGCCATTACCTTCACGTTAGCTTTCACGTGCAATTACAGTACCGCGAGTAAATCCGGTAAAATCTCCGCTCGCAACGTCGCTTCCAAAGTTGGTTCCCTAGAACCGTAGCGTGGTAGTGAGCAACTTTCCCTTCTATCTCTTCGCGAAACGAAGCTTTGATCTAGATGAAACAGGGAGGTTTGTGTTTGACGGTTTTGAAATCCCTAACTCCGTTTTCGAATCCGGAAGGAAAGAAGAAGCTGGAAATTTGTTCTTACTCACGCACAATTCCTTGGGTTTCAATTCTTGAACAAAAGAAGCAACGAAAATGGAAGAAAAGGATGGAGGGAGATGTGTGGTCGCGAGGCAGGGGAAGAAGGAAGAAACGGTTTCCTTTCTTTTGTTTTTCCTCTCTTTCTCTTTCTTTCCTTTTTCTTTCTTTTCTTTCTAATTTCCTTCTTTTTCCCTCCACACAAACATATATACATATATATTAATATATATATATATATATATATATATATATATATATTATTTACTTTTAACAAATATCTTCAAATCTAGATATTTATTAAAATTACCATTTCACCCATAACGCATTAAATTCTTCGTAAAAGATTCACCACAGTTAATTCAATTTATTTATCGACGAGTAATTCTAATCGGGCATCAAAATATCTTTTTGGTCATATAAACTCCAAAATATTAATAACTTTGGCTAAAAAGCCTCCGTGTTCAATACCAAAAATACACTAAAATACATAAAGTATACTTTAAAATTATGGGTCTTACAAAACTCATGAAGGCACAACTGATGTCAAGAGGGCCAAAACCAACACGCTGATGCATGAATATGAACTCTCCAATTTGTTGGTTCATCTTTAACAAATCTTGTGCATCCTCTAAATTTCTTTGGTATCATTGGATTAACATTTAGGTCATTTTTGTCCTCTCTAGGGTTATTGTTGTCCATTTAGGGTTTTTAATCAATCTTGTACATCCAATAAGTTGTTTGTGTCGTTGGATTAACATTTGGGTGATATTCGTCCTCCCTATTGTTTTTCTAGTCCATTTAGGGTTTTTAACCAATCTTGTGTATCCAATAAGTCTTTTTGTGTCATTGGACTAACATTAGGTCATTTTCTTATTTCCTAGGTTTATTCTAGTCCATTTAGGGTGTTTTAATCAATCTTGTGCATCCAATAAGTTCGTTTGGGTCATTGTGGTAACATTTATGTCATTTTCGTCCTACCTAGGCTTATTCTAGTCCATTAATGGATTTTAATCAATCTTGTGCATGCAATAAGTGTGTTTGTGTCACTGGATTAACATTTTAGTCATCTTCGTCCTTCCTATGGTTATTCTAGTCCATCAAATTTTAACCAATCTAGTGCATTCAATAAGTGTTTTTGTGTCATTGGATTAACATTTTGATCATTTTTGTCCTCCCTAGGGTTATTCTAGTCCACTTACGGTTTGTAATCAATCTTGTGCATGCAATAAGTTCGTTTGTATCGTTGGATTAACATTTAGGTCATTTTCGTCCTCCTTAGTCCTATTCTAGTCCATTTTTAATTTTTAACAAATCTTGTTCATCCTATAAGTGCATTTATGTCATTTGTAAGACCTTTAATTTTCAATCCTAAATTATAATATTTTAGGTTATTTTGTGTTGAATTTCTTAGGCTTTTAGCCCAGTTTTTGGTATTTAGTGAGTTAAATGCCAAAAATATATTTTTGGATATTGGATATACGCATTTTGGGCATATACGCATTGCATTAGGGTGCTTGTATATGTATATGTATGCTCAATTGTATATGTATATGTATGCTCAATTGTGGTTGTGATTGTGCCCTAATTGGTAAGTGTGATTGTTTAGATTTGTGTGTAAATGTTGATTGATTGTGAAATCTTTTAAAAGCTGATTTATGATGTTTTTGTTGTTTTCTGCTGTTTTCTGCTATTGTATTCGAATACAAGAACGTGTATTCGAATACAGATGTCCTGATTTTGCTACTGACTTCTAAAAAAGCACAGTATTCGACTACTAGAATGATGTGTTCAAATACAGATGTCCTGATTTTACTACTGACTTCTAAAAGAGCACTGTATTCGAATACAATGATGTTGTATTGGAATACAACAATGCAGTTTTGTTAAAAACTTCATTTTTCAACTTTGATTGTGCATGTTTGGAATATGAAAACCCTTTCAAAAAGTATGCTAAGTTGGAAGCTTATCTTGTGCATTTAAAATTTAAATGCTATGTGATATTTGTTAATTTCGGTTGGTGACCTTTACAATTATTGTGGAAATCGAAGCTTTGCCTTCATATGAGAATCAGGATCATCCAGTCAGTTAGTTTCTTGGAGATGGGAAGGTAGTTAGGCATACAAGTCTGATGTTGTGTTAGAGACAATCTTTCGGGGCGCGTGGAGATCACCCGGATTGTATAGCTTTTTGTAGCATGATTAGATTAGAGGATTGTATAGGGTTTAGTTGTCTTTCTTTTGTGGATGTGTTTATTTCAATTTGGGAGACTGTACCTATACCTAATGTTGTCAGCTTGACTTTTATTTTGATGGGTCCTTGTACCCCTTTTTGATGCGACGTGGGGAAGTTACAATTCTTGGGATAGTGCTTTTGTACTAGTGTCTGCCGAGAATACCCCAAGGATACGAGCTATGTTTGATAGGTCTCATAGCCCAGTGTATTTTACTGTTTAAATACTTTGGTTTTGTGTTTCAAAAACTATTTCCGCTGCTTGTAAATATTTGTTGACTTTTATCGTTATGTTACTGTAACACCCCGATTTTCAAAGCGAGGGTGTATTTTTTTTTTTCAAAACAAAATCATTTAACAAAGAAATAATAAGAAAATACCTTTGGATAAATATTTAAGTCATTATAATTTACAAGCAGCGGAATAGTTTTTCGAAATATGAATCAAAAGTATTTACACATCAAAAAGTGATACATGGAATTAATCGAAAATAACATGTCATGCTGACAATATTAGTACAGGTACAGTCTTCCCATTTAAAATAAACGCAATCCAAAAGAAAGTCATATGTTCCCTCCATGTCAACCTAATTTGATCATTCTACAAACAAAAAAAACTTTACACCCTGAGTGATCTCCACGAGCCCCGTAAGATCCTCCTAACATAGCTCCAGTCAGGCATACCCATCTACATTCCCATCCACAGGGTACGAACCGGTAGGATTGTCCTGGCTCTCATCTGAGGGCAAAGCCCAGATTTCCACAATAGTTGTAAAGGGTCACCAACCGAAATTAACAGTTAACACATAACACTTAAGTTTTTAAATGCACAAAATAACCTCTCAACATAGCATGCACCTTAAAAGGGTTTTCCATATGCTAAAAGTTCATATCATACTTGCCAAATAAAAATGAAATCAAAATAAGGTTTTTAATCAATCAAGTAATATATAACTGACCTATCCATTGATGAATCAATTGAGCAATCGATTATCTGACTCAGAGTAAGAGTTTCTACTAAGCAAATCGATTGGGAAATCGATTTCTTGAAGGTTTTTAGTGAAACCTGTACTCTGGGCTTAAATCAATCGATTTCTTGAAGGTTTTTAGTGAAACCTGTACTCTGGGCTTAAATCAATCGATTGGGAAATCGATTTCTTGAAGGTTTTTAGTGAATAGCGGATCCCCTGTAACAAATCCAATCGATTGGCAAATCAATTTTGACCAAATAGCTGAGCTACTGTAATAGCCAAATTGATTGGCAAATCGATTAGTTCAATATCTTTTCAAGATTCAAGAAAACAGGAGACACAATAATCGATTGGGAAATCGATTTCTTAAATGGTTTTATGAAACATATTTACAAAATTGATTGGCACATCGATTTTGTCAAAATAGTTGAGCTCCTGTAACAAATGAAATCAATTGGCAAATCGATTTGGATAAATGGCTTTTCACAGAATCGATTTGGGAATCGATTTCCCTGAATGTTTTTCTAAAACTACATAAATTAACTCAATCACATTCACACACAACTCCAAAACATAACACTTAGCACTTATACAATTCCAAAACATCCATACATGACAATTAAAACACAATCACCATGCCAACTTGAGTTTCGAAATAGTTTTGCAAACAATCACACTTACACACAATTTCACCACACAACACTTAGCAATTACAACACAATTACCACGACATCTCAGGTTCAAACACTCAATCATACTCTTGAATCAAACACGACTCGTGTGCCAAGCACCCTAATGCAATGCGTATATGCCAAAATGAATCGACTCGGAATTCAAAACCAAAACCCTCCTCGAAGGACCGTAAATCATAATCGTACCGCCTATCACAGGCCAAAGTACTAAATTACCGAGGTGCCACCTACCACGGGTCAGCACAATTTACCCAAAACGTAAATCGCAAATGTACCACCTATCACATGCCAAAGTACTATTTACCGAGGTGCCACCTATCACGGGTCAGCATGATTTACCAAAATGAAATGCATGAGCATACTCTGACTCTATCCACGTCAATCGTTAAGTAAATACAGATATTAAAAGATTCCCCATTTTTAATACTCATTTAACTCTAACAATTTTCACGACAATCATTAAGTAACAAAGATATTAAGAGATTCCCCATTCTTAATACTCATTTACTCTAACGATTTTCACTGCAAACATCAAGTAAACAGAGATATTAAAAGATTCCCCATTTTTAATACTCGTTTGACTCTAATGATTTTCACGACAAACATTAAGTAAACAGAGATATTGAAAGATTCCCCATTTTTAATATTCGTTTAACTCTAATGATTTTCACTACAACATTAAGTAAATATAGATATTAAGTGATTCCCCATTCTTAATACTCGTTTAACTCTAATGGTTTTCATATTCCACACAGAATATACTCAAACATATTCACAAATTCAATCCACAATTCACGCCATATCACATCAATTCATTTTTCCACAGAGTCGACAGAAACACATCTCGAATTTCATAAGTATCAATTATGAAAACATCGAATACGACGACACAAATCTACACAACCCACCACTCAAACACAACAAATTTCATTTACTCAAAATCATACATAACTGAGTTAAATTCATTTTCCATGAAACATTCATCAATATCACCAAAACCCCACATTAGAATTTCACCCATAAGAGCATTAAATTCATTTTCCCCAAATCAACACTTTAACCCTAACAAATTCTTTTCCACACAACCACATATAAGTGTTTAAATGAAAACTAAAAGTTTAGAAGGAGCCCTTACCTTAACATTAGCTTTAACGTGCGATTACGGTACCGACAGTAAATCTGGTAAAATCTTCGCTCGCGAAGTCGCTTCCAAAGATAGTTCACTAGCACCGTAGAGTGGAGGTGAACAACTTTCCCTTCTATCCCTTCGCCAAACGAAGCTTAGATCTAGACGAAACGTGGAGGTTTGTGTCAGACGGTTTGAAAATCCCTAACACCGTTTTGCTTTGTTTTCGAATCAAAGAGAAAGAATGAAGCTGAGAAATCTTTTCTTTTTCACCCACCAAGCCTTGGTTTGTTAGACATATGTTCGTTTTTGATGTCATTGACAAACATACAGTCTGAAATAAATCTAACATTGTCAACTGAGAAAAATTTCAGGAACAACAAATTCAATCCTACATACTCGAGACAATTGCTTGGAACTCAAGAAATCTACAAAAGCTTGAAGATCCATGAACAAATCGATTAGTACAATCGATTCTGTAACAGGGTTGAATCTTTTCTTTAAAGTCTGGGGTTAACCAATCGATTGGCACAATCGATTTGCACATCTGTGAAGAAATCAAACAGGCTATCAATTGATTAGCCAAATCGATTGGTACACCTATTAGAAAAAAATTGTGCAAGTCAGAGAGCCAATTTGCCACAAATCGATTAGGCAAATCGATTGATTAAATCACCAAGACTGAACTGATTGTTTACATCGATTAGACAAATCGATTAGCATAATTATTGAAATTAAAATGTGCAAGTCAGTAGCATGTTTTGCAGGCAATTGATTTGGCAAATCGATTGAATGAATCACATCTTTAATTTTGTTTTGTCTACATCGATTGACACAATCGATTGTAAATGTCCCAGAGCCAAATCTGTTTACTAAATCGATTAGGCCAATCGATTCACTAAAACAAGTTTCAAAATAACTTTGGTTTGGAACATACACAATCGATTACCACAATCTACTTGTATACATCTGGTGTTACAAATGTTGGCCTCAATCGACTTGGTAAATCGATTGAATAAACCAACTGATGAAAAGTGCTTCAGACTTAAAGTCCACAATCGATTGGCACAATCGATTGGTACAAAAAGTTTTAGAAACAGAGATGATTGAATGGTTGAATCGATTAAGTACATCAATTGTTTTGATCTCGTTGTTTGAACAAAACACATCAAGTCGATTATGCAAATCGATTCAATTATATACTATCATCAAAGTCTGAAGAACTACTTAAAATAATCGATTGGGTAAATCGATTAGAATGTTCAGTTTCAAGATTCAAGAAAAACAAGACTCGCGAAATCGATTGAGGAAATTGATTAGCCAGCTTTACGACTTTAATGAATCGATTGGGTAAATCGATTCATATTTTGTTTTTCTTGAAACTATATAAACTGCTTTCATTCACTTCTTCTAAATAATATAACATGATAAGACAATTACTTCAATAACTTGAAATATCAAATTGCAATCATACACCACTAATTCTTTCTCAACTGATATTACTTTGAATATTCTTTTTCAGCCATCAACAAGATACACTTTGTGATCAACAAGGATGGAAAAAGACTGAATTGAGAAAGATTGCTTTGAGAAGAAGAAAGATCAAGAACTTTGTAATATTGATATGTTTCAATTTCTGTAAACCATTTTCTGTAAACAATTACTTTGAGAAAATCCAGTTGCTACTGGTGGTGTTCTTCGAGGTTGAAGGTAGTCAACAAGAAGACGCTTGACTGAATTCTTGGCAAAGTTTATGGGACTTAAACTTGGGAATTCGGGGAGGGAAAGACAGAACAAGTAGAATAGTTTAAGATTGGTCCGAGGCACTGTGTAAAATCTGTAAACTGATTCTAAGAAGTTCTATAAGAAAGGCTAAGATCCTTTTGGATCTTGGGACTGGATGTAAGTCGTCGAAGGACGGCTGAACCAGTATAAATCTCAGCGTACACTTTTCTTTCCCTTATCTCGTTTAAATTTCTGCAATTAGTATGTTTTTGATATTGATTGAATGCATGATAAAGTTTCTGTGTTAAGTGCATTTATATGTTTGATTATCTTAACACAATTGCATGAAAAATCAATATCTTGAAAAATTGTATCTGATGCATTTCTCCATATATTCTGTGATCCATATACTTTGTGCATTCATTAGAATTGTATATTTGGGACCCTGATTGATGCTGTGTTTAATAGATTTACAATTTGTTAAACTGTTGCGCATATCTCTAAGAATAGGCATTCTTCCGCATACTTTTCATTTAACAGAGGTTACTGGTACCATCAATTGGCATCAAGAGCCTATTTTTGTTAGAGTAACTCTCATAAAAAATCATGACCTCTGATTTCCTAGGAGAGGGTGCATCATTAGCTAGGCCTCCCGCTTTTAACGGGGCCGCATACATGTATTGGAAACAACGCATGTTAATTTTTCTTAATTTTTCTTGGACCATTTGTGCCAACCATAGCAGGTACAGTTGAATCAGCAATCCTAAAGCCAAAAAGTGACTGGACTGATGAAGACAAAAAGAAGGTTGGGTACAACGCCAAAGCCAAGAACATCATAACTGCAGCCTTAAGTCATGATGAATTCTTCAGAGTCTCAAATTGCAAAACATCAAAACAAATGTGGGATAAACTTCAGCAAACGCATGAAGGAACCACAGATGTAAAGAGAGCTCGGATAAATACTCTCATGCACGAGTACAAATTGTTTAGCATGAAGAAAGAAGAATCAGTAAACGACATGCAGACCCGATTCACGCACATAATCAACAACCTAAATGCCTTAGGCAAAGAGATTGATAATGATCAGCAAATTAGTAAAATAATGAGATGTTTGACTAGGGAATGGCAGCCAAAAATCACTGCCATTGCAGAATCTAAGGATCTAGGAAGCATGACAATAGCTACATTGTTTGGAAAACTGAGAGAGCATGAGATGGAACTACATCGACTCAATAAAGCTGAGCAAGTTGACAGGAAAAGTAAAGGATTGTCGTTAAAAGCCCAAACACAACAGTCCAAATCTGAACATGAGACCAGCTCAGATGAATCAAGCAGTGAGGATGATGAGGAACCTGAACTGGGGCTACTTGTCAAAAGATTTAAGAAATTTCTGAAAAAGAAAGACAGTAAATTCAGAAAACAATCCAGCTCAAAAAACAATGACGGTAAAACAATTCCATGCTACGAATGTGGCAAACCTGGTCATATAAAAGCTGATTGTTACAAGCTGCAGAACAACAACAGAAATTCCAAAACTAAAGGCAAGGAACCAGCTCAGAAAAACAGAAAAGCATACATTGCGTGGAATGACAACGAAGAATCATCCACATCTTCTGAAACGGAAGAAGCAAATCTGTGCCTCATGGCTAAAACGGATTCTGAATCAGAAAGTGAGGTAAGCACTCAATATAATCCTTCTTTTGATGAAATGCAAGATGCATTTAACGAACTGCATGCTGAATATGTTAAATCTGTTAAGCAGTTAGTTAACACTAAGAAAATGCTTGAACAACAATGTAAATTGCATGATCAAATGAAAAATGATTATAAAAAGATTGAGGACTTATGTGAACAATTGAAAAAGGACTCACATGATAAATCTGCCAAATGCATTGATCTTGAGAATTCTGTTGCATTATTGAAGTCTGATTTATTGAAACTCTCTAGTAGCAAGGATAAACTGAATGATATTCTTAGCAACCAGAGAAGTGTCAATATAAAATCTGGACTTGGTTTTAATAGCAAAAAGCATGCAAATTAGAATATGACTAAACATGGCATAGGTTATGGTAATGTTAAACATCACCAAAAATGTGCTAAGTCTAGTCACATGCATAATGTCTTTGTCAAACCGAAACAGTCTGCATCCTCTGCGGTCACTTGTCATTTCTGTTGTAAAAAAGGACATTTTGTTTACAATTGCAAATTTAAAAGACTTACCAATAGAGGATGTAAACAGATTTGGAAGATTAAGACACAAGATGTTAAAATTAACCCCCCAGGACCCAACTTGTATTGGCGACCTAAATTCAAATTCTAATCCTATTGCAGGTATGCTTGAGATCCACAAAACACCAATGGTATCTTGATAGTGGATGCTCATTGCATATGACAGGGGACAAGTCAATGTTTATGTCCCTTAATCTGAAAGAAGGTGGTTTCGTAAAGTACGGCGATAACAACAAGGGCAAGATATGCGGTGAAGGTAACATTGGCAGCAGATCAACTGCCATAATTAAAAATGTCTTATATGTGGAAGGGTTGAAACATAACCTTCTAAGTATAAGTAAGTTGTGTGACAATGGCTTTCAAGTAAGATTTTCACCACTCTCTTGCACAATTGAAAACAAGCATGATAAAAGCATGAAATTAGTAGGTAATAGAGTTAATAATATCTACATGTTGGATTTAACTGCTATGCCTATTAATTCTGTTTGTTGCTTATTATCAAATGCTGATGAAACATGGTTATGGCATAAACGCATTGCACACATTCATATTGATCATTTGAATAGACTTGTTAGCAAGCAGTTAGTCATAGGCCTTCCCAATAGAAAGTTTTCTAAATATAGGCTGTGTGACTCCTGTGAGCAATGCAAGCTTGTTAAGTCTTCTTTTCCCCCAATAGATCTGGTCAAAACCAATAGGGTTTTACAACTTATCCATATGGATTTGTTTGGACCATCCCGAGTGAGAAGTTTTGGTGGTAACTTGTATGGATTTGTGTTAATCGATGACTATTCTAGATTCACTTGGACCTATTTTCTGACTCATAAAAGTGACACTTTTTCTGTTTTCAAAAAGTTTGCAAAATTAGTTCAAAATGAAACAAGTTAGAAAATTATGTCCATCAAAAGTGATCATGGAGGTGAATTCCAAAATGATTCTTTTGATACTTACTGTGAAGAGAATGGCATACATCACATGTTCTCAGCCCCTAGGACACCTCAGCAGAATGGTGTAGTGGAGAGAGAGAATAGGTCTTTAGAAGAGTTGGCTAGGACCATGCTAAAAGACTCAAATATTCCCAAGTATTTCTGGGCTGATGCGATTAACACTGCCACACATGTTATCAATAGGGTGTTGATTAGGCCCATACTTAAGAAAACTCCTTATGAGCTGTTCAAAGGTAGAAAGCCTAATATATCCTATTTTCGAGTGTTCGGTTGTAAGTGCTTTGTTTTGAATAATGGTAAAGAACACCTAGGCAAGTTTGATCCCAAGGCAGATGAGGGTATCTTTCTAGGTTATTCCCAAACTAGCAAATCCTATAGAATCTATAACAAGAGAACAAAAACAATTGAAGAGTCAGTTCATGTGAAATTTGATGAGCTTTTCAAAGAAAACTTGAACAAAACTCCTTCTATTGTTGATGCTACTTTGGACGATGTTATAGAATCTGAACCTTTAGAACCAAAGGAACCTATACCTCCAACAAATAGAGACTGTGTTGAACCCATTAGAATAGATGAGTTACCTAAGGAGTGGAAGTTCAATAGAAACCATCCCATAGACAACATCATAGGTGACATCTCTAAAGGAGTGGCAACTAGGAGGAACCTTAGCCATTTTTGTAACCTTACAGCCTTTGTATCTCAGATTGAACCTAAGAACATTAAAGAAGCCTTACTAGATAGTGAGTGGATACTTGCTATGCAAGAGGAGTTAAACCAGTTTGAGAGAAACAAGGTGTGGCAGCTAGTACCTAAACCAGAAAACCAGCATAAAATAGGAACTAGGTGGGTGTTTAGGAACAAGCTAGATGAGAATGGTGTTATAACTAGAAACAAAGCTAGGTTAGTGGCCAAGGGTTACAACCAAGAGGAGGGAATAGATTTTGATGAAACCTATGCCCCTATAGCAAGACTAGAAGCCATTAGAATCCTCCTTGCTTATGCTTTTATAATGGACTTTAAGCTTTATCAAATGGATGTGAAAAGTGCCTTTCTCAATGGTGAGATCCAAGAGGAAGTTTTTGTTAGCCAAACACATGGCTTTGAAAATCCAGAATTTCCAAATCATGTGTACAAGTTAACAAAAGCTCTATATGGATTGAAACAAGCCCCTAGAGCTTGGTATGAGAAACTTAGCAATTTCCTCATTTCACAAAACTTTTTGAGAGGAAATGTGGACAAGACACTTTTCATACAAACTAATGATAAAGATATCTTGCTGGTCCAAGTTTATGTTGATGACATAATATTTGGATCCACAAATGATAAGTTGTGCAAAAATTTTGAAAATCTAATGAAAGGTCAATTTGAAATGTCAATGATGGGTGAACTGTCATACTTTTTGGGATTTCAAATTAACCAAAGCAAGCAAGGTATCTTCATTAGTCAAACAAAATATTGTAATGATTTGATAAAGAAATTCTCCTTTGATAGCTTCAAGCCCATTCATACTCCAATGAGCCAAGGAAACCTTTTAGATAGAGATGAGTTGGGTAAACCAGTGGATGTTACAAGGTATAGAGGCATGATAGGATCATTGCTCTATCTCACAGCAAGCAGGCCTAACATCATGTTCAGTGTTTGTTTGTGTGCGAGGTATCAATCAAATCCTAAAGAGTCTCACCTTAGTGCAGTCAAGAGGATTTTCAGGTATTTAGTTGGGACTAGGAGCCTTGGGTTATGGTATCCTAAGGGATCAACTTGTTCTTTGGTTGGGTATTCGGATTCAGATTTTGCAGGGTGCAAACTGGATAGGAAGAGTACCTCAGGTACTTGTCATTTGCTGGGTAATTCACTTGTATCTTGGTTCAGCAACAAGCAAACCAGTATCGCTTTGTCAACAGCAAAAGCTGAGTACATTGCAGCTGGAAATTGCTGTGCTCAGATCATGTGGATGAAACAACATTTGTTAGACTTTGGTGTGAACTTAGGAACTATTCCTATCTTGTGCGACAACACAAGTGCGATCAGTATCACTAAGAACCCAGTTATGCATTCCAGGACCAAGCATATCGAGATTCGGCATCACTTCATTCGAGATCAGTTTCAGTGTGGGAACATCAAGTTGGAATACGTCAACACAACTGAACAGCTAACAAACATCTTCACCAAAGCATTGCCAAAGGAAAGCTTCCATCACATTAGGATGAAATTAGGCATAATTGATCCTAGTTAGATCTGATTTATGTGTCTAATCGATTAGGTAAAACGATTGTCCTGTGATTACACATGAAAATGTGTTACACAATCGATTGCCCTAATCGATGTGACCCATAATATGTCAATTTTTATCAAAACTGTGAACACGAAATCGATTTGGGAAATCGATTGATTTATATAAATGTTTTTTTTTTATTTTAAATAACTGATTTGGTAAATCGATGCTGAGGCAGGTATCTTCTGGACTGAGATGAAAGTTCTCTGAACTTACTCGAAATCGATTTGGAAAATCGATTGAGCTAGTTGGTTTGTTTTTCTTGTTTAAAGAATCGATTGGGGACATCGATTCTGAGATAGTTGTTGAAATGGATTCTGAGTTGAACTGGTATGAAAGCTGTTGACCCATAATATGTCTATTTTTATCAAAACTGTGAACACGAAATCGATTTGGGAAATCGATTGATTTATATAAATGTTTTTTTTTATTTTAAATAATTGATTTGGTAAATCGATGCTGAGGCAGGTATCTTCTGGACTGAGATGAAAGTTCTCTGAACTTACTCGAAATCGATTTGGGAAATCGATTGAGCTAGTTGGTTTGTTTTTCTTGTTTAAAGAATCGATTGGGGACATCGATTCTGAGATAGTTGTTGAAATGGATTCTGAGTTGAACTGGTATGAAAGCTGTTGAGTTGATACGAAATCGATTTGGGTAATCGATTGAGTAACTTCATGAATCGATTTGGGTAATCGATTGACATAGTTACCGTTGCAGTTTTTAGTAGCCGTTGCAGGATCTAACGGCTCTGTTGGTTGATCTTCCCCAGTAACGATCATCAAATCAATTGGACCAATCGATTTCTAGAATTTTCTCTATAAAAGGAACAGTAACAATCGATTTCCACCCACTTCCAATCTCTTTCCCTAATCGATTGCAACTTCAGTTTTCTGCAAATTCTCTCAAAAATTCTCTGCTCTCAACCCCCAAACACTACTTTTCTTCTTTAATCTTCATTTTTTCACAATCCTTCATTTCACAAATGGCTCGTGTTAAGCAAACTCAACCCCGAACCCCTTCTCTTTCACCTTCATCTTCTTCATCTAGTGGGAGGACTCCGTCTCCACCACCCACTCTTCCAAAACGGGTACCAATACCTACGCACAAGATTGCAGCTCAAGATAAGGGTAAAGGTATTGCCCCTGATCAAGGTAAACCCAAAAAGAGAAAGGAAGCTCCGACTGAGAAATTGCTCGCCGATGCGATGAAGGAAATATCGCACAAGAAGAAGAAAAAGAGTACTCCACAGAAGAAGACTACTCCAAAGAAATCAACTGCTCCTCCACCTAAGCAAGCTGAGGAATTCAAACTTCCACAAGCTTTCGTCAAACGGAAAATACATGAAGCTCGCATCTTGGACTTCAGCTACTTCGACAGTGATGGTTTTTCTTTTCAAAACCATCTTCGGTTTCATGGTTTAGAAGACTTCTTATCCTGCTCGCTTGATACGTATCCGAATCTTATTCGGATATTCTACTCTACTTTCAAGATGACAGACACCGGTTTCAAAGCAACAGTCAAAGGGAAGAAGATCTCAATGTCTTTCGAAGAGTTCTCGACTCTGTCAGGACTTCCCTATTTTGGAAATTCAGTGGACGGCAGCACCGAAGCCGACGCTGGATAGGCAAGCAGCTGTGCAGGATCTTATGGTCGAAGGGTTCGTGGAATCTGTTTCACTCCCTATAGGCCAGATGAAGGTTCAGCAACGGATGCTGATGTACGCCCTCACCCGGATGCTAGTTCCACGTTCCGGCAATCACGCAGTTGTGCAACGGCTGGATATTGTGCTAATGTGGGGTCTGTGCAAAGAGCTCAAGATTAGCTGGGCATGGATTGTTCTCAGGCACATGCTGGAAGCTGCTCAAGGGAAGCTGGTACTTCCGTATCCACAACTCGTCACGAAGATTCTCACCCACTTCAAGGTATCTCTGAAGGGTGAAGAAGTTTTGAAGACTGTCCTAACATTTGGTGAATCCATCGTGAACCAAATGCAGCTGCGAAAGGTCAATGGAGTTTGGAAGCGACCTCAGGCCACTACTGAACAAACCCAGCAAGGTGTGGAACCACCAGCTGCGGAGACTGTTTCAGCAGAATCGGAGGTGCTCACCAAACTGCTTGAATTTATGGCAGCTCAAGCATTTCACAACGCTTAGATGGAGGCATCTCATGAAAGGATTGAAGCTGCTATTCAGAATATTCAGGCGGATCAGAATCAGATGGCGCAAGACGTGGCAGCTATTCAGGAACATCTGGGCATTAAGTTGTCCTTCAGCGATGTTGCTGAAATAGGAAGACAGACGATTGAAGAACCTGCTCCAACACAAGTAGAGGTTGCTGCAACTCATGGTGAGGAGACACCTGCTGAGGATAATACAGCGGTCTCAGCCTCATCCCCTGCTAATAATGAGGACCAGCAACTCTAGGCGTTTAGGACCTTAGGTTTCTTAGCTTTCTTGTTTTTGTTTTGCTTCTTTTTTTTTGTAATGAACATGATGAATGTAACTTTTTGTATTATTGATTAATGAACTTTGAGCTTGTTGATCATATTACATACTGCATTTCATTTTTCATAGTGTCTAATGCGCGCCTTAATCTGTTTTATGTTTTTATTCTCATCCATAATTGTTTTAAACTAAGTTTATGGTACTGCTTTTGTTACTAATCTTTCTGAACTTCTTTGTAAAGCAGTATCCAGGTTTGCTACCTCAGGGGGAGCAAACATTTCTCTTTCACCACTTTTTGCCTTAATTGACAAAGGGGGAGAGAAATTATAACTTGTATTTACTTGTATTGTATTTGTATTTTTTTTTACAGTTCTGTTATTGATGCTCTAATCCTTATTTGAATATTGAATTTAGGGGGAGCTTCACTAAAACTGTTACAAATGTTTCCGTTGAATTTTTTTCAAGTTAAAATTGCATGTTTGTCACTTCAATCAAAAAGGGGGAAATTGTTAGACATATGTTCGTTTTTGATGTCATTGACAAACATACAGTCTGAAATAAATCTAACATTGTCAACTGAGAAAAATTTCAGGAACAACAAATTCAATCCTACATACTCGAGACAATTGCTTGGAACTCAAGAAATCAACAAAAGCTTGAAGATCCATGAACAAATCGATTAGTACAATCGATTCTGTAACAGGGTTGAATCTTTTCTTTAAAGTCTGGGGTTAACCAATCGAATGGCACAATCGATTTGCACATCTGTGAAAAAATCAAACAGGCTATCAATTGATTAGCCAAATCGATTGGTACACCTATTAGAAAAAAATTGTGCAAGTCAGAGAGCCAGTTTGCCACAAATCGATTAGGCAAATCAATTGATTAAATCACCAAGATTGAACTGATTGTTTACATCGATTAGACAAATCGATTGGCATACTTACTGAAATTAAAATGTGCAAGTCAGTAGCATGTTTTGCAGGCAATCGATTTGGCAAATCGATTGAACGAATCACATCTTTAATTTTGTTTTGTCTACATCGATTGACACAATCGATTGTAAATGTCCCAGAGCCAAATCTGTTTACTAAATCGATTAGGCCAATCGATTCACTAAAACCAGTTTCAAAATAACTTTGGTCTGGAACATACACAATCGATTACCATAATCTACTTGTATACATCTGGTGTTACAAATGTTGGCCTCAATCGACTTGGTAAATCGATTGAATAAACCAACTGATGAAAAGTGCTTCAGACTTAAAGTCCACAATCGATTGGCACAATCGATTGGTACAAAAAGTTTTAGAAACAGAGATGATTGAATGGTTGAATCGATTAAGTACATCGATTGTTTTGATCTCGTTGTTTGAAAAAAACACATCAAGTCGATTATCCAAATCGATTCAATTATATACTGTCATCAAAGTCTGAAGAACTACTTAAAATAATCGATTGGGTAAATCGATTAGAATGTTCAGTTTCAAGATTCAAGAAAAACAAGACTCGCGAAATCGATTGAGGAAATCGATTAGCCAGCTTTATGACTTTAATGAATCGATTGGGTAAATCGATTCATATGTTGTTTTTCCTGAAACTATATAAACTGCTTTCATTCACTTCTTCTTAATAATATAACATGATAAGACAATTACTTCAATAACTTGAAATATCAAATTGCAATCATACACCACTAATTCTTTCTCAACTGATATTACTTTGAATATTCTTTTTCAGCCATCAACAAGATACACTTTGTGATCAACAAGGATGGAAAAAGACTGAATTGAGAAAGATTGCTTTGAGAAGAAGAAAGATCAAGAACTTTGTAATATTGATATGTTTCAATTTCTGTAAACCATTTTCTGTAATCAAATTACTTTGAGAAAATCCAGTTGCTACTGGTGGTGTTCTTCGAGGTTGAAGGTAGTCAACAAGAAGACGCTTGACTGAATTCTTGGCAAAGTTTATGGGACTTAAACTTGGGAATTCAGGGAGGGAAAGATAGAACAAGTAGAATAGTTTAAGATTGGTGCGAGGCACTGTGTAAAATCTGTAAACTGATTCTAAGAAGTTCTATAAGAAAGGCTAAGATCCTTTTGGATCTTGGGACTGGATGTAAGTCGTCGAGGGACGGCTGAAGCAGTATAAATCTCAGCGTACACTTTTCTTTCCCTTGTCTCGTTTAAATTTCTGCAATTAGTATGTTTTTGATATTGATTGAAGGCATGATAAAGTTTCTGTGTTAAGTGCATTTATATGTTTGATTATCTTAACACAATTGCATGAAAAATCAATATCTTGAAAGATTGTATCTGATGCATTTCTCCATATATTTTGTGATCCATATACTTTGTGCATTCATTAGAATTGTATATTTGGGACCTTGATTGATGTTGTGTTTAATAGATTTACAATTTGTTAAACTGCTGCGCATATCTCTAAGAATAGGCATTCTTCCGCATACTTTTCATTTAACAGAGGTTACTGGTACCATCATGGTTCCTTTTCTTGAAGCAAAAGGAAGCAACGAAAATGGAGGTAGAAGGAAGAAGAAGAAATGGGTCGCGTGGCTGGAGGAGGAAGAAGATGGAAATGTTTTTCCTTTGCTTTTCCTTCCTTCTATTATCTTTTCTTTCTATTTCCTTTTCTTTCTTTTCTATTTCTTTTCTTTTCCCTCCAAACATACATATATCTATATATATATATATTAATTATAACTTAACAAATATCTCAAAATATCTAGATATTTATTAAAATTACCATTTCACCCATAACCTCTCCAAACCACTTTTTGTCTAAAATATCTACTATGGTCGCAACTCAATTGACAATTACAATTTTTAGCAACTCGAGATATTTTTAACAAAACTCTCCAGAATTAAATTCTTCGTAAAAGATCCACCGCAGTTAATTTAATTTATTTATCGACGAATAATTTTAATCGAGACATCAAAATATATTTTTGGGCATTTAAGCTCACAAAATATTAATACTTGGCTAAAAAGCCTCCGAGTTCAATACCCAAAATACACTAAAATACATAAAGTACAATTCAGAATTATGGGTCTTACATTACTACCCCCCTAAAATTAGTTTCGTCCTCGAAACTACGCATCGATAAATAACTTTGGGTGTTGTTCTCTCATCTTGCTCTCCAGTTCCAAAGTTGCATCTCTAGTAATTGGGTTCCAAATCACCTTGACCAACGAAACATCCTTGGTCCTTAATCGCTTAATCTTCCTGTCATCAAGTCTCATAGGTGGTACTTGGAATGACAAGTTATCCTTTAGTTGGATTGTGTCTTGTTCGATCACATGAGATGGATCTGCAAGATATTTCCTTAATTGTGACACATGAAACACGTCATGAATATTGGACAGTATCGGAGGCAATGCAATCCGATAAGGAACAGGCCCAATTCGTGTAGAAATCTGATATGGTCCAATGAATTTCGGAGTCAACTTCTTCGATTTCAAGGCTCTACAAACTCTAGTAGTAGGTGTGACTCTTAGAAATACATGGTCACCCTGTTCGAATTCTAAAAGTCTGCAATGCTTGTTCGCGTCACTCTTCTGACGATCTTGTGAAGTCTTCATTTTCTCCTTGATCTTCTTTACCTTAGCTGTAGTCTGTTGCACCATCTCTAGTCCGACAATCATACTTTCACCGTCCTTATACCAACACAAGGGCGTTTGACACTTGCGCCCATATAAAGCCTCATATGGTGCCATTCCAATACTTGCGTGGAAACTATTATTGTAGGTGAACTCAATCAACGGAAGTACATCACCCCAACTTCCTCTATCATCTAATACACATGTTCTCAATAGATCTTCTAGGGACTGATTTGTCCTTTCAGTCTGTCCGTCCGTTTGTGGATGGTTAGCTGAACTCAATCATAGTTTCGTTCCCAACGCTTTGTGCAATGCTCCCCAAAAATGTGATGTGAACTTCGGATCACGGTCTGATACAATACTCAATGGTACTCCGTGTAATCTCACAATCTCTGCAATATAGATCTTAGTTAGCTTATCTACCTTATAGGTGGTCTTTACTTGCAAAAACTGTGCGGATTTAGTCAGTCGATCCACTATCACCCATATAGAATCATTCTTTCTCCTTGTTTTAGGCAATCCAGTTATAAAATCCATGGAAATGCTGTCCCACTTCCATTCAGGTATATCTAAAGGTTGCAACATCCCAGCAGGTCGTTGATTTTCCACCTTCGCTTTCTGACAAGTTAGACAAGTTGATACATACTCCGCTACATGTTTCTTCATTCCTAGCCACCAATAATTCTGCATCAAATCCTGATACATCTTTGTTTCTCCATGATGAATATTCAACTTACTCTTATGAGCCTCTTCTAAGATTGTTTTCCTCATAATTGTAATTTCTGGTACACAAATCCTACCATTACATCGCAAAATATTATCTGATCCAATCTTAAACTCAGTTGTCTTCCTTTGCACTATTAGGTTCCTCTTCTCTTGAATTAAGACGTCATCTTGAGAATTTGCAATGTCTTCAAGTAGTCCACTCGAAATCTTAATCATTCCGAATTTCAAAATTCCCGGTGCAAACTCTAC
Source organism: Cicer pinnatifidum (assembly GCA_037974775.1). Lineage (NCBI taxonomy): Eukaryota > Viridiplantae > Streptophyta > Magnoliopsida > Fabales > Fabaceae > Cicer > Cicer pinnatifidum. Next base: position 28,760,292 of record JBBPBR010000001.1, on the reverse strand, counting down.
GTTCAAGTGTAGGTCTCTAAAAGCTTCCCACAACTCTTGTTGTCTAGCCATAATTGTTGAAGATACCGATGCAATTCTTCTACTCAACGCATCAGCCACTACATTGGCCTTCCCAGGATGGTACTACAGTGTGAAATCAAAATCCTTGAAAGTCTCCATCCATCGTCTCTGGCGCATGTTCAATTCCTTCTGATCAAACAAATATTTCAAACTTTTATGGTCACTGAACACTGTGAACGTGCACCCATATAGATAGTGCCTCCAGATCTTCAATGCAAAAACAACAGCAGCAAGCTCCAAATCATGAGTAGGATAGTTCCTCTCATGAATCTTCAATTGCCTTGAGGCATATGCTACAGCTTTCTTGTGTTGCATCAAAACACATCCCAAACCTTGGTGAGATGTATCACAATAAACTTCATAGGGTTCTTCTGATTGCGGTAATACCAATACTGGTGAGGTTGATCTTTTCTAGTAAGTTGTGTCAATGGAGTCACAATCTTAGCAAAACCTTCAATAAACTTCCTGTAGTACCCTGCCAGTCCTACGAAACTTCGTATGTCAGTAACAGTCTTAGGCTGTTTCCAAGCAAGAACCGCCTCAATCTTAGTCGGATCTACAGTGATTCCTTCCTTGGTTATCACATGTGCTAAGAAATTCACTTCTTCTAGCCCAAACTCGCACTTCGACAGATTGGCATACAATTGCTTCTCGCGTCAAATCTCAAGAACTTGACGTAAATGTTCTCCATGCTCTTCTTCCGTTCTTGAATAAATTAATATATCATCAATGAACACCACAACAAATTTATCAAGGAATGGATTAAAGATTCTGTTCATGTAGTCCATGAAAATTGCTGGTGCATTGGTAACTCCAAACGGCATAACAAGATATTCATAATGTCCATAACGGGTTCTGAAAGCAGTTTTCTGAATATCTCCTACCCTTACTCGAATCTGATGGTAACCCGACTTCAAGTCAATCTTCGAAAATATTGCAGCCCCTCTCAATTGATCCATCAAATCATCGATGCGTGGCAAAGGATAACGATTCTTAATAGTTGCCTTATTAAGCTTTCTATAATCCACACATAAGCGCGAGCTCCCGTCCTTCTTCTTAACTAGTAAAACTGGAGCTCCCCATGGCGATACACTTGGTCTAATAAATTTCTTCTCCAACAAATCTTCAATTTGGCCCTTGAGCTCATTTAATTCCAATGGCGACATTCGATACGCTGCCATTGAAATAGGTCCGATTCCTGGGTGTAAATCAATGAAAAATTCCACTTCTCTTACCGGTGGCAATCCTGGAATTTCCGTTGGAAATACGTCCCGGTACTCATTGACAAGCATCACATCTTCTATGTTCACATTTATCTTTGCCTCCACATTAGCTAGAGACAAAAACTCATGAGGTCCTTCTCATAGCGACACTTGGAGTTTGTTAGCGGCTAAATACTTAACAACTCCTGGTTCGGGGAAAAGAACCAATTTGCAAGCACAATCCATGATCACATAAATGATACGACATCCAATCCATACCGAGAATGACCTCGAGTGATTGTAGAGGTAAACAAATCAAATTAATCAAGAAATCTCTATTTTGTATAGTTACTTGACAATGTAAACATGCAGAATTTACTGTCAAAGTCTTTGCAGGCGTAGAAACAACCAAATCAAAAGGTAGAGGCGACACATATAACTTCAAACGATTCACACAATCCATAGCAATGAAGGAATGGGTTGCCCCCGAATCAAAAAGTGCAGTTAGAGTGTTACCTGCAATCTCACAATCACGTTGAATCAGATTGCCAGATGGATTTCCAGCTTAAGCACTCACGCAATAAACGCGTCCTGTAGCAGTAGGACGAGTAGCCCTAGTTACATTCACAACTGGTTCCACCTTCGGGGTCGTGCAATCCCTTGCCATGTGCCCTGACTTTTGACAATTGTAGCAGGTGAGAATATTAGAGGTACAAGCACTAGCATAATGTCCCTCTTCCCCACATCAGAAACATCTAAGCACTTGTCCCAATTGTCTTCCAAAATTCTGGTTCCCTGGGCGATTCTGCCCACCGTTGTTGTTTTGTGGTCGAGTATAAGGTTTAGCAACTTGTTTTCCCTTGTTGTTCTAGTGATTCACCCGACTAGGTCCTCCTGAACTAAAATTCCCTCCTCGGCTAGCCCTCTTATTCTTCATATCCTCAACTTCTCTACATTTTTCCACAAGAACATGGAAACGTTGAATTCCCAAGGGTAAGACAGAGTCTTGAATCGCAACCTTTAGTCCGTCTTAGAAACGATGACACATGAATGGTTCATCAATCTCTTCACGGAAAAAATTGAAGTGCCTTGATAGCGATTCAAACTTCGCAACATATTCGCCCACGGTCATGTTCCCCTGATGCAGTTTAAGAAAATCATCACCCAGTTTAGTCCTGGTACTCATCGGGAAGTATTTGTCTAAAAACTTCCTTTTGAATGATTCCCAATTCTCCTCCTCGTGAGCTGATCCCATCAACAATCTTGTACTCTTCCACCAGTACTCAGCATCCCCCAATATCATATAAGTGGCAAAGTTGACCTTCACTCCCACCTGACAGTTAATCATTTCGAAGTTCTTTTCCACTTCTTGGATCCATTGATCCGCTTTCTTTGAATTCTCATCCCCCTTAAACTTGGGAGGATTGTAACGACAAAAGTCTTCTAATCCTCTTGACTCTGCAGCACAAATCTCTCTTTCCCTCTTTTCAAGATCACGTTGAGTCTTGGCAGCAGTCTGTGCAACAACAGAAGCAACCATGTTATTCATAGCCTCCACCATTCGATCATCCCTATTAGCATTGGCTCTCGGAGCGTCATTCCTTCTTGGCGGCATGGTTTTCCTATAAAACCATCATCAAGTAGAGTCTTAACACTACTTCAAATAATTCCAAACTAACTTCCGTCCACATCAACACATAATAATTATTGCGGACCTCACAACTCAAATCACCTAAACCGACGCATGATCAGATAACAACTCTCAACCTACAGGTTGACCTATAATCTATAACCAAAGGTTCCACAGCCCCCAAAGAAAACCAAACCAAAGCTTTGATACCACAATGTAACACCCCGATTTTCATAGCGAGGGTGTATTTCTTTTTCAAAACAAAATCATTTAACAAAGAAATAAATAAGGAAATACCTTTGGATAAATATTTAAGTCATTATAATTTATAAGCAGCGGAATAGTTTTTCGAAATATGAATACAAAGTATTTACACATCAAAAAGTGATACACGGGATTCATCGAAAATAACATGTCATGCTGACAATATTACTACAAGTATAGTCTTCCAATTTAAAATAAACGCAATCCAAAAGAAAGACATTTGTTCCCTCCATGTCAACCTAATCTAATCATTCTACAAACAAAAAAAACTATACACCCTGAGTGATTTCCACGCGCCCCGTAAGATCCTCCTAACGTAGCTCCAGTAAAGCATACCCATCTACATTCCCATCCACAGGGTACGAACCGATAGGATTGTCCTGGCTCTCATCTGAGGGCAAAGCCCAAATTTCCACAATAGTTGTAAAGGGTCACCAACCGAAATTAACAGTTAACACATAACACTTAAGTTTTTAAATGCACAAAATAACCTCCCAACTTCGCATGCACCTTAAAAGGGTTTTCCATATGCTAAAAGTTCATATAATACTTGCCAAATAAAAATGAAATCAAAATAAGGTTTTTAATCAATCAAGTAATATATAACTGACCAATCCATTGATGAATCAATTGAGCAATCGATTATCTGACTCGGAGTAAGAGTTTCTACTAAGCAAATCAATTGGGAAATCGATTTCTTGAAGGTTTTTAGTGAAACCTGTACTCTGGGCTTAAATCAATCGATTGGGCAATCGATTGAATGAATAGCTGATCCCCTGTAACAAATCCAATCGATTGGCAAATCGATTTTGACCAAATAGCTGAGCTACTATAATAGCCAAATCGATTGGAAAATCAATTAGTTCAATATATTTTCAGGATTCAAGAAAACAGGAGACACAACAATCGATTGGGAAATCGATTTCTTTAATAGTTTTATGAAACATATTTACAAAATCGATTGGCACATTGATTTTTTCAAAATAGATGAGCTCTTGTAACAAATCAAATCGATTGGCAAATCGATTTGGATAAATGGCTTTTCACAGAATCGATTTGGGAATCAATTTCCCTGAATGTTTTTCTAAAACTACATAAACTAACTCAATCACATTCACACACAACTCCAAAACATAACACTTAGCACTTATACAATTCCAAAACATCCATACTTGACAATTAAAACAAAATCACCATGCCAACTTGAGTTTCGAAATAGTTTTGCAAACAATCACACTTACACACAATTTCACCACATAACACTTAGCAATTACAATGCAATTACCATGACATCTCATGCTCAAACACTCAATCATACTCTTTAATAAAACACGACTCGTGTGCCAAGCACCCTAATGCAATGCGTATATGCCAAAATGCATGGACTCGGAATTCCAAATCAAAACCCTCCTCGAAGGGTCGTAAATCATAACCGTACCGCCTATCACAGGCCAAAGTACTAAATTATCGAGGTGCCACCTACCACGGGTCAGCACGATTTACTAAAAAGCGTAAATCATAAACGTACCACCTATCACGGGTTAGTACTGTTTACCGAGGTGCCACCTATCACAGGTCAGCACGATTTACTAAAAGAAAAAGCGTAAATTGTAAACGTACCGCCTATCACAGGCCAAAGTACTATTTACCGAGGTGCCACCTATCACGGGTCAGCACAATTTACCAAAAACTTAAATCGCAAATGTACCGCCTATCACAGGCCAAAGTACTATTTACCGAGGTGCCACCTATCACGGGTCAACACGATTTACCAAAATGAAATGCATGAGCATACTTTGACTCTATCCACGTCAATCGTTAAGTAAATGCAGATATTAAAAGATTCCCCATTTTTAATACTCATTTAACTCTAACAATTTTCACGACAATCATTAAGTAACAAAGATATTAAGAGATTCATCATTCTTAATATTCATTTACCCTAACGATTTTCATTGCAAACATCAAGTAAACAGAGATATTAAAAGATTCCCCATTTTTAATTCTCGTTTGACTCTAATGATTTTCACGACAAACATTAAGTAAACAGAGATATTAAAAGATTCCCCATTTTTAATATTCGTTTAACTCTAATGATTTTCACTACAACATTAAGTAAACGTAGATATTAAGAGATTCCCCATTCTTAATACTCGTTTAACTCTAATAGTTTTCAGATTCCACACAGAACTTACTCAAACGTATTCATAAATTCAATCCACAATTCACGCCATATCACATCAATTCATTTTTCCACATAGTCCACACAAACACATCTCGAATTTCATAAGTATCAATTATGAACACATCGAATACGACGACACAAATCTACACAAGCCACCACTCAAACACAACAAATTTCATTTACTCAAAATCATGCATAACTGAGTTAAATTCATTTTCCATGAAACATTCATCAATATCACCAAAACACCACATTAGAATTTCACCCATAAAAGCATTAAATTCATTTTCCCCAAATCAACACTTCAACCCTAAAAAAATTCTTTTCCACACAACCACAAATATGTCCCTAAATGCAAACTAAAAGTTTGGAAGGAGCCCTTACCTTAACGTTAGCTTTAACGTGCAATTACGGTACCGCGAGTAAATCCGGTAAAATCTCTGCTCGCGACGTCGCTTCCAAAGTTAGTTCACTGGCACCGTAAAGTGGAGGTGAACAACTTTCCCTTCTATCCCTTCGCAAAACGAAGCTTAGATCTAGATGAAACGTGGAGGTTTGTGTTTGACGGTTTGAAAATCCCTAACACCGTTTTTCTTTGTTTTCGAATCAAAGAGAAAGAATGAAGCTGATAAATCTTTGCTTTCTCACCCACCAAGCCATGGTTCCTTTTCTTGAAGCAAAAGGAAGCAACGAAAATGGAGGTAGAAGGAAGAAGAAGAAATGGGTCGCGTGGCTGGAGGAGGAAGAAGATGGAAATGTTTTTCCTTTACTTTTCCTTCACTCTATTTTTTTTTTCTTTCTATTTCCTTTTCTTTCTTTTCTATTTCTTTTCTTTTCCTTCGAAACATACATATATCTATATATATATATTAATTATAACTTAACAAATATCTCAAAATATCTAGGTATTTATTAAAATTACCATTTCACCCATAACCTCTCCAAACCACTTTTTGTCAAAAATATCTACTATCGTCGCAACTCAATTGACAGATACAATTTTTAGCAACTCGGGATATTTTTAACAAAACTCTCCAGAATTAAATTCTTCGTAAAAGATCCACTGCAGTTAATTTAATTTATTTATCGACAAATAATTTTAATCGGGGCACCAAAATTAATACTTGGCTAAAAAGCCTCCGAGTTCAATACCCAAAATACACTTAAATACATAAAGTACAATTCAGAATTATGGATCTTACAGTTACGATTTAAATATTTTATCCTAAAATATTTCTTTCTTTCTTTCTTTATTTTCGATCTTCGATTTTAGTTTTTAAAAAAAGGGTTGTTACAATTGTGGTATCAGAGCTTTGGTTTGGATTTCTTTGGGGCTGTGGAGCTTTCGGTTATAGATTGTAGGTCAACCTGTAGGTTGGGAGTCGTTATCTAATCATGTGTCGGTTAATTTGTTTGGGTTGTCAAATATGGTGTAGTTAATATGTCTTGATGTAGTCAAAAGTTATTTTTGGAATTATTCTAAGTGATATTAAGATTTCTTCTTGATGTTGGTTTTGAGGAAATAATGCCTCCAAAAAGCAACGACGCTACAAGAGTGAATATTAATAGGTATGATCAAATGCCTGCAGCTATGAATAACATGGATGTTCCTGTTGTTGCACAAACAGCTGCAAAGACTTTGCGAGATCTGGAGAAGAGGGAAAGAGAGATTTGTTCTGATACGTTAAGGGGATTGGAAGATTTTCGTCGTTACAATCCTCCAAAGTTCATGGGTGAGGAGAGCCCAGAAAAAGTTGTTAAGTGGATTCAAGAAATGGAAAAGATCTTCAAAATGATTAATTGTCAGGCAGGGTTAAGGCGAATCATGACGACATGGGATTTATGAAGTGGTTCCAAGGACACAGAGGCTATGTTGTTGATGGTACTCGAAGAAGATGGGTATGGATGGATTAAGGTTAGACTAATAGGCGATTTCAGGTATGGATGTTGAGAAAATTATTAGATGTTTTCCTAATAGATTTCAGGACGAGACTAGATAATGTTTGATAACTATCAAAGAGATGTGAACTTCATGGAATTGTTGAGAAGACGAGGCTTCCTTTTGGAATTGCATTTGGTGCTTAGGTGTCAACGAAAGAGACTTGTATTGAAGTTAAGAGGCGCTGCACGTTAGGGGTAAATACTACCTTGGTTAGATAAAGTACACTTTGAGGAATAGTCGATACCTTGAGGGGTAAAGTCGAGCATTCGAGTTAAACTAGATTCGTGACTCAGATTATTAAGTATGAATCTCATGACGATTATAGGAGTGGGAATATATATTTCTTCAAAAAGTCATAAATCCTAGTGTGGATTAGGAGATGGTAAGTATGGATAGTGATATTGGATGAAACTATAGACACGTAAGTGTGAATTTTGAGTGATGTTCGGAAAAACATAAGGAGTTAAGACTTGATGTATTGAACTGCATGTTAAGTAGAATGTTAATATTTTGATAGGTTGGACAAATTATTCGATATTTGATTTGGGACCCTAAGATGGTTGACTTTTAAGTAGATGATTTAATATCCACAAGGTTGGATGGAGGACCAAGTAATGCCTAAAACTTTCATAATCGAGGAAGTTGAGGTAGGCAAGTAATAAATAGTTCATGTTAAGGATGGAAGTGTATGAAGATTTACTAAAAACGATGTGCTATTATTAGAAAAGTTTTCATTCGTGAGATTACTAAGATGATTAAAGTCAATAATGAATAAGACCTTATATTGTATCTTAAGATGAAATGAATGAAATTCGACGGTGTGATTAGTATTTGGAGATTTCGAAGATAAAATTTTAGAATTTTATTCAATAATAGAAAGTGAAAAAGAAGAAATGTAACTAATGATTTATGGTTTAGTTGTTGGTCTTGGAAAGTCAAGCGTTAAGATTTAAAATGAGTGTTTCAGTAACTAGATTGTCACTAAAAGGTATGTGGGACCTTGAGATATTATATTGCAAAGTTATAAGGATGAAGATTATAGATAATTATTTCTTAGGAAATACTTATGGGGAACGTTTGAGAAATAGTTCTTTAGGACGTTTGAGAACTAGTAAGGCTGGATTTATTGAAATCACTATAGATGTATCAAGGTTCGAGGCAGGAATTTAAGGTTTGTATAAATGGAAAAGTGATGGAGTGAATACAATGCGTTTGAACTATCATAATAAGAGTATAATCATGAAGCTGCAAATGAAGGACGCGGAAAAATTGAGAAGTACCAGAATGAATGTTGGCAGTAGATGTAGGAGAATTATTTTCGAGTTTGTGCATAACTGCGAAGTATGTAAAAAAAAATTGACTAGGGAAGCGTGAATTGGAGGTGTTAGGCATGAGACAAATATAGGTCTTAATCAGTGAATGAAATTCAAGTTGGATTTTTGTGGGAGACGTGACTCTTGAAATGAAGTACTAAACTGGAATGAAGTTTGTGTATCATGAGTAGTATAGTTTTGGCATGCTATCGAAAAAAATTTGAGGAAGCTTGGATCACCAAGCAGATGTAGGGATGGAATTATTAGAGTTATAATTAGAACAACATACGGATAAGAACATTATGATTTGACGTAGTTGTGCGACTAGATAAAAATCTAGGATTTGTGGACCATGGAGACATTTAAGAGTTCTCGGCGGTAATGATTGTTTTGTGCTCAGTGTGTTGATGTCATACTATGTGTTTCGGTTTGGTACCAAATGAATGATTCATACCAAGTGGACATATATGAGGCTATGTGACATAGTTTTGAGCGATTGTAATTCGTCGATAAGACCAAAGTTATAGGAAAATACGAGAAACTCATTGGACCTTGAGAAGTTTGTTTGATCGCTTCTGCATTAGGATAACCTTAAGTGCAAGTCACAGGGAGCGCTATTACAGTTTTGTTAAGATAGTCCAAGCCACCATCATGGTTGTTGGCTATTTATTGACAAATTGAGGGACTGATCATCCTTAATCTCTTGTTGATAGTAGAAAAAATCATGTTGAATGGAACAGATGAGTCTTACCGACTATGGTAGCGTGTAGAGCTATTAAGCACCTTATGAAAAGGAGTAGGCAACACTTTCTTCGAGTAGGCCGGGTGAAACAAGTTGTGATTTGTATGTTGAATTTGAGTACAAACCTAGTGTGGATTGTTACTTGTACTTTAAGTTTCGAGGACGAATCTTCTTTTTGGAGGGTAGTAATGTAAGACCCTTAATATTAAATCCTAAATTATACTATATTAGGGTATTTTGTGTTGAATTTCTTAGGCTTTTTGCGCAATATTAAATCCTAAATTATACTAAATCTTAGGCTTTTTTCCCAATTTTTGGTATTTGGTGAAATAAATGCCAAAAATATATTTTTGGAAATTGGATTAAAATAATTTGTCGGAAAATAATTTATTTACGTTGCGATGAATTTAATACCGGACAATTTTTTAAAAAATATCACTCGTTGCTGAAAATTTATATGTCAACTGAGTTGCGACGAGAGTAGGTATTTTTATCAAAATAGATTGAGATGAGAGTGAAATGATGTTTGTAAGAGTTTTTAGAAATTTGTGGTTTGGTTTCAATAGTATATATATATATATAGTATAAGTTATGGATATATATATATAGTATAAGTTATGGATATATATATATATATATGAGAAGAAGAACAGAGGAAAAGAGAAGAAAAACAAGTTTCCCTCCCTGCTCGCGAATCCTTCTTCTTCCCGTGGTAGGTGGCACCTCGGTAAATAATACTGGTATGTGATAGGCGGTACATTTAGGATTTACGCTTTTAGTAAATCGTGCTGACCCATGATAAGTGGCACCTCGATAAACAGTACTAGCCTATGATAGGCGGTACGTTTAAGATTTACGCTTTTTTAGTAAATTGTGTTGACCCGTGATAGGTGGCACCTCGTTAGTTAGTACTGGTCTGTGATAGGCGGTACAATTATCATTTAAAAGTAGATTTATGTTGTTTGAAGGTGTATTCGAATACAGATGTCCTGATTTTGCTACTGACTTCTGAAACAACACTGTATTCCACTACAAGAACATTGTATTCGAATAGAGATGTCTTGATTTTGCTACTGACTTCTGAAATAACACTGTATTCGAATACAAGGATGTTGTATTCGAATACGACAATGCAGTTTTGTTAAAACCTTCATTTTTCAACTTTGATTTCGCATGTTTGTCATATGATAACCCTTTCAAAGAGTATGCTAAATTGAAAGGTTGTTTTGTGCATTTAAAATTTAAATGCTATGTGATATTTCTTAATTTCGGTTGGTGACCTTTACAATTATTGTGGAAATCTGGGCATTTCCCTCATATGAGAATAAGGATCATCTAACCAGTTAGTACCCTGGAGATGGGAAGGTAGTTAGGCATACCTGTCCGATGTTGTGTCAGAGGGAATCTTGCGAGGGGCCTGGAGATCACCCGAGTTGTATAGCTTTTTGTAGCATGATCAGATTAGAGGATTGTATAGGGTTTAGTTGTCATTTTATTGTGGATGTGTTTATTTCAATTTGGAAGACTGTACCTATACCTTATATTGTCAGCTTGACTTTTACTTTGATGGGTCTTTGTACCACTTTTTAATGCGACGTGGGGAAGTTAAAATTCTTGGGGTAATGCTTTTGTATAGGTGTCTGCCGACAATACACAAAGGATATGAGCTATGTTTGATATGTCTTATGGTCCGGTGTATTTTATTGTTTAAATACTTTGGGTTTATGTTTCAAATACTATTTTCGCTGCTTGTAAATATTTGTTGACTTTTATCGTTATGTTAGGACTTCAATATTTTATCCAAAAGTATTTCTTTCTTTCTTAATTTTCGATCTTCGATTTTAGTTTTTTTTTTCAAAAAAAAGGGGTTGTTACTTCATCGGATTGCCATTTAGATCATATTTGTCCTCCCTAGGCTAATAATACTTCATTAAGGGTTTTTAACCAATCATGTGTTTCCAATTAGTGTTGTGTCATTGGATTATTCTAGTCCATTTAAGGTTTTTAACCTATCTAGTGCATCCAATAAGTGTTTTTTTGTCATTGGATTAATATTTAGGTCACTTTCATCATTCCTAGGCTTATTGTTGTCCATTAAGGATTTTTAACCAATCTTGTGCATCCAATAAGTTTCTTTGTGTCATTGGATTAACATTTAGGTCATTTTCAACCTCCCTAGGGTATTTCTTGTCCACTTACGGTTTTTAACCAATCTTGTTAATCCATTTACAGTTTTTAATCATTCTTGAGCATTCAATAAGTTCATTTTTATCGTTGGTATAACATTTATGTCATTTTCGTTCTCCCAAGGCTTATTCAAGGCCATTTAAGGTTTTTAACAACTCTTGTGCATCCTATTAGTTCATTTGTGTCATTGGATTAACATGTAGGTCATTTTCGTCCTCCCTAGACTTATTCTAGTCATTTTAGGATTGTTAAACAATCTTGTCTAACCAATCAGCGTAGTTTAGTCAATGGATTAACATTTAGGGAATTTTCGTCCTCCCTAGGGTTATTCTTATCGATTTAAGGTTTTTAATCAATATTGTGCATCCAATAAGTTGTTTGTGTAATTGGATTAACATTTAGGTCATTTTCTTCCACCTTAGGTTTATTCTAGTCCATATAAGGTTTTTAATCATTTTGTGCATCCAAAACGGTTTTTGAGTTATTCGATTAACATTTAGGTCAAATTCGTCCTTCTTAGGGTTATTCTAATCATTTTAAGGTATTTAACCAATATTGTGCATCCAATAAGATCTTTTTGTGTCATTGGACTAACATTTAGGTGATATGCTTCCTCTTGAGGGTTATTCTAGTCTATTTGGGGTTTTAATCAATGTTGTGCATCCAATATGTTGCTTGTGTCGTTTGATTAACATTTAGGTCATATTGGTCCTTCTTAGGGTTATTCTAGTCCATTTATGGTTTTTCACCAATCTTGTGCATCCAATATGTTCGTTTGTGTCATTAAATTAGCATGTAGGTCATTGTCGTCCGCCCTACGGTTTTTCTAGTCCATATAGGGTTTTTAACCAATCGTGTGCATCCAATAAGTGTTTTATAATCAATGTTGTGCATTCAATAAGTTCGTTTGTGTAATTAAATTAACATTTAGGTCATTTTCATTCTTCCTAAGGTTATTCTAGATCATTTAGGGTTTTTAACCAATCTTGTGTATCCAATTAGTGTGTTTGTGTCACTGAAATAACATTTCGGTCATATTCACCCTCCCTAGGGCTATTCTAGCCCAATTAGAGTTTTTAACCAATCTTGTGCATTCAATAAGTTCGTTTATGTCATTAAACTAACATTTAGCTCATTTTCGTTTTTCCTAAGTTTATTTTAGTCTATTTAGGGGTTTTAAACAATCTAGTGCATCTAATAAGCATGTTGAACCAATCTTGTGCATCGAATAAGTGTGTTTTTCTCATTTTATTAACACTTGGGCCATTATCGACCTCCCAAGGGTAATTCTAGTCCATTTAGGGGTTTTAACCAATCTTGTGCATCCAATTAGTGTTTTTGTGTCATTGGATTAATATTTTGGTCATTTTTGTCTACCCTAGGGTTATTTTTGTCCATTTAGAGATTTTAATCAATGTTGTGCATCCTATAACTTTGTTTGTGTCATTGGATTAACATTTAAGTCATTTCGGTCCTCCTTAGGGTTCTTCTACTCCATTTTTGGTTTTTAATCAATCTTTTGCATCCTATAAGTTGTATGTGACATTGGATTATCATTTAGGTTATATTATTCATCCCTAGCGTTATTCTATTCCATTTTGGGTTTTAATCAATATTGTTCATCCAATAGGTTGTTTGTGTCATTGCATTAACATGTAGGTCATATTTGCCCTTCCTAGGGTTATTCTAGTCCACTGATGGTTTTTAACCAATCTTGTGCATCCAATAAGTTAGATTGGGTTATTAAAATGACATTCATATCATTTTCGTTCTTCGTCAGCTTTTTCTAGCCCACTTAGGGTTGGAAACCTATCTAATGAATCCAATAACTTCGTTGGTGTCATTTGATTAACATTTAGGTCATTTTCGTCCTACCTAGGGTATTCTAGTCCATTAACGGTTTTTAACCAATCTTGTGCATCCAATAAGTGTGTGTGTGTGTCATTGAATTAACATTTAGGTTATCATCGTCTTCCCTAGTGTTATACTAGTCCATTTAGGATTTTTAATTAATCTTATACATTCAATAAGTGTTTTGTCTCATTGAATTAATATTTTGGTCAATTTTGTCCTCCCTATGGTATTTCAGTCCATTTAGGGTTTTAAATCAATCTTGTGCTTCCTACAACTTCGTTTGTGCCATTGGATTAACATTTAGGTCATTTTCGCTCTCCCAAGGGTGATTCTAGTCCATTTAGGTTTTTTAATAAGTCTTGTGCATCTAACAGGTTCGTTTGTGTCACCGGATTAATATTTAGGTCATATTCGTCCAACCTAGGGTTATTCTAGTCCATTTAATGTTTTTAATCAATCTTGTGCATCCAATAAGTTCGTTTGTGTCATTAAATTAACTTTTAGGTCATTTTCATTCTTCGTAGGGTTATTCTAATCCATTTAGGATTTTTACCAAATCTAGTGCACCCTGTAAGACATATGCCTCCTTGATCATGATTTTGAAATAACTTCCAAACATACAATGTACATGTATTATTTGATTGATCTGATAGGTTGAATTGAGAAACATTTCAGGAAACACTACACACTTGGACAAGCTTGGAACTCAAGCAATCAAGCAAAATGGATGATGTCCTACAAGGCTTGAGGATGATGTATAAATGTGTCTAGTGTTAATAGTGTCTATTAGGTTGATTCAATCATAATGATTTCTCATATAATATTTACCAATGAAATCATAAAACAAGGTTTTAATCAATCAAGTAATGAATCAATTGATAAATCAATTGAGCAATCGATTGTCTGACTCACAGAATACAGGTTTCACTAAGTTAATCGATTGGGAAATCAATTACTTAAAGGGTTTTATTAAAACCTGTGTTCTGTGATTAAACAAATCAATCGGACAATCGATTTGCACATCAATTGAGTAATTGATTTTGTAATTCATAGAACCAAGCTCTTACTGAGTTAATCGATTGACTAATCGATTACGAAATGCTTTTTCATCAGGCATGTGTTCTGTGATCAACGAAATCGATTGGACAATCAATTGAAATAAATTTCTTAAGTTGCAAGCATTGCACTAATCGATTAGCTAATTCATTGAGTGAATGAACTGGTTAATCATTTATCAGAAGCATATTGCATAATCGATTGTGGCACATCTATTTTAACTAAACAGCTAAGTTACTGTAACAAGCCAAGTCGATTGGCAAATCGATTAGAGAAAAACAGCTGAGTCACTGTGATCAACCAAATCGATTGGTAAATCGATTTGAGTAAAACATCTTAGTCATTGTGACCAGCCAAGTCGATTGACGAATCGATTGAAGTAAATGTCTGAGTTACAAGGAGAATTTAGCCCATTGCCAAATCGATTATGTTAATAAAAGAATCGAATGAGTAATCGATTGTTTTGATCTCGTTTTTTGAACAAAACAAGAATAATCGATTAGTTAATCGATTCTGATACACACTGAGTATCAAATTCTGATAAGTGCATTAAATGAATCGATTAGCAAATCCATTAGGACCTCTATTTTCAAGATTCAAGAAAAACAAGATATGCGATAATCGACTAGGAAATCGATTAAGCTGGTATTACACTTTAACATAATCGATTGGGAAATTGATTTTTATGTTGTTTTTCTAAAACTATATCAGACACAATTTTTCATAACAATCATAACTTTTTTCATAATACAGAAAATTGAAAAATACACCTTCAGAGAAAGATTGTTATATCTCACAAATACTCATTGGCAAAATACCTCGTGTGAGATTTTACATTGTGGTTGAGTCACTTTTCTTAGTTTTCTTTTTGTTTCTTTTTGAAAGAACAATTTCTGTAATTGAAGTTTTGGAAATCCAGTAGTGTTACACTGGTGGTTATCTTGTGGGATGCTTGTGTTCATCTAAAAGAAACCTCAGCTTGATCTCGCTAGAGTTTGACGAGTAGCTCTTAGGGATAGGTTGGTATTGTGGTAGAAGTGGTTTTAAGTTAGATGGATAGGCTGTGACGCTGGAAAGTCTATAAAAACGATTACTCAAATCATTCTAGTGAAAGGCTGAAATCTGTTGTAGATTTCAGGACTGGATGTAGGCTATCAAAGGGATAGCCGAACCAGTATAAAACTCCTGGTGCACTATTTCCTCTCTCTCTACTTTTTATATTGATATTGCATGTGTTTGTGAATTTCTGCCTTGAATAAATTCTTGAATTTGTTACTGTAAAATGGGTTAATAATCTTGTAAGTAAAATTAAAGGAGCCATTTATTTCTAACAATTAAAGGAGCCATTTAGACTAATCCTCAAAAAAAAAAATGGCTTCTATTGAATTCTTGGGCGAAGGTGCTTCTTTAGCTAGACCCCCAGCCTTTAATGGGTCTGCTTATATGTATTGGAAAGAGGGAATGCTCATCTTTCTAGAAGCAAGTGGTCTTGACATTTTAGATGTAGTAGAAAATGGTCCTTATGTACCTAGAATCGCTGGTACTGGTGAATCATTAATCTTGAAACCCAGATCCGATTGGTCTGATGATGACAAGAAAAA
Organism: Cicer pinnatifidum; assembly: GCA_037974775.1. Classification (NCBI taxonomy): domain Eukaryota; kingdom Viridiplantae; phylum Streptophyta; class Magnoliopsida; order Fabales; family Fabaceae; genus Cicer; species Cicer pinnatifidum. The sequence goes on along the minus strand of JBBPBR010000001.1, from coordinate 28,744,256 downwards.
AGTTGGCTATAATGCGAAAGCCAAAAATATTATAACTTTTGCTTTAATTGCTGATGAGTTTTTCAGGGTATCAAATTGCAAAACTGCCAAAGAAATGTGGGATACACTTCAAGAAACTCATGAAGGCGCTACTGATGTCAAGAGGGCCAGAACCAACACGCTGATGCATGAATATGAACTCTTCAATATGAAGAAGGATGAGTCAATCAATGACTTGCAGACAAGATTCACACATGTCATCAACAATCTGAATGCTCTAGGGAAAGTAATTGACAATGAGCAACAAATAAATAAAGTGATGAAATGCTTGACAAGAGAATGGCAACCTAAGGTCACTACAATAGCTGAATCAAAAGATCTTGGAAGCATGACAATTGCCACTCTCTTTGGAAAACTCAGAGAACACAAAATGGAACTGCATAGGTTGAATGAGGCTGAGCAAACTGATCGAAAAAGAAAAGGACTATCTCTGAAGGCTCAAGCTCACAAGACAAAATCTGAACCAGAAACATGTACTGATGATTTAGAAAGTGAAACTGATGAAGAATCTGAAATTGGTATGCTGGTCAGAAAATTCAAGAAGTTTCTGAAAAAGAAAGGAAACCAATCAAAGAAACCATCCAGTTCAAAGACAAATGACAGCAAGAATGAGATAACTTGCTATCAATGTGGGAAAACAGGGCATACAAAATCTGATTGCTTTCAACGGCAAAACAGAACCAAGGTTGTGAAATCCAAAAGCAAGGATCAACCTTCTTCAAAAACTAAAAGAGCCTACATAGCTTGGAATGATAATGATGAAGAATCCTCTACATCTTCAGAAGAAGAAGAAGGAAACTTGTGTCTAATGGCCAACACAGATTCAGATTCTGATAGTGAAGTAAGTACTACCTCTAATCCATCTTATGAAGAATCGCATGATGCTTTCAATGAATTGCATGATGAACATGTTAAGGTAGTCAAACAATTGATTTGCACTAAGAAAATGCTAGAAAAACAATGCATGATGTGTGAAGAAATTAAAAAAAAGATCATAAGGTGATTGAAGACATGAATGAACGTTTGAAAAAGGAATCACATGATAAACTCACTAGTTGTATTGAACTTGAAAGAAAGGTTGAATCATTAAAATCTGATTTAGAAAAATTTACAAGTAGTAAAAACAACCTAAATGTTCTTCTTGGCAACCAAAGAAATGTAAATGAAAAATCTGGAATTGGTTATAGACAAAACAGGAATGCTAAAAAGAATTAGAAATTTTTTAGATCAAAGCATATGCATGATATCTTCATTAAACCAACTCAAAGTTCATCCTCTGCTTTTTCATGTCATTTTTGTTGTAAAAAGGGACATATATCTTACAATTGTAAACTGAAAAAGCTTGCTAACAAAGGATGGAAACAAATTTGGATAGTAAAGAAACCTATGCTTGAAACTAACCCTCAAGGACCCAATTTAAATTGGGTACCAAAAACCAAAGTTTAATTCTGTGTTGCAGATATGCTTGACATCCAAAACGCACTCATGGTACCTAGATAGTGGATGTTCCAAGCATATGACAGGTGACAAATAAAAAATCTTGTCTCTCAATTTAAAAAAAAATGGTGGATATGTAAAGTACGGTGACAACAACAAAGGTAAAATACTTGGTGTTGGAGACATAGATAGTGAATCAACAACAGATTGAAACACAACTTGCTTAGCATTAGTCAACTGTGTGATAAAGGATTCTAGGTATATTTTACATCACATTCTTGTATACTTGAGCACAAGGAAGATTATAGCATGAAATTGGTAGGTAAAAGGGTAAACAATATATACATGATTGATCTTGATTCTTTGCCTGCAAATAATGGTTGCTGTTTGTTATCTAAATCTGATGAAGATTGGTTGTGGCATAAGAGAATAGCTCACATACATATTAATCATCTCAACAAACTTGTTAGCAAACAACTAGTGCTAGGTCTTCCAAACAAAAAACTCACTAAGGAAAAATTATGTGACTCTTGTGAGAAAAGTAAATTAGTTAAGTCCTCCTTCCCCCCAATAGACTTAGTACAAACTGATAGAGTTCTACAATTAATTCATATGGATCTGTTTGGTCCATCTCAAGTAAAAAGCTTTGGAGGAAATCTATATGGCTATGTTTTAGTTGATGATTACTCTAGATATACATGGACTTATTTTCTATCTCACAAAAGTGATGCCTTCTCAATTTTCAAAAAATTTGCAAATCTAGTTCAAAATGAGAAGAATCAGAAAATAATTTCCATTAAGAGTGATCATGGTGGAGAATTTCAAAATGAATCTTTTGACAACTATTGTGAACAAAATGGAATCCACCACATCTACTCAGCCCAAAGAACTCCACAACAAAATGGAGTTGTAGAAAGAAGAATAGGTCTCTAGAAGAACTTGCTAGAACAATGATTAGTGACTCTAATCTTCCAAAATACTTTTGGGCTGATGCAATAAACACAGCTACACATGTAATAAATAGAGTTCTAATTAGGCCTATCCTTAGAAAAACACCCTATGAAATATACAAAGCTAGAAAACCAAACATTGCTTGTTTTAGAGTCTTTGGATGCAAGTGTTTTGTATTGAATAATGGAAAAGAGCATCTAGGAAAGTTCGACGCTAAGGCAGATGAGGGAATTTTTCTAGGATATTCACAATCTAGTAAGGCCTATAGGATCTACATTAAAAGAACTAAAACTATAGCAGAACCTGTTCATATAAAATTTGATGAAATGTTTACTAAAAACTTGAACAACACTCCTCTTTTAGTTGATAATTCTCTTGTGGAAATTGTAGAATCAGATCCAAAAGAACCAAATGAAACAGTACCTCAAACTAACATGGATTATATAGAACCTATAAGGGAAGATGACTTACTTAAGGAGTGGAAATTTAATAAAAACCATCCTATTGACAACATCATAGGAGAAATTTCAAAAGGAGTTGCTACTAGAAAATCTCTTAGACACTTCTGTAATTTCACAGCCTTTGTTTCTCAAGTAGAACCTAAAAATATAAAAGAAGCTCTCTTGGACAATGATTGGATAATTGCCATGCAAGAAGAGCTTAATAAATTTGAGAGAAACAAAGAATGGATCTTAGTTCCTAAACCAGAAAATAAACATATTATTGGAACTAGATGGGTGTTTGGGAATAAAATGGATGAGAATGGAGCAATAACTAGAAATAAGGCTAAACTAGTTGCTAAAGGTTACAACCAGGAGGAGGGTATTGATTATGATGAGACTTATGCTCCTGTAGCCAGATTAGAAGCAATTAGGATTCTGCTTGCTTATGCTTGTATCATGGATTTTAAATTGTATCAAATGGATTTAAAGAGTGCTTTTTTAAATGGAGATATCCAAGAGTAGGTTTATGTTAGTCAAACTCCAGGATTTGAGGATCCTTCTTTTCCAAACCATGTTTATAAACTAACAAAAGCTCTTTATGGATTGAAACAAGCTCCAAGGGCTTGGTATGACAAACTCAGCAATTTCCTCATACAACAAAATTTTTTAAGAGGAAATGTTGATAAAACACTCTTTATAAAGAAACAAGGAAAAGACATTCTGCTTGTCCAAATTTATGTTGATGACATAATGTTTGGATCCACAAACAGTAAGCTTTGCAAAGAATTTGAAAACATGATGAAACGAATATTTGAAATGTCCATGATGGGAGAATTAACTTATTTCTTGGGATTTCAAATCAATCAAAGCAAGAATGGTATTTTCCTAAGTCAAACCAAATACTATAATGATCTATTAAAGATGTTTGGCTTTGATAAATTTAAATCCATTGATACACCCATGAGTCAAGTTTGTCATTTGGATAGAGATGAAAAGGGAAAACCTGTAGATGTGACAATGTTTAGAGGCATGATAGGATCTTTACTATATCTTACAGCTACTAGACCTGACATTATGTTTAGTGTATGCATGTGTGCAAGATATCAAGCTAATCCTAAGGAATCCCATCTAAGTGCAGTCAAAAGAATTTTTAGATATCTAATAGGAACCAAAAATCTAGGTTTGTGGTATCCTAAGGGATCAACTTGAACTCTTGTTGGCTATTCTGATTCTGATTTTGCTGGTTGCAAATTAGATAGAAGAAGTACATCTGGTACTTGCCATCTATTAGGGAATTCACTTGTATCTTGACATAGCAAGAAACAAAATAGTGTTGCACTTTCAACAGCTGAGACTGAATATGTAGCTGCTGGAAGCTGTTGTGCACAAATATTATGGATGAAACAACACCTTTCTGACTTTGGTGTTGATCTTGGAACTGTGCCAATCATGTGTGATAATACTTGTGCAATAAATATTACTAAGAATCCTGTTATGCACTCAAGAACTAAGCATATTGAGATTAGACATCATTTCATTAGGGATCAATATCAAAATGGTAATATCAGGCTTGAATATATTAATACATCTGATCAATTAGTTGATATCTTTACCAAAGCCTTACCCAAAGAAAGTTTCTTCTATATTAGAATGAAACTTGAAATAATAGATCAAAATGAAATATGATCCCTGTGAAAAATCGATTGAGACATCGATTATCCTGTGACAAAATAGAAAATCAGCATTACAAAATCGATTTCATAATCGACTTATGCTACACAGTGTCTTAATTGTCAAAATAGAAAACACGATAATCGATTGCATAATCGATTTAGTAATCTCAGATAGCAGTAAATGCTGGAGTATTCATCAATCCAATCGATTGGTAAATCGGTTGAAAAATTGGAAAATAGTTTTAAAGAATCGATTTTCATAATCGATTGTTTTTTCCCAGACATCCAAAGATGTGAAAATAGTTTTAAAGAATCGATTGCATAATCGATTAGTTTTTCCCAAACGTCCAAAGATGTAAGAAATTTTCTAAACCCCAGCCCGAGCATCGATTGGATAATTGATTGTGTCAAATTTTAAAACCTGCAATCACAATAAGTCGATTTGGAAGTCGATGCTGTTATGAGAAGTTTCCTTAACTGATATGAAAATTGATTTGGGCATCGATTTAGTCATTAAACATTTACTAAACGAAAATGATTAGGGAATCGATTTGAAATATGACTGTTACAAAAATTATAGCCGTTGGAGGCAACTGTAACAGAAACTCTTCATTTCCCGCCAATAACGGTAACTAAAATCGATTTGGCAATTGACGTGGCATGTGAGAATGCTTAATAACATCGATTAGCTAATCGATTCTGAACAGTATTACTTAAAACCCTAAATCGATTTCCCATCTCATTTTTCCCCCAACTTCTCAAACTTCACAAACTTCTATGCATTTTCTCTGTGAGTCTTACATCTCTAAAACTTCCCAAACCTGTCAAGCTTCCAAAATCTATCAAATGGCAAGAGTGAAGCAAACAAGTGATAAATCCCCCTCTTCTTCTACCTCTAGTGGTAGAACACCCTCTCCTCCATCTCCTGCAAAAAGAGTATCTATTCCTACTCACAAGATCATGGCAAAGGACAAAGGCAAAGCCATTGCCACTGATCATTTGCTGACCATTTGGGTCTCAAGATGTCTTTTGAAGACATTGTTGACATTGGCAATCAAGCAACTAAAGAACCAAACCCTATCAACCTAGATAGTTCTGAACCTCATGGTGAGGAGACACTTGAAGACATTGAATGAATGTAAATAGCTTGTGCTTATGCTGTTGAAATGAATCATAAATTCTAAAATTCAGTGGGAGATTTTAAATAATAGTTATTATAAAGTTATAAACTCAAAGTTAAATTGTATGTTTGTCATTTAATCAAAAAGGGGGAGATTGTAAGACATATGCCTCCTTGATCATGATTTTGATATAACTTCCAAACATACAACGTACATGCATTATTTGATTGATCTGATAGGTTGAATTGAGAAACATTTCAGGAAACACTACACACTAGGACAAACATGGAACTCAAGCAATCAAGAAAAATGGATGATGTCCTACAAGGCTTGAGGATTATGTATAAATGTGTCTAGTGTTAATAGTGTCTATTAGGTTGATTCAATCATAATGATTTCTCATATAATATTTGCCAATGAAATCATAATACAAGGTTTTAATCAATCAAGTAATGAATCAATTGATAAATCAATTGAGCAATCGATTGTCTGACTCACAGAATACAGGTTTCACTAAGTTAATCGATTGGGAAATCGATTACTTAAAGGGTTTAATTAAAACTTGTGTTCTGTGATTAAACAAATCAATTAGACAATCGATTTGCACATCAATTGAGTAATCGATTTTGTAATTTATAGAACCAAGCTCTTACTGAGTTAATCGATTGGCAAATCGATTACCGAAATGCTTTTTCATTAGACATGTGTTCTGTGATCAACGAAATCGATTGGATAATCAATTGAAATAAATTTCTTAAGTTGCAAGCTTTGCACTAATCAATTAGGTAATCGATTGAGTGAATGAACTGGTTAATCATTTATCAGAAACATATTGCATAATCGATTGGCACATCGATTTTAACTAAACAGCTAAGTTACTGTTACAAGCCAAATCGATTGGAGTAAAACAGCTGAGTCACTATGATCAACCAAATCGATTGGTAAATCGATTGGAGTAAAACATCTTCGTCACTGTGACCAGCCAAGTCGATTGACGAATCGATTGAAGTAAGTGTCTGAGTTACAGGGAGAATTTAGCCCATTGCCAAATTGATTATGTTAATAAAAGAATCGAATGAGTAATCGATTGTTTTGATCTCATTGTTTGAACAAAACAAAAATAATTGATTAGTCAATCGATTCTGACACACACTGAGTATCAAATTCTGATAAGTGCATTAAATGACAAATCGATTAGGACCTCTATTTTCAAGATTCATGAAAAACAAGATACGCGATAATCGACTAGGCAATCGATTAAGCTGGTATTACACTTTAACAAAATCGATTGGGAAATTGATTTTTATGTTGTTTTTCTTAAACTATATCAATCACAATTTTTCATAACAATCATAACTTTTTTCTTAATACAGAAAACTGAAAAATACACCTTCAGAGAAAGATTGTTATATCTCACAAATACTCATTAGCAAAAGACCTCGTGTGAGATTTAACATTGTGATTGAGTCACTTTTCTTAGTTTTCTTTTTGTTTCTTTTTTAAAGAACAATTTCTGTAATTGAAGTTTTGGAAATCCAGTAGTGTTACACTGGTGATTATCTTGTGGGATGCTTGTGTTCATCTAAAAGAAACCTCAGCTTGATCTCGCTAGAGTTTGACGAGTAGCTCTTAGGGATAGGTTGGTATCGTGGTAGAAGTGGTTTTGAGTTAGATGGATAGGCTGTGACACTGGAAAGTCTGTAAAAACGATTACTCAAATCATTCTAGTGAAAGGCTGAAATCTGTTATAGATTTCAAGACTGGATGTAGGCTATCAAAGAGATAGCCGAACTAGTATAAAACTCCTGGTGCACTATTTCCTCTCTCTCTACTTTTTATATTGATATTGCATGTGTTTGTGAATTTCTGCCTTGAATAAATTCTTGAATTGGTTACTGTAAAATTGGTTAATAATCTTGTAAATAAAATTAAAGGAGCCATTTATTTCTAAAACACCCCATAAGTTCTTTTGTTTCATTTGATTAACTTTTAGGTTATTTTCGTCCTCCCTGGGGCTATTTTAGACCATTTAGGATTTTTAACCCATCTTGTGCATCCAATAAGTGATTTTTAGTCATTAGATTAACATTTAGGTCATTTTCGTCCTCTCTAGGGTTACTCTTGTCCATTTAGGGTTTTTAATCAATCTTGTGCACGCAATAAGTGTGATTGTGTCACTGGATAGACATTTCTATCATATTCGTCCTCTCTAGGGTTATTCTACTCCATTTAGGGTTTTTAATCAATCTTGTGCATCCAATACGTTGTTTGTGTCAATGGATTAGCATTTAGTTAATATTCGTCCTTCGCAAGGTTATTCTAGTGCAGTTAGGGTGTGTAATTTATCTAGGTGATTTTCATCCTCCCAAGGCTTATTGTTGTCTATTTACGCTTTTTTAACAAATCTTGTGAATCCAATAAGTATGTTTGTGTCCTTGGATTAACATTTTGGTGATTTTCGTCCTCCCTAGGCTTATTCTAGTCCATTTACGGTTTTTAAGCAATCTTGTTAATCCAATAAGTGTTTTTGGGTAATTATATTAATATTTAGGTCACTTTTGTCCCTCCTTAGTGTTATTATAGTCCTTTTACAATTTTTAATCAATCTTGTGCATCCAATAAGTTCGTTTGTGTCGTAAAATTAACAGTTAGGTCATTTTCGTTCTCCCTATACTAATTCTAGGCCATTAAGAGTTTTTAACAAATCTTGTGCATCCTATAAGTTCATTTAAGTCATTGGATTAAGATGTAGGTCAATTTTGTCCTCCCTAGACTTATTCTAGTCAATTTCGGGTTTTTAAAAAATCTTCAACGTCCAATAAGCGTTTTTTAGTCACTAGATTAACATTTTGGTCATTTTCGTCCTCCATAGGGTTATTCTTATCAATTTAGGATTTTTAATCAATCTTGTGCATCCAATAAGTTGTTTGTGTCATTTGATTTACATTTAGGTCGTTTTCTTCCTTCCTAGGTTATTCTAGTCCATATAGGGTTTTTAATCAATCTTGTGCCTTCAATACGTTGTTAGTGCATCCAATAAGTTTGTTTGTGTTATTAAACTAACATTTAGGTCATTTTCATTTTTCCTAGAGTTATTCTAGTCTAGTTAGGGTTTTTAAACAATCTTGTGCATCCAATAAGTTCGTTTGTGTCATTAGTTTAACATTTAGCATTTTGAACCAATCTTGTGCTTCCAATAAGTGTTTTTGTGTTATTTTATTAACATTTAGGTCCTATTCATCTCCTTAGCGTAATTCTAGTCCATTTCGGATTTTCAATCAATCTTGTGCATCTAATAACTGTCTTTGTGTCATTGGAATAACACATAGATGATATTCGTCCACCCTTGGGTCTTTCTTGTCCATTTAGGGTTTTAAACCAATGTTGTGCATCCAATAAGTTAGTTTGTCATTAAATTAACATTTCAGTTATTTTTGTTCTTCCTAGGGTTATTCTAGTTTATTTAGAGTTTTTAACTAAGCTTGTGCATCCAATAAGTTCGTTTGTGATTTGTTTAATATTTAGGTATTTTTCGTCCTTCCTAGGGTTATTATATTCTACTAAGGGTTTTGAACCAATCTTGTGCATCCAATAAGTGTGTTTGTGTCATTGGATTAACATTTAGGTCATATATGTCTTCCGAAGGGTTATTCAAGTCCATTTAAGGTTTCTAACCTATCTTGTGCATCCAATAAGTGTTTTTATGTCATTGGATTAACATTTTGGTCATTTTTGTCCTCCCTAGGGTTATTCTAGTCCATTTAGGGTTTTTAATCAATCTTGTGCATCCAATAAGTTCATTTGTGTTATAGGATTAACATTTAGGTCATTTTCGTCCCTCGTAAGCGTATTCTAGACCATTTAGGGTTTTTAATCCATCTGTGCATCCAATAAGTTCCTTTGTGTCATTAGATTAACATTTATGTGATTTTCGTCCTCCCTAGGGTTCTTCTAGTCCATTTACAATTTTTAACCAATTTTGTTAATCCAATAAGTATTTTTGGGTCATTAGATTAACATTTAGGTCACTTTCGTCCCCCTTAGGGTTATTCTAGTCCATTTACGGTTTGTTTGTGTCGTTGGATTAACATTTAGGTCATTTCCGTCCTCCCTAGGCCTATTCTAGTCCATGTATAGTTTTTAAGAAATCATGTTCATCCTAAAACATTTAGGTCATATTTGTCCTAACTAGGGTAATTCTAGTCCATTAAGGGTTTTTAACCAATCTTGTTTATCCAATAAGTATGTTTGTGTCATTTGATTATCATTTAGATGATATTTGTCCACCTTAGGGTTATTCTAGTCCATTTAGGGTTTTTAACCAATCTTGTGTAACCAATTAGTGTTTTTGTGTCATTGGACTAATATTTTGGTCATTTTCATCCTCCCTTGGGTTATTTAATTCTGTAACACCCTGATTTTTACCAGCGCGAGTGTATTTTTTTTGTAAACAAAGAAATAAAGAAAGAAATACTTTTGGATGAAATATTTAAGTTATAACACAACGACAAAAGTCAATAATATTTACAAACAGCGGAAATAGTTTTTGAAACAAAATCCAAAGTATTTAAATAGAAAAATACAACGGGGCTATGAGACCTATCAGACATAGCTCATACCCTTGGAGTATTATCGGCACACACCTGCATAAAAGCCCTGCCCCAAGAATCTCTACTTTCCCAACGTTAGATCAAAATGTGGAATATGGACCCATCAAAAGAAAAGTCATCAGACAGTTTAAGCATAGATACAATCTTCCAAAATGAAATAAATACAATCACAAGAGAAAGACATCTAGTCCTTATACAACCACCTAATCTATTCATGCTACAAAACTACACAACCCTGGTGATCTCCACGCGCCCCGCAAGATCCTCCTGACACAGCTTCAGTCAAGTATGACTAACTACATTCCCATCTCCAGGGTACTAACCGGTAGGATGATCCTGGTTCTTATCTGAGGGCAAATCCCAGATTTCCATAATAATTGTAAAGGTGACCAACCGAAATTAACAAACATCACATAACAAAATTCTTATATTTTCAAATGCTCAAAAGAACCTTTCGTCTTAGCATACTCCTTGAAAGGGTTTTCATATGTCAAAATATGTATAAACAATGTTGAAAATTGATGTTTTAACAAATTGCACTGTCGTAGCCGAATACAACAGAGAAAAAGCAGATTTTCAGTTATAAAATAGCTATGAATCAATCAACACTTCAAACATTATTATCAATTATGAACACATAATTAACACCAAATTAATCTCCACAAATTCACACCTCAATCACACATCGAATATTCATAACATCAATTACTCACACATAAGTACATCAAAACTTAATCAATCCAATTCACACCTCTAAGCAATTATGGCAAATCAAAACAACAACCGAATATGTATATACAATCATCATAGTATATAAAACATGACTCGCGTGTCAATCACCCAAATGCAATGTGTATATGCCAAGATGCATGAATTCGGAATTCCAAACCAAAAATCTCCTTGAAGAGGCGTAAATCATAATTGTACCGCATATCACAGACCAGTACTAATTACCGAGGTGCCACCTATCACGGGTCAGCACGATTTACTAAAAAGCGTAAATCGTAACATACCGCCTATCACAGACCAATACTGTTTACCGAGGTGGCTCCTATCACGGGTCAGCATGATTTACTAAAAAGCGTAAATCGTAAACGTACCGCCTATCACAGACCAGTACTGTTTACCGAGGTGCCACCTATCACTGGTCAGCACGATTTATTAAAAATGTGTAGTCTATCACAGATCTACACGACGCGAAAATCCCCGCAAGGATAAGATGAACAAACAGATCACATGGAATCATCTTGTGGCCCATCACGGTCACCACTATTGTTAGACCCTTAATTTTTAAATCCCAAATTATACTATTTAAGGGTATTTTGTGTTGAATTTCTTAGACTTTTAGCCCAGTTTTTGGTATTTAGTGCGTTAAATGCCAAAAATATATTTTTGGAAATTGCATTAAAATTATTTGTCGGAAAATAAATTATTTACGATACGAAGAATTTAATACCGAACGATTTTGTTAAAAATATCTTTATTTGCAGGAAATTTTATCTACCAATCGAGTTGTGATGAGAGTAGATATTTTTATCAAAATGGTTTGAGAAGTGATGATTTTCATAAATATCTAAAATATCTAGATATTTAGATATTGATTTGGTTTAAATTAATATATATATATATATATACATATATATATATATAAGTAATATATATAGATATGTGAGAAGGAAAGGAAAAAAGGTAACACATAATCTTTTCCAGTCTGGCGAACCCATTCCTTCGTCTTCCTTCTACCTTCCATTTCTTTTTCTTTCTTTTTCTTCAAGAAAACCAAGTTAGTGAAAGAAAAACATTTCCCGGCTACTCGACTTCATCTCTTCGACTTCTTTCTTCTTCTTCAATTCGAAAACAAAGAAAAACGATGTTAGAGGTTTTCAAAACCATCAAACATAAACCCCCACTTTTTTTCTAGATCTAATCTTCGTTTCGCGAAGAGATAGAAGGGAAAATTGCTCACCACCACGCTATGGTGCTAGTGAACTAACTTTGGAAGCGACATCGCGAACGAAGATTTTATCGGAATTACTCGCGGTACCTTAATCGCTCGTTAAAGGTAACGTTAAGGTAAGGGCTCCTTCCAAACTTTTAGTTTGCATTTAGGGATTTATCTGTGGTTGTGTGGGAAAGAATTTTGTTCGAGTTGAAGTGTTGATTTAAGTAAAATGAATTTAATGCTTTTATGGGTGAAATTTTAGAGTTGGGTTTTGGTGATATTGATGAGTGTTTCATGGAAAATGAATTTAACTCATTTATGTATCATTTTTAGGAAATGAAATTTGATGTGTTTGAGTGGTGGGTTGTGATGATTTGTGTTTGTCGTATTTGACGTGTTCATAACTAATATTTATAAATGTTGAGATGTGTTTGTGTGGATTTTGTGGAAAAATGAATTGATGTGATTTGGTGTGAATTGTGGATTGAATTTGAGAATCTGTCTGAGTATGTTCTGTGTGGATTTTGGAATCATTAGAGTTAAACGAGTATTAAAAATGTTGAATCTTTTAATATCTCTGTTTACTTAATGTTTGTCGTGAAAATCATTAGAGTCAAACGAGTATTAAAAATGGGGAATCTTTTAATATCTCTGTTTACTTAATGTTTGTAGTGAAAATCGTTAGAGTTAAATGAGTATTAGGAATGGGGAGTCTCTTAATATCTAAGTTTACTCATTGATTGTAGTGAAAATCGTTAGAGTTAAATGAGTATTAAGAATGGGGAATCTCTTAGACTACACATTGATTGTAGTGAAAATTGTGTTTGTCCGTGAGAGACGGCACTGGTGTTTGTCCGTGAGAGACTACACACTAGTAAATTGTGTTTGTCCGCGAGAGACTGCACTGGTGTTTGTCCGTGAGAGACTACACCCTAGTAAATTGTGTTTGTCCGCGAGAGACTGCACTAGTGTTTGTCCGTGAGAGACTACACCCTAGTAAATTGTGTTTGTCCTTGAGAGACTGCACTGGTGTTTGTCCGTGAGAGACTACACCCTAGCAAATTGTGTTTGTCCGTGAGAGACTGCACTGATGTTTGTCCGTGAGAGACTACACCCTAGTAAATTGTGTTTGTCCGTGAGAGACTGCACTAGTGATTGTCTGTAAGAGACTACATCCTTGAAAATCGTGTTTGTTCGGGAGAGACTACACACGTGTTTGTCCATGAGAGACTGCACTCGTGTTCAATCATGAGAGACTGTACGTTTAGGATTTACGCCTCTCCCTGAGGGTTTTGTTTGGAATTGAGGTGTAAGACTTGTGATAGGCTAAATATTAATAAATCATACGAGCCTATAATAGGTGGCACCATAGTAATAAGTGATGGTCTATGAGAGACTGTACAATTAAGATTTTCCACTCTCGGAGAGTTTGACTTGAATTTCGAGTCCATGCATTTTGGCATATACGCAGTGCATTAGGGTGCTTGGCACACGAGTCGTGTTTGACTCAAGATTATGATTGAGTGTTTGAACTCAAGTTGTCATGATGATTGTGTTATAATTGCCAAGTGTGGATGTTTTGGATTTGTGTGTAAGTGTGGTTGATTGCAAAACCATTTCGAAATTCAGGTTGTCGTGGTGATTGTGCTATAAATGCTAAGTGTGAATATTTTGGAATTGTGTGTAAGTGTGATTGATTGCAAAACCTTTTCGAAACTTAAGTTGTCGTGGTGATTGTGTTATAATTGCCAAGTGTGGATGTTTTGGAATTGTTTGTAAGTGTGATTGATTGCAAAACCATTTTGAAACTCAAGATGTTGTGGTGATTGCGCTATAATTGTTAAGTGTGATTGTTTTTATTTGTGTGTAAGTGTTGATTGATTTTGAAACCTTTTAAAAAGCTGAATTTTGCTGTTTTTCTGCTGCTGTCTGATATGTATTCGAATACAGCAAGCTGTATTCAAATACAGACATGCTGTTTTTGCCACTGACTTACTGTGTAGTCGAATACAGACTGTTGTATTCGAATACAGACATGCTGTTTTTGCTGCTGAATGCTAAAACAGCCTTGTATTCGAATACAAAGATGCTGTATTCGAATACATCAGTGATGTTTTGTTAAAAACTTCATTTTTCAACTTTGTTTATGCATGTTTAGCATATGGAAACCCTTTTAAGGTGCATGCTAAGTTGAAAGGTTATTTTGTGCATTTAAAAACTTAAATGTTATGTGTTAATTGTTAATTTTGGTTGGTGACCCTTTACAACTATTGTGGAAATTTGGGCTTTGCCCTCAGATGAGAACCTGGACCATCCTACCGGTTGGTGCCCTATGGATGGGAATGTAATTGGACACACCTGATTGGAGCTGTGTTAGGAGGATCTTGCGGTGCGCGTGAAGATCACTCGGGATGTATAGTTTTTTGTAGAATGATCAGATTAGGTTGACGTATAGGGACTGGATGTCTTTCTTTTGGGATGTGTTTATTTTAATATGGAAGATTGTACCTATACCAATATTGTCAGCTTGACATTTTATTTTCGATGGGTTCCATGTACCACTTTTCGATGTGTAAATACTTTGGATTCGTATTTCAAAAACTATTCCGCTGCATGAAAATTATGTTGACTTATTTGTCATTGTGTTATGACTTAAATTCTTATCCAAAGGTATTTCCTTATTTATTTATTTGTTTAAAAAAAAAATACACTCTCGCTGTTATAACTCGGGGTGTTACAACTATCACCATGGCCCCATCGCGGTTACCATGTACTATGAAATGCATGAGCATACTCTAACTCTTTTCACCACAATCATTAAGTAAATGCAGTGTTAGACATATGTTCGTTTTTGATGTTATTGACAAACATACAGTCTGAAATAAATCTAACATTGTCAACTGAGAAAAATTTCAGGAACAACAAATTTAATCCTACATACTCGAGACAATTGCTTGGAACTCAAGAAATCAACAAAAGCTTGAAGATCCATGAGCAAATCGATTAGTACAATCGATTCTGTAACAGGGTTGAATCTTTTTATGAAGTCTGGGGTTAACCAATCGATTGGCACAATCGATTTGCACATCTTTGAAGAAATCAAACAAGCTATCAATCGATTAGCCAAATCGATTGGTACACTTATTAGAAAATAAATTGTGCAAGTCAGAGAGCTAGTTTGCCACAAATCGATTAGGCAAATCGATTGATTAAATCACCAAGACTGAACTGATTGTTTACATCGATTAGACAAATCGATTGACTTACTTACTGAAATTAAAATGTGCAAGTCAGTGGCACGTTTTGCAGGCAATCGATTTGGCAAATCGATTAAACCAATCACATCTTTATTTATGTTTTGTCTACATCGATTGACACAATCGATTGTAAATGTCCCAGAGCCAAACCATTGTTTACTAAATCGATTAGGCCAATCGATTCACTAAAACAAGTTTCAAAATAACTTTGGTCTGGAACATACACAATCGATTACCACAATCTACTTATATACATCTGTTGTTACAAATGTTGGCATCAATCGACTTGGTAAATCGATTGAATAAACCAACTTATGAAAAGTGCTTCAGACTTAAAGTCCACAATCGATTGGCACAATCGATTGGTACAAAAAAGTTTTAGAAACAGAGATGACTGAATGGTTTAATCGATTAAGTACATCGATTGTTTTGATCTCGTTGTTTGAACAAAACACATCAAGTCGATTATGCAAATCGATTCAATTATATACTGTCATCAAAGTCTGAAGAACTTCTTAAAATAATCGATTGGGTAAATCGATTAGAATGTACAGTTTCAAGATTCAAGAAAAACAAGATTCGCGAAATCGATTGAGGCAATCGATTAGCCAGCTTTATGACTTTAATGAATCGATTGGGTAAATCGATTCATATGTTGTTTTTCCTGAAACTATATAAACTGCTTTCATTCACTTCTTCTCATAAGATAAGAACATAACAACATAACAATAACACAACAACCGCTAATTCTTTCTCAACTGATATTACTTTGAATATCCTTTTCAGCCATCAACAAGATACACTTTGTGATCAACAAGGATGGAAAAAGACTGAATTGAGAAAGATTGCTTTGAGAAGAAGAAAGATCAAGAACTTTGTAATATTGATATGTTTCAATTTCTGTAAACCATTGTCTGTAACCAAATTATTTTGAGAAAATCCAGTTGTAACTGGTGGTGTACTTCGAGGTTGAAGGTAGTCAACAAGAAGACGCTTGACTGAATTCTTGGTCAAGTTTATGGGACTTAAACTTGGGAATTCAGGGAGGGAAAGATAGAACAAGTAGAATAGTTTAAGATTGGTGCGAGGCACTGTGTATAATCTGTAAACTGATTCTAAGAAGTTCTATAAGAAAGGCTAAGATCCTTTTGGATCTTGGGATTGGATGTAAGTCGTCGAGGGACGGCTGAACCAGTATAAATCTCTGCGTACACTTTTCTTTCCCTTATCTCGTTTAAATTTCTGCAATTATTACGTTTTTGATATTGATTGAATGCATGATAAAGATTCTGTGTTAAGTGCATTTATATGTTTGATTATCTTAACATGATTGCATGAAAATCAATATCTTGAAAGATTGTCTCTAATACATTTCTCCATATATACTGTGATCCATATACTTTGTGCATTCATTACAATTGTATATTAGGGACCTTGTTTAATGTTGTGTTTAATAAATTTACAATTTGTTAAACTGCTGCGCATATCTCTTAGAATAGGCATTCTTCCGCATATTTTTCATCTAACAGAGGTTACTGGTACCATCAATTGGTATCAGAGCCTATTTTTGTTAGAGTAACTCTCATAAAAAATCATGACCTCTGATTTCCTAGGAGAGGGTGTATCATTAGCTAGGCCTCCCGCCTTTAACGGGGCCGCATACATGTATTCGAAACAACGCATGTTAATTTTTCTTGAAGCTAGTGGTATTGATATTCTAGATGTTGTAGAAAATGGACCTTTTGTGCCAACCATAGTAGGTACAGGTGAATCAACAATCCTAAAGCCAAAAAGTGACTGGTCTGATGAAGACAAAAAGAAGGTTGGGTACAACGCCAAAGCCAAGAACATCATAACTGCAGCCTTGAGTCATGATGAATTCTTCAAAGTCTCAAATTGCAAAACAGCAAAACAAATGTGGGATACACTTCAGCAAACGCATGAAGGAACCACAGATGTAAAGAGAGCTCGGATAAATACTCTCATGCACGAGTACGAATTGTTTAGCATGAAGAAAGAAGAATCAGTAAACGACATGCAGACCCGATTCACGCACATAGTCAACAACCTAAATGCCTTAGGCAAAGAGATTGATAATGATCAACAAATCAGTAAAGTGATGAGGTGTTTGACTAGGGAATGGCAACCAAAAATCACTGCCATTGCAGAATCTAAGGATCTAGGAAGCATGACAATAGCTACATTGTTCGGAAAACTGAGAGAGCATGAGATGGAACTACATCGACTCAATGAAGCTGAGCAAGTTGACAGGAAACGTAAAGGATTGTCGTTAAAAGCCCAAACACATCAGTCTAAATCTGAACATGAGACCAGCTTAGATGAATCAAGCAGTGAGGATGATGAGGAACCTGAACTGGGGCTACTTGTCAAGAGATTTAAGAAATTTCTGAAAAAGAAAGACAGTAAATTCAGAAAACAATCCAGCTCGAAAAACAATGACGGTAAAACAGTTACATGCTACGAATGTGGCAAACCTGGTCATATAAAAGCTGATTGTTACAAGCTGCAGAACAAGAACAGAAATTCCAAAACTAAAGGCAAGGAACCAGCTCAGAAAAGCATACATTGCGTGGAATGACAACGAAGAATCATCCACATCTTCTGAAACTGAAGAAGCAAATTTGTGCCTCATGGCTAAAATGGATTCTGAATCGGAAAGTGAGGTAAGCTCTCAATATAATCCTTCTTTTGATGAACTACAAGATGCATTTAACGAACTGCATGCTGAATATGTTAAATCTGTTAAGCAGTTAGTTAGCACTAAGAAAATGCTTGAACGACAATGTAAATTGCATGATCAAATGAAAACTGATTATAAAAAGATTGAGGACTTATGTGAACAATTAAAAAAGGACTCACGTGATAAACCTGCCAAATGCATTGATCTTGAGAATTCTGTTGCATTATTGAAGTCTGATTTATTGAAACTCTCTAGTAGCAAGGATAAACTGAATGATATTCTTAGCAACCAGAGAAGTGTCAATATAAAATCTGGACTTGGTTTTAATAGCAAAAAACATGCAAATCAGAATATGACTAAACATGGCATAGGTTATGGTAATGTTAAACATCACCAAAAATTTGCTAAGTCTAGTCACATGCATAATGTCTTTGTCAAACCGAAACAGTCTGCATCCTCTGCTGTCACTTGTCATTTCTGTTGTAGAAAAGGACATTTTGTTTACAATTGCAAATTTAAAAGACTTGCCAATAGAGGATGTAAACAGATTTGGAATATTAAGACACAAGATGTTAAAATTAACCCCCCAGGACCCAATTTGTATTGGGGACCTAAATTCAAATTCTAATTCTATTGCAGGTATGCTTGAGATCCACACAACACCAATGGTATCTTGATAATGGATGCTCAAAGCACATGACAGGGGACAAATCTATATTCATGTCCCTAAGCCTAAAAGAAGATGGATTTGTTAAATACAGTGACAACAATAAGGGTAAGATCTGCGGAATTGGTGACATAGGCAGCGAGTCAACTGTTATCATTAAAAATGTCTTATACGTGGAAGGATTGAAGCACAATCTTCTAAGCATAAGTCAACTCTGTGATAACGGATTTCAAGTTAGTTTTTCACCACTTTCCTGTATCATTGAATATGAACTTGATAAAAGCATAAAACTCGTTGGTAATAGAGTAAATAATATCTACATGTTGGATTTAACTGCTATGCCTGTTAATTCTGTTTGTTGCTTATTATCAAATGCTGATGAAACATGGTTATGGCATAAACGCATTGCACACATTCATATTGATCATTTGAATAGACTTGTTAGCAAGCAGTTAGTCATAGGCCTTCCCAATAGAAAGTTTTCTAAAGATAGGCTGTGTGACTCCTGTGAGAAAAGCAAGCTTGTTAAGTCTTCTTTTCCCCCAATAGATCTGGTCAAAACCAATAGGGTTTTACAACTTATCCACATGGATTTGTTTGGACCATCCCAAGTGAGAAGTTTTGGTGGTAACTTGTATGGATTTGTGTTAATCGATGACTATTCTAGATTCACTTGGACCTACTTTCTGACTCATAAAAGTGACAATTTTTCTGTTTTCAAAAAGTTTGCAAAATTAGTTCAAAATGAAACAAGTCAGAAAATTATGTCCATCAAAAGTGATCATGGAGGGGAATTCCAAAATGATTCTTTTGATACTTACTGTGAAGAGAATGGCATACATCACATGTTTTCAGCCCCTAGGACACCTCAGCAGAATGGTGTAGTGGAGAGAAAGAATAGGTCTTTAGAAGAGTTGGCTAGGACCATGCTGAAAGACTCAAATACTCCCAAGTATTTCTGGGCTGATGCGATTAACACTGCCACACATGTTATCAATAGGGTGTTGATTAGGCCCATACTTAAGAAAACTCCTTATGAGTTGTTCAAGGGTAGAAAGCCTAATATATCCTATTTTCGAGTGTTCGGTTGCAAGTGCTTTGTTTTGAATAATGGTAAAGAACACCTAGGCAAGTTTGATCCCAAGGCAGATGAGGGTATCTTTCTAGGTTATTCCCAAACTAGCAAAGCCTATAGAATCTATAACAAGAGAACAAAAACAATTGAAGAGTCAGTTCATGTGAAATTTGATGAGCTTTTCAAAGAAAACTTGAACAAAACTCCTTCTATTGTTGATGCTACTTTGGACGATGTTATAGAATCTGAACCCTTAGAACCAAAGGAACCTATACCTCCAACAAATAGAGACTGTGTTGAACCCATTAGAATAGATGAGTTACCTAAGGAGTGGAAGTTCAATAGAAACCATCCCATAGACAACATCATAGGTGACATCTCTAAAGGAGTGGCAACTAGGAGGAACCTGAGACATTTTTGTAACCTTACAGCCTTTGTATCTCAGATTGAGCCTAAGAACATTAAAGAAGCCTTACTAGATAGTGAGTGGATACTTGCTATGCAAGAGGAGTTAAACCAGTTTGAGAGAAACAAGGTGTGGTAGCTAGTACCTAAACCAGAAAACTAGCATATCATAGGAACTAGGTGGGTGTTTAGGAACAAGCTAGATGAGAATGGTGTTATAAATAGAAATAAATCTAGGTTAGTGGCCAAGGGTTACAACCAAGAGGAGGGAATAGATTTTGATGAAACCTATGCCCCTGTAGCAAGACTAGAAGCCATTAGAATACTCCTTGCTTATACTTGTATAATGGACTTTAAGCTTTATCAAATGGATGTGAAAAGTGCCTTTCTCAATGGTGAGATCCAAGAGGAAGTTTTTGTTAGCCAAACACCTGGATTTGAAAATCCAGAATTTCCAAATCATGTGTACAAGTTAACAAAAGCCCTCTATGGATTGAAACAAGCCCCTAGAGCTTGGTATGAGAAACTTAGCAATTTCCTCATTTCACAAAAATTTTTGAGAGGAAATGTGGACAAGACACTTTTCATACAAAGTAATGATAAAGATATCTTGCTGGTCCAAGTTTATGTTGATGACATAATATTTGGATCCACAAATGATAAGTTGTGCAAAAATTTTGAAAATTTAATGAAAGGTCAATTTGAAATGTCAATGATGGGTGAACTATCATACTTTTTGCGATTTCAAATTAACCAAAGCAAGCAAGGTATCTTCATTAGTCAAACAAAATATTGTAATGATTTGATAAAGAAATTCTCCTTTGATAGCTTCAAGCCCATTGATACTCCAATGAGCCAAGGAAACCTTTTAGATAGAGATGAGTTGGGTAAACCAGTGGATGTTACAAGGTATAGAGGCATGATAGGATCATTGCTCTATCTCACAACAAGCAGGCCTGACATCATGTTCAGTGTTTGTCTGTGTGCGAGGTATCAATCAAATCCTAAAGAGTCTCACCTTAGTGCAGTCAAGAGGATTTTCAGGTATTTAGTTGGGACTAGGAGCCTTGGATTATGGTATCCTAAGGGATCAACTTGTTCTTTGGTTGGGTATTCGGATTCAGAATTTGCAGGGTGCAAACTGGATAGGAAGAGTACCTCTGGTACTTGTCATTTGTTGGGTAATTCACTTGTATCTTGGTTCAGCAAGAAGCAAACCAGTATCGCTTTGTCAACAGCAGAAGCTGAGTACATTGCAGCTGGAAGTTGCTGTGCTCAGATCATGTGGATGAAACAGCATTTGTTAGACTTTGGTGTGAACTTAGGAACTGTTCCTATCTTGTGCGACAACACAAGTGCGATCAGTATCACTAAGAACCTAGTTATGCATTCCAGGACCAAGCATATCGAGATTCGGCATCACTTCATTCGAGATCAGTTTCAGTGTGGGAACATCAAGTTGGAATACGTCAACACAACTGAATAGCTAGCAGACATCTTCACCAAAGCATTGCCCAAGGAAAGCTTCCATCACATTAGGATGAAATTAGGCATAATTGATCCTAGTCAGATCTGATTTATGTGTCTAATCGATTAGGTAAATCGATTGTCCTGTGATTACACATGAAAATGTGTTACACAATCGATTGCCCTAATCGATGTGACCCATAATATGCCTATTTTTATCAAACTGTGAACACGAAATCGATTTGGGAAATCGATTGATCTATATAAATGTGGATTTTAATTAAAGAATCGATTTGGTAAATCGATGCTGAGGCAGGTATCTTCTAGACTGAGATGAAAGTTCTCTGAACTTACTCGAAATCGATTTGGGAACTCGATTGACCTAGTTGGTTTGTTTTTTCTTTTTTAAAGAATCGATTGGGGAAATCGATTCTGAGATGGTTGTTGAGATGGATTCTAAGTTGAACTGGTATGAAAGTTGTTGAGTTAATACGCAATCGATTGGGGAAATCGATTGAGTAACTTCATGAATCAATTTGGGTAATCGATTGACATAGTTACCGTTACAGTTTTTACTAGCCGTTGCAGGATCTAACGGCTCTGTTGGTTGACCTTCCCCAGTAACGGTCATCAAATCGATTGGACCAATCGATTTCTGGAATTTTTTCTATAAAAGGAACAGTGACAATCGATTTCACCCACTTCCAATCACTTCCCCTAATGGATTGCATCTTCAGTTTTCTGCAAATTATCTCAAAATTCTCTGCTTTCAACCCCCAAACACTACATTTCTTCTCTTGTCTTTGTCTTTTCACAATCCTTCTTTCACAAATGGCTCGTGTTAAGCAAACTCAACCCCGAACTCCTTCTCTTTCACCTTCATCTTCTTCTTCTAGTGGGAGGACTCCGTCTCCACCACCCACTCTTCCAAAACGGGTACCAATACCTACGCACAAAATTGCCGCTCAAGATAAGGGTAAAGGTATTGCCCCTGATCAAGGTAAACCCAAGAAGATATTGGAAGCTCCGACTGAGAAATTGCTCGCCGATGCGATGAAGGAAATATCGCACAAGAAGAAGAAAAAGAGTACTTCTTCCACACCACAGAAGAAGACTACTCCACAGAAGAAGACTGCTCCTCAACCTAAACAAGCTAAGGAATTCAAGCTTCCACAAGCTTTCGTCAAACGGAAAATACATGAAGCTCGCGTCTTGGACTTCAGTTACTTCAACAGCGATGGTTTCTCTTTTCAAAACCATCTCAGGTTTCATGGTTTGGAAGACTTCTTATCCTGCTCGCTCGATACGTATTCGAACCTTATTCGGATATTCTACTCTACTTTCAAGATGACAGACACCGGTTTCAAAGCCGCAGTCAAAGGGAAGAAGATCTCCATGTCTTTCAAAGAGTTCTCGAATTTTTCAGGACTTCCCTATTTTGGAAATTTAGTGGATGGCAGCACCGAAGCCGACGCTAATGACGACGGATGGGAAGAGTATCTGGATAGGCAAGCAGCAGTGCAGGATATTATGGTCGAAGGGTTCGTGGAATCTGTTTCACTCCCTATAGGCCAGATGAAGGTTCAGCAACGGATGCTGATGTACGCCCTTACCTGGATGCTGGTTCCACGTTCCGGAAATCACGCAGTTGTGCAACGGCTGGATATCGTGCTACTGTGGGGTCTGTGAAAAGAGCTCAAGATGAGTTGGGCATGGATTGTTCTCAGGCACATGCTGGAAGCTGCTCAAGGGAAGCTGGTACTTCCGTATCCACAGCTCGTCACGAAGATTCTCACCCACTTCAAGGTATCTCTGAAGGGTGAAGAAGTGTCGAAGACTGTCCTAACATTTGGTGAATCCATCGTGAACCAAATGCAGCTGCGAAAAGTCAATGGCGTTTGGAAGCGACCTCAGGCCACTACTGAACAAACCCAGCAAGGTGTTGAATCACAAGCTGCGGAGTCTGTTTCAGCAGAATCGAAGGTGCTCACCAAACTGCTTGAATTTATGGCAGCTCAAGCGGTTCACAACGCTAAGATGGAGGCATCTCATGAAAGGATTGAAGCTGCTATTCAGAAGATTCAAGCGGATCAGAATCAGATGGCGCAAGACGTGGCAGCTATTCAGGAACATCTGGGCATTAAGTTGTCCTTCAGCGATGTTGCTGAAATAGGAAGACAGGCGGCTGAAGAACCTGCTCCAACACAAGTAGAGGTTGTTGCAACTCATGGTGAGGAGACACCTGCTGAGGATAATACAGTGGTCTCAGCCTCATCCCCTGCTAATAATGAGGACCAGCAACTCTAGGCGTTTAGGACTTTAGGTCTCTTAGCTTTCTTGTTTTTGTTTTGCCTTCTTTTTGTAATGAACCTGATGAATGTAATTTTTGTATTATTGATTAATGAACTATTTGAGCTTGTTGATCATATTAACTACTGCATTTCATTTTCATATTGTCTAATGCGCGCCTTAATCTGTTTTCTGTTAGTGATCTAATCCAAAATTGTTTTCAACTAAGTTTATAATCATACTTTTGTTACTGCTTTTGTTACTAATCTTTTTAAACTTCATTGTACAGCAGTATACAGGTTTGCTACCACCTCAGGGGGAGCAAACATTTCTCTTTCACCACTTTTTGCCTTAATTGATAAAGGGGGAGAGAAATTATAACTTGTATTTAACTTGTATTTGTACCTTTTTTTTTTAACAGTTCTGTTATTGATGCTCTAATCCTTATTTTGATACATGAATGTTGAATTTAGGGGGAGCTTCACTAAAACTGTTACAAATGTTTCCTTTGAAATTTTTTTCAAGTTAAAATTCCATGTTTGTCACTTAAATCAAAAAGGGGGAGATTGTTAGACATATGTTCGTTTTTGATGTTATTGACAAACATACAGTCTGAAATAAATCTAACATTGTCAACTGAGAAAAATTTCAGGAACAACAAATTCAATCCTACATACTCGAGACAATTGCTTGGAACTCAAGAAATCAACAAAAGCTTGAAGATCCATGAGCAAATCGATTAGTTCAATCAATTCTGTAACAGGGTTGAATCTTTTTATGAAGTCTGGGGTTAACCAATCGATTGGCACAATCGATTTGCACATCTTTGAAGAAATCAAACAGGCTATCAATCGATTAGCCAAATCGATTGGTCCACTTATTAGAAAATAAATTGTGCAAGTCACAGAGCCAGTTTGCCACAAATCGATTAGGCAACTCGATTGATTAAATCACCAAGACTAAACTGATTGTTTACATCGATTAGACAAATCGATTGACTTACTTACTGAAATTAAAATGTGCAAGTCAGTGGCACGTTTTGCAGGCAATCGATTTGGTAAATCTATTAAACCAATCACATCTTTATTTCTGTTTTGTCTACATCGATTGACACAATCGATTGTAAATGTCACAGAGCCAAACCAATGTTTACTAAATCGATTAGGCCAATCGATTCACTAAAACAAGTTTCAAAATAACTTTGGTCTGGAACATACACAATCGATTACCACAATCTACTTATATACATCTGTTGTTACAAATGTTGGCATCAATCGACTTGGTAAATCGATTGAATAAACCAACTTATGAAAAGTGCTTCAGACTTAAAGTCCACAATAGATTGGCACAATCGATTGGTACAAAAAAGTTTTAGAAACAGAGATGACTGAATGGTTGAATCGATTAAGTACATCGATTGTTTTGATCTCGTTGTTTGAACAAAACACATCAAGTCGATTATGCAAATCGATTCAATTATATACTGTCATCAAAGTCTGAAGAACTTCTTAAAATAATCGATTGGGTAAATCGATTAGAATATACAGTTTCAAGATTCAAGAAAAACAAGATTCGTGAAATCGATTGAGGCAATCGATTAGCCAACTTTATGACTTTAATGAATCGATTGGGTAAATCGATTCATATGTTGTTTTTCCTGAAACTATATAAACTGCTTTCATTCACTTCTTCTCATAAGATAAGAACATAACAACATAAGAATAACACAACAACCACTAATTCTTTCTCAACTGATATTACTTTGAATATCCTTTTCAGCCATCAACAAGATACACTTTGTGATCAACAAGGATGGAAAAAGACTGAATTGAGAAAGATTGCTTTGAGAAGAAGAAAGATCAAGAACTTTGTAATATTGATATGTTTCAATTTCTGTAAACCATTGTCTGTAACCAAATTACTTTGAGAAAATCCAGTTGTTATTGGTGGTGTTCTTCGAGGTTGAAGGTAGTCAACAAGAAGACGCTTGACTGAATTCTTGGTCAAGTTTATGGGACTTAAACTTGGGAATTCAGGGAGGGAAAGATAGAACAAGTAGAATAGTTTAAGATTGGTGCGAGGCACTGTGTATAATCTGTAAACTGATTCTAAGAAGTTCTATAAGAAAGGCTAAGATCCTTTTGGATCTTGGGACTGGATGTAAGTCGTCGAGGGACGGCTGAACCAGTATAAATCTCCGCGTACACTTTTCTTTCCCTTATCTCGTTTAAATTTCTGCAATTATTACGTTTTTGATATTGATTGAATGCATGATAAAGATTCTGTGTTAAGTGCATTTATATGTTTGATTATCTTAACATGATTGCATGAAAATCAATATCTTGAAAGATTGTCTTTGATGCATTTCTCCATATATACTGTGATCCATATACTTTGTGCATTCATTAGAATTGTATATTAGGGACCTTGTTTAATGTTGTGTTTAATAAATTTACAATTTGTTAAACTGCTGCGCATATCTCTTAGAATAGGCATTCTTCCGCATATTTTTCATCTAACAGAGGTTACTGGTACCATCATGCAGCTATTAAAAGATTCCCCATTTTTAATACTCATTTAACACTAATGATTTTTCTAATACAACACAGAGCATACTCAAATATATTTATTCACACTAATTTTAATTTCCACAACCACACATAAATCACATCTCCAAATTCCATACACACTCAAATTGAATTAAATTCATTTTCCACCTTATCACACATAAATTTCATCTCAAAAATTCATAATATTAATGATGAACACATCAATTTCACCTAACATGAATCACCAAAATTTCCAAACATTAATCACCATATTCAATCTCCAATATTTTCAACCAAAAATCACCACAACAACATTAAAATATCAGAGTTCTCCCCACCGCTAACTCGGTGCCAACGGTCTCGATTCCTTTTCGAGACTGAATGAGCTAATTACATAAACATGAATATTTATAACAATTTGTTCACAATAAAACTAATCCAAACACAAAAAAATTCCCAAAATTAAATCTTTCTCACACACCAAACTTTTAAAACCAAATAATCTATAGTATTTACTTAAAACTAAATAAAACAAATATTGTTCAAATTTCACATACACACACTTGACTATTAAAGCACCGAAATTTTTGAGTTAATAAAATACACTAAACTTTTTTTTCATTTTAAACTCAATCAAAGAGTAATTAAAAGAGTGACATTTTAAACTCTAACCATTTTTAATTTCAATCTATCTTTTTGCTCAAACTCTTTAACTTAGTTAAAATTTGAACTTTTTCATAATTTTAACAACGCTATTTTTTTTGTAAAATTTCAATTTCAGTTCAAACTCATTTATTTGAAAATAACTCATTACATAACTCAAACTCATCAAATTTAATTACCGTCAATTCACACCAACAACAATCAATTCAATTCTACAACACACATATAACACCTCAATTAAACTTCAACAATTCAAACCTAACTCACCTAATTTCAAAACTCCACATTTTTACACATAAACTACCAAATTTCATCAATTCATTTTCCACAAAATCCGAAAATATATCACATCTGAAAAATTCATAATAATAATAATTATGAACATATAAATCACCTCAAATATGGATCACCACAAACCACACCTCAAATTTAAATTTCACTAAATCGCACGTAATCGCATTAAATTCATTTTCTACAAATTTACACATCAAATTTCTAACGTGTTTTATGTGCTCTTGGTTCCTATATATATATATATATATATATAATAAATATCTAAATAAATATATAGATATTTTTAAAAAAAAATCAGTTCACCCATCACCTCACAACACTTCTCAAACTACTTTTTCAGAAAAATATCTTCTTTCACCGCAATCCAATTGGCAGATGTATTTTTCCGAAAAACGCTGCATCTTAGATTCACCGTAATTAAATAAAATTATTCATCGACGAATAATTTTAATCGGGTCTCCAAAAAGATATTTTTGGCATTTAACTCACAAAATGTTATAAAATTGGCTAAAAACCCTCATAAATTCAACACAAAATTCCCCAAAATACATAAATTAAAATTTATAATTAAGGGTCTTACAGATTCCATTTAGGGTTTTGATGCAATCTTGTGCATCCAATAAGTGTTTTTTAGCCATTGTTGTCCATTTAGGGTTTTTAATCAATCTTGTACATCCAATAAGTCTTTTGCATCATTAGATTAAAATTGAGGTCATATTTGTCCTTCCTAGGTTTATTAATGTCTATTTAAGGTTTTTAACCAATGTTGTGCATCCAATAAGTTTGTTTACAACATTGAATTAACATTTAGGTCATTTTAGTCCTCCCTTGGGTTATTCTAGACCATTTAGGTTTTTTATCCATTCTGGTGCATCCAATAAGTTTTTTTAGTCATTGGATTAATATTTAGGTCATTTTCATTCTCCCTAGGGTTATTCTAGTCCATTTAGGGTTTTTAACCAATCTTATGGATCCAATATGTTCGTTTGTATCATTGGATAGACATTTTGGTGATTTTCATCCTCCCTACGGTTATCCTAGTCCATTAAGGGTTTTTAGCCAATGTTGTTCCTCTAATAAGTGTATTTGTGTCATTGGATTAACATTTAGGTCATATATGTCCTCTCTAGGGTTATTCTTGTCCATTTAGGGTTTTTAACCAATCTTGTGCATCTAATAAGTGTTTTTTTCTCATTCGATTAATATTTTGGTTATTTTCTTTCTCTATAGGGTTATTGTAGTCCATTTTGGGATTTTAATCAATCTTGTGCATCCAATTAGTTTATCTATGTCATTGGATTAACATTTAGGTCATTTTTAAACTCCCTAGGCTTATTCTAGTCCAATTAGGGCTTCTAACCAATGTTGTGCATCCAATAAGTTCATTTGTGTCATTGGATTAACATTTAGGTCATTTTAGTCCTCCCTAAGAATATTCTAGTCCATTTAGGGTTTTTAATCAATCATGTGCATCCAATACGTTGTTTATGTCATTGGATTAGCATTTAGGTCATATTCTTCCTTCTTAGTGTTGTTCTAGTCCATTTATGGTTTTTAACAAATCTTGTGCATCCAATAAGTTAATTTGTATTATTAAATTAACATTTATGTCAATTTAGTTCTTCATAAGGTTATTCTTGGCAATTTTAGTTCTTCATAAGGTTATTCTGGTCCATTTTCGTCCTCCCTAGGATTATTCTAGTCCATTAAGGGTTTTTACCCAATCTTGTGCACCCAATAAGTGTGTTTGTGTCATTGGATTAACATTTCATTCATATTCGTCCCTCCTAGGGTTATTCTAGTCTATTTAGGGTTTTTAACCAATCTTGTGTATCCAATAAGTGTTTTTGTGTAATTAGAATAACATTTTGATCATTTTCGCCCTTCCTATGGTTATTCTAGTCCATTTAGGGTTTTGAATCAATCTTCTGCATTCAATAAGTTTGTTTGTGTTGTTGGACTAACATTTCGGTCATTTTCTTCCTCCCTAGGATTATTCTAGTCCATTTAGGGGTTTTAATCAATCTTGTGCTTCCAATAAGTTCGTGTCATTGGATTAACATTAAGGTCATTTTCGACCTCCCTAGACCTCTTCTAGTTCATTTAGTGTTTTAACCAATCTAGTACATCCAATAAGTTCGTTTGTGTCATTAGATTAACATTTAGGTCATTTTTATTGTAACCATGATTGTTCTAGTCCATTTAGGGTTTTTAACAAATCTTGTGCATCCTATAAGTTCGTTTTTTTCTTTGGATTAACATTTAGGTCATTTTCGTTTAGGGTTTTTAAGCAATCTTGTGCGTTCAATAATTTCGTTTATGTCATTGGATTAACATTTAGGTAATTGTGGCCTCCCTTGACTTATATAAAATATATTTATGGACGGGCTAATTAATTTAAATAAAATATATTTGAAGAAAACAAAAAAAAACATAGAGGAACTAAAGGAGATAAAATAATTATAAAAAAACAATGGACGCCAAAGGTTTTGAATTGTATTATATAATCCATCTTTTTGACCCTAGATCACTAATTAAATGAGTTTAATATTTCCTAACTTTTCAACACTAAAATTGAGTTGTTGATGTTTTAAGAAGATCTTAAAGTCTTTTTGAGAGTATAAGGTAAGAAAAGGATAATGTAATAAGACGAGGACTCAATAAAGGACAAGAGATGGAACTGGTTTTTCCTATAGGATTTTAGGTTTAAAACTTTTTGGATAAACAATGATTTGGGTGGAGAGACAAAGGTTTTAACGAAAAATATGATTTTTTGAAAAGCACTATAGAGAAAAAAGTTTAAATAAGCAAGGAAAAGAAGGAAATGAAAACCTAGGTTTTGAAGAAAGTAAGCGAAGAACAATTTGCAAAAAGAACACAGGAAATAAATCAAGGGCAAGACACCATGGACCGAGACAGAGGATAGATATTGTAAGAATAAGACAGAACTACATAGACACATAGATATGTTAGAAAAGAGAACACAAAGACGGAAAACTTCCTAAACACACATGGCCACTAATGATAAGATAAACAAGCAGGGGCTTTTTTATTAGTATACTATTAAAATAAAAATTAAATATTAAAATATCACTATTTTTAAATTATGTACCAAAATACCATTGTTTTTAAAGTTTGAATTTTTCTCTCTTAGAAGTCGGTTCCTGCTCTTACAATTTCTAAATTAATATATTTTTTTTTAAGGAAGAAGGGAAATCGGTTTGGTGAGTACCGATTTCTCAACATGAATTTTGTTTTTTTAAATTTTTTTATTTTTAATTATTAAATTTATTTTATCATTTATAAAATTATTTTTATTAGTAGTACTATTTAATAGGCACATATATAGGGAATTTAATCAATTAATAAAGCCACGTTCACCCACTGCGAAATAATGCAACACATTATTTTTCGTTAACATCTTTCTTAATAATAAATATATATTTTATTAATCAATAATTATTATTTTAATTAAATAATTAATTTAAGTTTCATTTCTTATTAATTGAATTAATTATTATTTAATTTAATTTTCAACTAATGACAATGAAAATGTCAAAATCTTTATAATTTAATTTGGAACATGGTGGAACTAGTTTTTTTTTCCTTCCATTGAAATATATTATATAGTTGTCTATGGATAAAGAAGAGATATACATCACCATTTTATAAGTTTGGCTAACGTTAAGTATGTTTTATTTGTAAATTTGTAAATTTTGCGAAATAATGATTTTCATTTATAACAAAAATTAAGTTTCATATCTTAGGTATCTAAATCGTTGTTGTATTGACTTGGGAAAGAATGAAATGTATGGATTTATTGATCCAAGTTTCATCCAGAGTGAAAATGATTAAACTAATACTCAAGTCCACATTCAAAAGAAGTTGTACGAGGAAAAAAGAACTTGTTACCTAGCACCTTATCACATAAAATAAGTATTTTCTATTATAGTTATTACAAATAATAGAGAAAATTGAATATAACATATCTTTAATTGTATATTGTAGTCGTCATTGGCAATTGCTTAGTATTAATTCTAAGGTGCTTAATGTAGTCTATATATATTCATTGGGAAGGAAGCCAGATAAAAAAATATGCAACATTGTTGATTTGTAAGTGTTTAATTTATTTATATTGATCATAAGTATTCTAATATGTTTTATAACACAATTTTAATAATTATTTTTATTTTGTAGAGCTTTCGAAGGTTATATTATAGGTTACTAGGTTTGAGAGTTAAACCGAAGATAACATGGAGTTTTCGTATAGTAAGATGTTTACAAATAAATCACTACTAGAAAAAATGGATTTAGCGTCGGCTTTGGCCGATGCTAATAGACCAAAAGTCGATGCTAACGCTGATTTAGCGTTGGATTAGCGTCGGTGTCGGGCCTAGGCTTAAACGGTCGAAGCTAATACATACCATCGGCCAAACACTATCTGATGGTATATTAGCGTCGGTCGGGCCTACTCTAAGTCGACGCTATTAACAAAATTGAAACATCCGACGCTAGTTATGTCAGTTGACACACCAGTTGGGGAAAAAGTATTTGCGTCGGATGGCCGACGCTAAAGTCAACAAATTATAATCAACAAAATAGGTAGCGTCGGCCATTCCGACGCTGCGGTAAAAAAACTCAACTTTATTTATACTTTAGTGTCGGTATGGCCGTTCCGACTCTAGGTTTAAATTTATTTAGTTTTTTATTTTTTATTTTTTTAACACCTGCTCAATTAAATTTTAACGTCTTATAAAATAATTGATAGGTAAGAAGTATTAAAAGTCATTGCATTGACAACATAACAAATACACCATAGTATTAAATAACAACTTAACAAAGTATCATGTGTTTTGAAACTACAAAATAATAACATAATATCAAATAACAACTTTAACAAATATGAACTTGGACTCAAAAAGTATGATATTTATAAACTGATGCAGAATTATAATCTGCTTATAAACATCTCAAAAAGTATGAACTTGTTTATGCTATTTATAAACTGCTTGACAACTTATGCTATTTATAAATCGATTCATAATTAAACATCTCAAAAAGTATGAACTTGGAATCTTCCTTTTGGTTAGGGAATACGGGACTTAATTGCACTTGTCCAAATATGCACTCCATCTTTGAAGACGGTATTCACGAGCTGCCGCAACCTGATTCACCGCCTTTAGGATGCCACGTCCCACTATAATAATGTCACTACCCCTATCATGGATAACCTAGAAGAAAAAACCATTTAATGATTTGTCAAGAGTAGTACAAGAGTGTGCAAAACAGCACAAAAGAACATAAATACAACATAAGGCTTTTTCAATACTGAATATATTAAAGGGGTGGGTGGTGAATTATATCTCTACCACAACCGAGTTATTGAGTGACCCATCTCAAACCAATGGACAATATCAATTAATGCGAGTAAATGTGTATATTTTCTACTACAGAGAATTTGGATATGAGGTCAAGAGTTTCATCGTTGCAACTCTCAAACAGCTCTTGAGCAAAACATTTGTTCACTGTGTTACCAATGTCCGCAAACTTAGAATCCTCAAATATTAAGAAGTTGTGTTTTTCTGCAATCTTAAACAAATATATCTTATGTTAATAAATAACTACTCCATCAAAGTGAATAAAACTCCTAAAAACTTAGTAAAATATTGTGTTGTGCATTGTTAGAAATACAATGTTAGTTTGAGCTAAGTTAGTTAGTTGATTAACTTAGTTAGTTAGTTGATGAGTTAGTTAGAAAGTTGGCTGGTTGGTTAAACTTCAAGTATCTTCTATAAATTGAGGCCTCTTATATTCCATTTTTACTATCTCTTATTAAAATGAAACCTAAAGAGTTTTACTCTCTTTCAAACTATCAAGTTTCCTTTTCTTATGAGATTAAGCTTAAGTTCTATGATCCCGTTTTCTAACACTGGTATTGGTATTCTACTTTCAATAAATAAATGATAGCAAATCTACTTGAGTGTACAAATGTTGACAATGTCAGTATGAAAAAACTTGTTATGCAAATATCATGTATAAAAACATCTTTTTTTAGCATCATATCACACGAAGCTTAGAACCAAAATCCGGAGTAAAATCTGGAAAAATATCCACGAGTTTTCAGCAAGCAAATCTCTCGTCCATCCTGAGTAGAAAGAAAAGGAAAATCAATTTAAATAATTTATTCGTCATAACCAAACTTCTAATTACAATCTCATCGATAACAATCAAGAACACAACTCTTTCAATTTCAACCTGTTTTTCAAATTGAGAACACACTAACATTTTCACTATAAACAAGGGATCACAATATCAACCCTTAGTTTTATTTTCCAAAGTAGCATCAACCTTCTGATTTTCCTCTAAGAATCTCATAACAACCCTTACCATCTCATCAAACCTTCCTCATTCCCTCAAAATTTTCACCATTTCAGTCAATTTAAGAATCGCGTGCAACTTGATTCCATTATTCTCCAAATTCTCCCTTCCACCTTGCTCTCTATCAATCAAAACAACAACATTGCTGACCTTCAAACCTATGGCGTGCAATGGAGCAGCAGTTTCCAAAATCGACGTGCCACTAATAAATAAATCGTCGACAATCAGGCAACTATGTCCATGCTTGAAATCACCTTCAATAGCTTTTGGAGTGCTGTAGTCTTTGATTTCTTTGCGGCGCATGACCATAGGGATATTGTGAGTGACAAACACACAAGTGGCAATAGCAGTATAAAGATCAAGCCTTGGAAATAAGTCTATATATCAGGTAACCAGTCACACTTAGGTCTTGATTTGAGAAAAAAGGCCAGGTCAATTTAGTTAAAGCTTAGTTTAGCTGAACAATTTCAATCCTTAAGGGTAGTCAGCATCCTTATCACTCCAAGCTATTATGTCAATATGTGTGCAATCATATAGACTACTATTAAAGTCATAAGTTTTAACCTGTATTAATGATTTTAGGTAGCTACTCTAGCAAAGGTGTTCCATGTCTTTGAAGTAGACACTTAAGATCGTAATAAAACGAAAGAGAAACAACGAAAAGAATATTCTCCCAGTATTCTTAGTGCAACAAGTCAGGCTATATATTAGTTGTTTCAGTACCTTCGTGAAATCAGACAAGACTAAGAAATAATCCTTTGTATAGCCAGCTTCCTCAAGGACCTGTGCCAGAACTTCCTGTATGTATATAGAGGAAACATAATACACCAGAGGCAGTTGTAAGCAATCAAATCATCCTTCATTATCTTGGGCAATTGAAATGTAAAATAACCTCCAATAATGTCTCCATTCTCAACCTCATTTACATATTTTCAGTTACAAATACACACTAAATACACACATCATATAAAAACTTTTTTTGGTTAAGAAATAATATAATTATGTGTTTTTTACCTTCATATAAAATTAACAACAACCACAAAACACACAAATCATGTTTAGCTCAGAATCGGTAACAATCTAGAACCAAAAAGTAAACGCAATACCTAATTTAGATTTGGTTCTTGTTATTTAGTGTTTATATTATCGATTACATTTACTTCAGAATCGGTTCAATCAATCGTTAACAATTGATAAACAACTAGAAACCCTAGAACCAACTGTTATAAACTAATCACAGAAGGAAAAACATACCTGCAACGAAATCTTAGTGCCATGTGAGGAAGATGGCGAGAGTGAATGAGGCTATGGAAATGCTGATGCGACGGCTAATTAGCATCAGAGTCGGGGGTCGACGCTAAATATGGCAAATAAAATGGATTTTCTAGTAAGAATAACTTCATTTATAATATTATAACAATTTTATGCATTTAACAGTTTTTGTGATTTCAATTTTAGAAGGTCAAAGACAAATTTCAAATTATCAGTGTGGCTATTATGTCGTGTTACATATGTGGAACATTGTAACACTTGGTATTGTTGATTCGTGGATGCAAGTACGTAAATATTTTACAAGTTGTTATGGATTGTGTTTTTTTATGTTCGTATGATAAAAATTTATAAGTTGTTATTAATTGCATTTTTTTAATATTCATATGATAAAAAATAGGATTCAATAGATATTGATAGTTTTTTTTTTTGTCCATATATATGACAACTCGAGATTGTAAGACCCTTCATTTTAAATCTTAAATTATACAATTTTAGGGTATTTTGTGTTGAATTTCTTAGGCTTTTAGCCCAGTTTTCGATATTTATTGAGTTAAATGCCGAAAATATATTTATTGAAATTGGAATAAAATTATTTATTGAAGAATAATTTATTTATGTTACGAAGAATTTAATTCTGGGCAGTTTGGATAAAAGTATCTCGGGTTGCTGAAAATTATATTTGTCAATTAAGTTGCGACGAGAGTGGATATTTTGATCAAATGGTTTGAGAGGTTATGGATGAAATGGTTATTTTGATAAATATATATATATTTTTAGATATTTGTAAAGTTATAATTAATATATATATATATATATATATATATATATATATATATATATATATATATATATATATATATATATATATATATATATATATATATATGTATATGTTTGGAGGGAAAAAGAAAGGAAAAAGGAAAAGAAGGAAAATAGAAAGGAAGGAAAAAGGAAGAAAGGAAAACTGAAAGAAAACAAAAAAAAGATTTTCCTTTCCTTGTTACTTGCGTGTCCTTTGATTCATTCTTCTCCTTTGATTCAAAAACGGAAAAAAACGGTGTTGGTGTTTTAAAAACCGTCAAACACAAACCTCCACGTTTCTTCTAGATCTAAGCTTTGTTTCCTGAAGAGATAGAACGGAAAGTTGCTCACCTCCACGCTACGGTGCTAGTGAACTAACTTTGGAAGCGACGTCGCGAGCGGAGATTTTATCATAATTACTCGCGGTACCGTAATCGCTCGTTAAAGCTAACGTTAACGTAAGGTCTCCTTCCAAACTTTTAGTTTGCATTTAGGGACTTATCTCTGGTTGGCTGGAAATGAAATTTGTTAGGGTTGACGTGTAGATTTAGGGAAAATGAATTTAATGCTTTTATGGCTGAAATTTTAGAGCTGGGTTTTTGGTGATAATGATGAGTGTTTTGTGGAAAATGAATTTAACTCATTTAAATTTGGTTTTTGAGGAAATGAAACTTTGATGTGTTTGAGCGGTAGGTTGTGATGATTTTTGTTTGTCGTGTTTGACGTGTTCATAATTAATATATATCAATTTTGAGATGTGTTTGTGTAGATTTTATGGAAAAAGGAATTGATGTGATTTGGTGTGAATTGTGGATTGAATTTGAGAATATGTTTGAGTATGCTCTCTGTAGAATTTGAAAATCATTAGAGTTAAATGAGTATTAAAAATAGGGAATCTTTTAATATCTGCATTTACTTAATGATTGTCGTGAAAATTGTTAGAGTTAAATGACTATTAAAAATGAGGAATCTTTTAATACCTGCATTTACTTAACAATTGTCGTGGATAGAGTCAGAGTATGCTCATGCATTTCATAGTACATGGCGACCGGATGAGCCATGGTGATAGTGGTGACCGAATGGGCCACGAGATGATTGCATGTGATTTATTGGTTCATCTAATCCTTGCGGAGATTGTCGCATCGTGTAAGGTCTGCGATAGATTGCACTTTTTTGGTAAATCGTGTTGACCCATGATAGATGGCACATCGATAAATAGTACTTCGAATTTTGATAGGCGGTACATTTACGAATTACGTTTTTAGTAAATCTTGCTGACCCGTGATACGTAGCACGTCGGTAATTTAGTACTTCGGCCTGTAATAGGCGGTACAATTATGATTTACGACCCTTCAAGGAGGGTTTTGGTTTGGAATTTTGAGTCCATGCATTTTTGCATATACGCATTGCATAGGGGTACTTGGTACACGAGTTGTGTTTGATTCAAGATTATGATTGAGTGTTCGAAACTCAAGTTGTTGTGGTGATTGT
Organism: Cicer pinnatifidum; assembly: GCA_037974775.1. NCBI lineage: Eukaryota > Viridiplantae > Streptophyta > Magnoliopsida > Fabales > Fabaceae > Cicer > Cicer pinnatifidum. Next base: position 28,706,731 of record JBBPBR010000001.1, on the reverse strand, counting down.
GTTATAATTGCTAAGTGTGAATGTTTTGGAATTGTGTGTAAGTGTGATTGATTGCAAAACCATTTCGAAACTCAAGTTGTCGTGGTGATTGTGCTATATATGCTAAGTGTGAAGATTTTGGAATTGTGTGTAAGTGTGATTGATTGCAAAACATTTTCAAAACTCAAGTTTTCATGGTGATTGTGCTATAATTGCTAAGTGTGATTGTCTTGGGCAATTGAAATGTAAAATAACCTCCAATAATGTCTCCATTCTCAACCTCATTTACATATTTTCAGTTACAAATACACACTAAATACACACATCATATAAAAACTTTTTTTGGTTAAGAAATAATATAATTATGTGTTTTTTACCTTCATATAAAATTAACAACAACCACAAAACACACAAATCATGTTTAGCACAGAATCGGGAACAATCTAGAACCAAAAAGTAAACGCAATACCTAATTTAGATTTGGTTCGTGCTATTTAGTGTTTATATTATGGATTACATTTACTTTAGAATTGGTTCAATCAATCGTTAACAATTGATAAAAAAATAGAAACCCTAGAACAAATTGTTATAAACTAATCACAGAAGGAAAAACATACCTGCAACGAAATCTTAGTGCCATGTGAGGAAGATGGCGAGAGTGAATGAGTCTAAGGAAATGCTGATGCGACGGCAATAGATTCAAATACGGTGTTGCGGCGGCGGAGAGTGAGTTACATTAAAAGGATCAAAACACACATTAAAAATAAATAGCAAATCCAGGGGATTTGAAATGGGAAATCGAAGGTGGTGGAAAAGTTAGCAGTGAGGAAATAATTGGAAAAAGAAATTTGCGTACCTGAAAGAGGTTGATGACAATCTGATTGGTGGATTGCAATGGAGAGGTTGAAAGGGTGAGCTGAAGATGCAACCCTAGGTCGAGTTAGGGATTGGGTGATGATTGAGGTTTTGGTTCGGTTGGCTGCCAGAGAGAGACGGTGGAAGATTTTGAATCTCTCTGCGTGGTCGAGAGAGACAGAAAGAGAGAGTGGTTTTTTAGATTTTGAAGGGAGGTGCAAAACAAAGAGTGCAGAACATTGACAGAGGAGTGAGATGTTGAAGTTACATTAATTTTTCAAATAATATTAAAAATTTTAATTTTAAAATTTCATAAACATAGTGTTAGCGTCAGCCACTCTGACGCTAATTATTAAAATAAAAAATTAAAAAATAAAGTGACTCCTTTATTTTATTTAGTAAGTCGACGCTATCTGTCAATAAAATTTAAAAAGAAATTGGTACGGTAGTGTCGGTTTGACCGACGCTACACCGACGCTAATTAGCATCGGAGTCGGGGGTCGACGCTAAATATGGCAACTAAAATGGGTTTTCTAATAATGAATAACTTCATTTATAATATTATAACAATTTTACGCATTTAACATTTTTTGTGATTTCAATTTTAGAGAGTCAGAGACAAATTTCAAATTATGAGTGTGGCTATTATGTCGTGTTACATATGTTGAACATTGTAACACTAGGTATTGTTGATTCGTGGATGCAAGTACGTAAATATTTTACAAGTTGTTATGGATTGTGTTTTTTTATGTTCGTTTGATAAAAATTTATAAGTTGTTATTAATTGCATTTTTTTAATATTCATATGATAAAAAAAAGGATTCAATAGATATTGATTGTTTTTTTTTTGTCCATATATATGACAACTCGAGATTGTAAGACCCTTCATTTTAAATCCTAAATTATACAATTTTAGGGTATTTTGTGTTGAATTTCTTAGACTTTTAGCCCAGTTTTCGATATTTATTGAGTTAAATGCCGAAAATATATTTAATGAAATTGGAATAAAATTATTTATTGAAGAATAATTTATTTATGTTACGAAGAATTTAATTCTGGGCAGTTTGGATAAAAGTATCTCGGGTTGCTGAAAATTATATTTGTCAATTAAGTTGCGACGAGAGTGGATATTTTGATCAAATGGTTTGAGAGGTTATGGATGAAATGGTAATTTTGATAAACATCTATATATTTTTAGATATTTGTTAAGTTATAATTAATATATATATATGTTTGGAGGGAAAAAGAAAGGAAAAAGGAAAAGAAGGAAAATAGAAAGGAAGGAAAAAGGAAGAAAGGAAAACTGAAAGAAAACAAAAAAAAAAAGATTTTCCTCTCCCTGTTACTCGTGTGTCCTCCATCTTTCTTCTCCATTCTTCTTCGTTCGTTTTTTTTTTTTTTTGCTTCTTTTGCTTCAAGAAAAGGAACCCATGGCTTGGTGAGTGAGAAGACAAGGATTTCTCAGCATTATTCTTCTCCTTTGATTCAAAAACGGAAAAAAACGGTGTTGGTGTTTTCAAAACCGTCAAACACAAACCTCCACGTTTCTTCTAGATCTAAGCTTGGTTTCCTGAAGAGATAGAACGGAAAGTTGCTCACCTCCATGCTACGGTGCTAGTGAACTAACTTTGGAAGCGACGTCGCGAGCGGAGATTTTATCAAAATTACTCGCGGTACCGTAATCGCTCGTTAAAGCTAACGTTAACGTAAGGGCTCCTTCCAAACTTTTAGTTTGCATTTAGGGACTTATCTCTGGTTGGCTGGAAATGAAATTTGTTAGGGTTGAAGTGTAGATTTAGGGAAAATGAATTTAATGCTTTTATGGCTGAAATTTTGGAGCTGGGTTTTTGGTGATAATGATGAGTGTTTTGTGGAAAATGAATTTAACTCATTTATATTTGGTTTTTGAGGAAATGAAATTTTGATGTGTTTGAGTGGTGGGTTGTGATGATTTTTGTTTGTCGTGTTTGACGTGTTCATAATTAATATATATCAATTTTGAGATGTGTTTGTGTGGATTTTGTGGAAAAAGGAATTGATGTGATTTGGTGTGAATTGTGGATTGAATTTGAGAATATGTTTGAGTATGCTCTCTGTAGAATTTGAAAATCATTAGAGTTAAATGAGTATTAAAAATAGGGAATCTTTTAATATCTGCATTTACTTAATGATTGTCGTGAAAATTGTTAGAGTTAAATGACTATTAAAAATGAGGAATCTTTTAATACCTGCATTTACTTAACGATTGTCATGGATAGAGTCAGAGTATGCTCATGCATTTCATAGTACATGGCAACCGGATGGGCCATGGTGATAGTGGTGACCGGATGGGCCACGAGATGATTGCATGTGATTTATTGGTTCATCTAATCCTTGCGGAGATTATCGCATCGTGTAAGGTCTGCGATAGATTGCACCTTTTTGGTAAATCATGTTGACCCGTGATAGATGGCACCTCGATAAATAATACTTCGAATTATGATAGGCGATACATTTACGAATTACGTTTTTAGTAAATCTTGCTGACCCGTGATACGTAGCACCTCGGTAATTTAGTACTTCGGCCTATAATAGGCGGTACAATTATGATTTACGACCCTTCAAGGAGGGTTTTGGTTTGGAATTTTGAGTCCATGCATTTTTGCATATACGTATTGCATAAGGGTACTTGGCACACGAGTTGTATTTGATTCAAGATTATGATTGAGTGTTCGAAACTCAAGTTGTTGTGGTGATTGTGCTATAATTGCTAAGTGTGAATGTTTTGGAATTGTGTGTTAGTGTGATTGATTGCAAAACCATTTCGAAACTCAAGTTGTCATGGTGATTGTGCTATATATGCTAAGTGTGAAGATTTTGGAATTGTGTGTAAGTGTGATTGATTGCAAAACATTTTCGAAACTCAAGTTGTCATGGTGATTGTGCTATAATTGCTAAGTGTGATTGTTTGGATTTGTGTGTAAGTGTGATTGATTGAAAAACCTTTTCGAAACTCAAAATGTCATGGTGATTGTGCTATAATTGGTAAGTGTGATTGTTTGGATTTGTGCTATAATTTGTCTAGCATATGGAAACCCTTTCAAGGTGCATGCTAAGTTGAAAGGTTATTTTGTGGATTTAAAAACGTAAATGTTATGCGTTAATTGTTAATTTTGGTTGGTGACCCTTTACCACTATTGTGGAAATCTGGGTTTTGCCCTCAGATGAAAACTAGGATCTTCCAACCGGTTAGTACATTGGGGATGGGAATGTAGTTGGACACACCTGACTGAAGTTGTGTCCAGAGGATCTTGCGAGGCGCGTGAAGATCATCCAACATGTATAGTTTTTTGTAGAATGATCAGATTAGGTTGACGTATAGGGACTAGATGTCTTTCTTTTTGGGTTGTGCTTATTTTATTTTGGAAGACTGTACCTATAACAATATTGTCAGCTTGACATTTTATTTTGATGGGTTCCACGTACCACTTTTGATGTGATGTGGGGAGTTAAAATTCTTGGGGCAGTGCTTTTGTACAGGTGTCTGCCGAGAATATCGCAGACGTATGAGCTATGTCTGATAGACCTCATAGCCCCGACGTATTTTGATGTTTGAATACTTTGGATTTCGAAAACTATTCCGCTGCTTGTAAATATTTGTTGACTTTGTCGTTATCTTACGACTTAAATATTTATCCAAAAGTATTTCCTTCTTTATTTCTTTGTTTTTATGAATTTGTTTTATAGAAAAAAAATACACTCGCGCTGTTAAAAATTGGGGTGTTACAATTGTGGTATCAGAGCTTTGTTTTGGATTTCTTTTGGGTTGTGGAGTTTTTGGTTTAGGTTATAGGTCAACCTGTAGGTTGGGACTCGTTATCTGATCAAGCATAGGGGTAATTGGTCTGAGTTGTCATATCAAGATAGTTACTATGCGTTGATATAGTCGGAAGTTAGTTTTGGAATTATTCGGAGTGGTTTTGAAACTCTTCTTGATGTTGGTTTTGGAGAAACACTACCTCCAAGAAGGAACGACGTTGCAAAAATGAACATCAGTAGGGATGATCAAATGGTTGAAGCTATGAATAACATGGATGTTTTCGTCGTTGCACAGACAACTGCAAAGACTTTGCGGGTCTGAAGAAGAGGGAAAGAGAGATCTGTGTTATTGAGTCAAGAGGATTGAAAGATTTTCGTTGTTACCATCCTCCAAAGTTCAAGGGTGATGAGAACTCAGAAAATGTTGATAAGTGGATTCAAGAAGTGGGAGAGATCTTCGAAAAGACAAATTGTCAGGCAGGGTTGAAGCGAATCATGACGGCATAGGATTTATCATGTGGTTCCAAGGACATAGAGGCTATGTTGTTAGTGGTAACACGAAGATGATGAGTATGGATGGATTAAAGTTAGACTAACAGGGGATTTCATGTAAAGATCTACGTGGAGAGCTTTTTAAGAAGAGTATTAGATGTTCGCCTAGTAGATTTCATGATGAGACTGGATGAAGTTTGTTAATTGCCAAAGAGGTGTGAACACCATGGAATTATTGTGAAAACATGGATCCCATTTGGAATAGCATTTGGTGCTTAGGTGTCAATGAAAGAGACTTGTATTGAAGTTAAGGGGCGCTGCACATTAGGAGTAAATACTCCTTTGGTTAGATAAAATACGCTTTGAGGAATAGTCGATACCTTGATGGATAAAGTCGAGCATTCGAGTTAAACTAGATTCGCAACTTGGATTTTTAAGTATGAATCTCATGACGAGTATAGGAGTGAGAATATATATTTTGTTGATAAGTGACAAATCTCTTTGTGGTTTAAGAGATTGTAAGTATGGATAGTGATTTTGGGATAAACTATAGAGACGTAAGTGTGAATTTTGAGTGATGTTCGGAAAGACATAATGAGTTAAGCCTTAATGTTTTGAACTCTATGTTACCATTAAGTGGAATTTGAAGTATCGAGTACGAGAATACCTCGAGATTGTGGTAATGTAAGTTTTGAGAGTCTATTAAAGATGAAAATTACTAAGAGGATGTTAATATTTTGATAGGTCAGAGGGATTATTTGAGATTTGATTTGGGACCCTAAGATGGTTGATCTTTAAGTCGATGATTTAAAATCCACAAGGTTGGATGGAAGAACCAAGTGACGCCTTAAAACTTGTTTAATTGAGGTAGTTGAGGTAGGCAAGGGATAAATAGTTCAAGTTATGGATGATAGTGTTTGAAAATCTACTAAAAATGTTATGATTAGAAGAGTTTTAATTAGTGAGATTAGTAAGACGATTAGGGTCAATGGTGAAAAAGTCCTGGTATTGTATGTTAAGATGAAATGGATGAAATTAGACGGTGTGATAAGTATTTGGAGATTTCGAGGATCAGATTTTATAATTTTATTTAATGGTAGAAAGTGAAAAAGAAGAAATTTAACAAATGATTTATTGTTTAGTTGTTGGTCTTGGGAAGTCAAGCGTGAAAATTTGAAATGATCGTTTCAGTTACTGCAAAGTTATGCAGATGAAGTTTATAGATAATTATTTCTTAGGAAATGATCATGGGGAACATTGAGAAATAGTTCTTTAGGACGTTCGATTGTTAGGATTCTTCTAGTTTGTATCTCGATGAAGGTTGAGAAGGAATAAGAATCCAGCGAATAAATCAAATTTTGGAAAATGTGCCAAAAAAAACTTGTTGGAGCAGCACACAGAGATGTAGCTTATGACAATTCAAGATTTATGAAAGGAAATATCCCACCTATAATTTCGACAATATTATTATAAAAAGGTATGCCAATGATATAAAGGCACTACTTGAGTGCATGTCATGGGGGTTGCTATTGTGTTCGTCAATCAACAGAGTTAAATGTTTGTTCGGTAGGGAAGAATTGAGCATGAAATGGAAAACGTTTGGTGGGTACTAGTAAGGCTTAATTTATTGAAATCACTATAATGAGGAAAGACGAAGTATGATGATAGATGAGCTAAGCGGATAAAGGAATCTAGTTATTGACCACATGGACGGTTGAATGACGGTAGAGGTGAAAGGTGTTTGAGATACATTTTAGATGTAGAATATTTCATAGGAAGCGTGAATTTGAGGTGTTAGGCACAAGACAAATGTGGACCTTGATTTGTGAATTAAATTCAAGTTGGATGTTATAGGAAACATGACTCTTGAAACGAAGCACTAAACCTGAAGGAAGTTTGTGTGTTGTAAGTGGTATAGTTTTGGCATGTTATCGAATAAATTTGAGGAAGCTTGGATCACCAAGTAGATGTGGGAATAGAATTATTAGAGTTATAGTTAGAACAACATACAGATAAGAACACTACGAATTGACGTAGTTGGGCGACTAAAGAAAAATCGAGGATTTGTGGAACATGGAGACATTTAGGAGTTCTAGGCGGTAATGATTGTTTTGTGCTTAGTGTGTTGATGTCATACTCCGTGTTTCGGTTTGGTACCAAATGGATGATTCGTACCAAGTGGACGTATATGAGGTTATGTGACATAATTTTGGGCGATTGTAATTCGTTGATAAGAGCAAAGTTATAGGAAAATACGGGAAACTCAGTGGACCTTTAGAAGTTGTTTGATCGCTTGTGCATTAGTATAACCTCAAGTGTAAGTCACAAGGAGCGCTATTACAATTCGGTTAAGATAGTCTAAGCCACCATCATCGTTGTTGGCTATTTATTGACAAATTGAGGGACTGATCATCCTTAATCTCTTGTTGATACTAGACAAAATCATGTTGAATGGAACGGACGAGCCTTACCGGCTATGGTAGTGTGTAGAGTTATTAAGCACCCTATGAAAAGGGGTAGGCAACACTTTCTTCGAGTAGGCCGGGTGAAACAAGTTGTGACTTGTATGTTGAATTTGAGTACAAACCTAGTGTGGTTTGTTACTTGTACTTTAAGTTTCAAGGACAAAACTTCTTTTTGGATGTTAGTAATGTAAGACCGTTAATTTTAAATCCTAAATTATACAAATTTAGGGTAATTTGTGTTGAATTTCTTAGACTTTTAGCCCAGTTTGTTGGACATGAGTCCTTTTGATCCTGATTTTGCCATAAGTAACAAACATACATTGCTCATGTATCATTTAACAGTTTGAACCAAGTTGAATTTCAGGAAACAACAAGCTAAATACTATACACTCTGACACAAGCTTGGAACGCAAGGAATCAAGCCAAAATGTAGAGAATGTGCTGAACCAAGATGCAATTCTATCAAGTGGCCTTAGTAGTTATAGTAGTGTGTTAATTAGAATTAATCAGTATGATTTCATGCTATGAGTATTTGCCAAAATAAATATGAAATCTTAAAACTAACAGGGAAACAAATCGATTAGTAAGTCAATTGATACATCCATTGTGAAATCGATTGCTTAATTCAGAATTGGAGTTTTCACTGAGTACATCGATTGGCCAATCGATTACTTCAAGGGTTTAAGTGAAACTTGAACTCTGGGTTTAACCTAATCGATTGCACAATCGATTAGTTTCAATTGAGACATCGATTTTGTAACTTACAGGAGCCAAGCAAAATCCTTGTAAATCGATTCAGAAAACTTTTTTTATCAAGCTTGGCCTCTGTAGTTAAACCAATCGATTGAACAATCGATTGGACAATCAATTGAGAAATCGAATTGTTAAGTCACAGAGCAACCATGTAAAAACTGAATCGATTGGCAAATCGATTGATAAAAAGTCTCTTATCAAACTGAACCTCTGTGACGCATCAAGATGATTAGTTAATCAATTGATAGTTGTTTCTTAACTTGCAAGATATATGGTAATCGATTAGGTAATCGATTGATAAAATGAAATGCTTTGTAAATTGTCAGGAACATGAACCTAATCGATTGGCACATTGATTTTGACCAAAATGGCTGATCTCCTGTAACAAGCCAAATCGATTAGCACATCGATTTATCTAAATCACTGAGACTGCTAAATCGATTAACAAATCGATTAAAGCAAAATGGTTGAGCCAGTGTGATCAGTTCAATCGATTAGTTTAAATCTTGTGTTACATCAGCCAACTGCCAAATCAATTATGAGTAAATATGAGTCGACTATGTAATCGATTGTTCTTGATCTTGTTGTTGGATCAAAAACCTATAATCGATTACTCAATCGATGCTCATATGAACTCGCTTCAGTTTCTGAATTGAGCATTAAAAGAATCGATTGGCAAATCAATTCACTTATATGTTTTCAAGAACCAAGAAAAACAAGACCCACATTAATCGATTGGGAAATCGATTGCGCTATTTTAAACCTTTATGGAATCGATTGGGATATCGATTTCGATGTTGTTTTTCTTGTCTTATATAAGCTGACTCAAATCAAATTTTGAAAACAATTTTTTGTTGATTCATAACTTTCATAACTTTTCATATCTTTGAAAAAGACTTTTAGATACACTTAACCTTCATATACATTTGGCAAGTGCTTATAGTGTGTATCTCATAAAGTTGATTGAGTCGCCTTATTCTTTTGTAATCTTTTGATCTTGTATCAATTTTGTCAACAATAACAATTGTAAAGAAAGAACTTGTAAAAATCCAGTGGTGAAACTGGTAGTTATCTTCTGTGTTGAGAGGTCTCATCAAGAAGCAACTATGATGTGATCTTGGAAGAGTTTGTAGAGGAAGTCTGGGATACAGTGTGATAAAGATAGAATAGGGAGAGTGGTTTTAAGATTGATAGGCGGGGAGGGCTGGAACATCTGTAAAACAACTCTACAAGATTCTATTGAAAAGGCTAAGATCAGGTTGATCTTGGGACTGGACGTAGGCTGTTGTACCAACAGCCGAACCAGGATAAAATATCGGCGCACTTATCCTCTATCCCTTCTCTTTACTTGTATTTTGCATGCAATCTTTATGATCCAGGATATACTGTTGTACAATCTTGTAAATTGATGCATTTACCAAGATTTAATTGAAACATAGTGATCACGTTGGTTTCATTATTAGTTTCATTAATTGATATAATTGATTAACTGTGTTAGCATATTTGCATATTGCTTAGGTCATTATATTTCTACATAGGACATATTAACAATCATAGTTTTCGGTATTTATTGAGTTAAATGCCGAAAATATATTTTTGGAAATTGGATTAAAATTATTTATCGAAGAATAATTTATTTATGTTACGAAGAATTTAATTTTGGACAGTTTGGTTAAAAATATCTCAGGTTGCTGAAAATTTTATCTATCAATTGAGTTGCGACGAGAGTGGATATTTCGATCAAATGGTTTGAGAGGTTAGGGATGAAATGGTAATTTTGATAAATATCTTGATATTTTTAGATATTTGTTAAGTTATAATTAATATATATAAAAATATATATATGTTTAGAGGGAAAAAGAAAGGAAAAAGGAAAATAGAAAGGAAGGAAAAAGGAAGAAAGGAAAACTGAAAGAAAACAAAAAAAAAAAAAAAAAAAAAGATTTTCCTCTCCTATTGCTTGCGTGTCCACCATCTTTCTTCTCCATTTTTCTTCATTCGTTTCTTTTGCTTCTTTTTCTTCAAGAAAAGAAACCCAAGGCTTGGGGAGTGAGAAGACAAGGATTTCTCAGCTTCATTCTTCTCATTTGATTCAAAAACAGAGAAAAACGGTGTTGGTGTTTTCAAAATCGTCAAACGCAAACCTCCACGTTTCTTCTAGATCTAAGCTTCGTTTCGCAAAGAGATAGAAGGGAAAGTTGCTCACCTCAACGCTATGGTGCTAGTGAACTAACTTTGGAAGCGACGTCGCGAGCGGAGATTTTATCAGAATTACTCGCAGTACCGTAATCGCTCGTTAAATCTAATGTTAACGTAAGGGCTCCTTCCAAACTTTTATTTTGCATTTAGGGACTTATCTGTGGTTGGGTGGAAAAGAAATTTGATAGGGTTGAAATGTAGATTTGGGGAAAATGAATTTAAAGCTTTTATGGGTGAAATTTTAGAGTTGGGTTTTTGGTGATATTGATTAGTGTTTTGTGGAAAATTAATCTAACTCATTTATGTGTGGTTTTTGAGAAAATGAAATTTGATGTGTTTGAATGGTGGGTTATGATGATTTGTGTATGTCGTGTTTGATGTGTTCGTAATTAATATTTATAAATTTTGAGATGTGTTTGTGTGGATTTTGCGGAAAAATGAATTGATGTGATTTGGTGTAAATTGTGGATTGAATTTGAGAATATGTCTGAGTATGCTCTGTGTGGAATTTGAAAATCATTAGAGTAAAATGAGTATTAAAAATGGGGAATCTTTTAATATATGCATTTAATTAATGATTGTCGTGAAAAATGTTAAAGTTAAATGACTATTAAATATGGGGAATCTTTTAATACCTGCATTTAGTTAACGATTGTCGTGGATACAATCAGAGTATGCTCATGCATTTCATAGTAAATGGTGACTGGATGGGCCACGGTAACAGTGGTGATTAGATAGGCCACGAGATGATTCCATGTGATTTGTTGGTTCATCTTATCCTGGCGTGGATTGTCGCGTCATGTAAGGTCTGCGATAGACTGCAAATTTTTGGTAAATCACGTTGACCCGTGATAGGTGGCACCTCGGTAAATAGTACTTTGGATTGTGATAGGCGGTACATTTACGATTTACGTTTTTAGTAAATCCTGCTGACCCGTGATAGGTAGCACCTCGGTAATTTAGTACTTCGGCCTGTGATAGGTGGTACAAATATGATTTACGGCCCTTCAAGGAGGGTTTTGATTTAGAATTCTGAGTCCATGCATTTTGGCATATACGCATTGCATTAGGTTGCTTGGCAAACGAGTCGTGTTTGATTCACGATTATGATTGAGTGTTAGAAATTCAAGTTGTCGTGGTGATTGTGCTATTATTTGTAAGTGTGAATGTTTTGGAATTGTGTGTAAGTGTGATGGATTGCAAAACCATTTTGAAACTCAAGTTGTCATCGTGATTGTGCTATAATTGCTAAGTGTCAATGTTTTCGAATTGTGTGTAAGTGTGATTGATTGCAAAACCTTTTCAAAATTCAAGTTGTCATGGTGATTATGCTATAATTGATAAGTGTGATTGTTTGGATTTGTGTGTAAGTGTGATTGATTTTAAAGCCTTTTCGAAACTCAAGTTGTCATGGTGATTGTGCTATAAATTCTAAGTGTGATTGTTTGGATTTGTGTGTAAGTGTTGATTGAGTTCGAAACCGTTTTAAAAGCTGAATTTTGTTGTTTTTCTTCTATTTTCTTATGTGTATTCGAATACAAAAGGTTGTATTCGAATACAGACTTCCATTTTTTGCTGCTGACATATGTGTAGTCGAATACAGAAGGCTGTATTCGAATACAAACATGTTTTTGCTACTGACTTATGAAACAACCTTGTATTCGAATACATAGATGCTGTATTCGAATACAACAGTGCAGTTTTGTTAAAAACTTCATTTTTCAACTTTGTTTGTGCATGTCTAGCATATGGACACCCTTTTAAGGTGCATGCTATGTTGAAAGGTTATTTTGTGCATTTAAAACGTAAATGTTATGTGTTAATTGTTAATTTCGGTTGGTGGCCCTTTACAACTATTGTGGAAATCTGGATTTTTCCCTCAGATGAAATCCCAGGATCTTCCCACCGGTTAGTACCCTGGGGATGGGAATGTAGTTGGATGCACCTGACAGGAACTGTGTTAGGAAGATATTGCAGGGCGCGTGAAGATCATCCGGGATGTATAGTTTTTTGTAGAATGATCAGATTATTTTAATATATAGTTGACGTATAGGGACTAGATGTCTTTCTTTTTGGGTTGTGTTTATTTTAATTTGGAAGATTGTACCTATACCAATATTGTCAGCTTGACATTTTATTTTGATGGGTTCCATGTACCACTTTTGATGTGATGTGGGGAGTTAAAATTCTTGGGGCAGTGCTTTTGTACAGCTGTTTGCCGAGAATATCGCAGGGGTATGAGCTATGTCTGATAGACCTCATAGCCCCGGTGTATTTTGATGTTTGAATACTTTGGATTTTGATTTCGAAAACTATTCCGCTGCTTGTAAATATTTTTTGACTTTATCGTTATGTTACGACTTAAATATTTATCCAAAAGTATTTCCTTCTTTATTTCTTTGTTTTTATGAAATTGTTTTAAAGAAGAAAAAAAAATACACTCGCGTTGTTTAAAATCGGGGTGTTACAGAGATCATTTCATTCGAATCAAATTAAAGAAGTTCAAGAAGGTTGTGTGAATTTTATTTTGGATTTAATGGAAGAAAATGAGGATGCTTGAATATATGTCTATTGAATATTGATAAATGTGATTTTGTAATTTTGTTAGTGGACATCTAAATCATTTTTTGTCATGTCAAGAGTAGTCTTCATTTGAAATTTAATACGAAATATTGTATGTATGTTTGGAACAGGAGCATAAAAAAAATGAGAAATTTATAAAAAAACAATATATATAATTATTTTAACTCTATCTATTAAGTGATTTGATAAAAAGAACCAACTTAAAAGATGATTTGTTGAATTGAATTTATAATGTTTAAGTCGATTAAGCTGAACCGACTTAACAGAACGAAGCTCTGCTAAGTTGGTTCATAAAACGAGTTAAAAATCATATTTATTAAGTCGTTTGTTGTTAACTCGGACACAAAACTGACTTAAAATGTACATTTTAACCGATTTAAAAAGGTAAAATTCTACTAGTGGTTGGAATGTAAATCTAAATGATGTGATGCCTTTGAACTTTATTTTTGCTTAAAACAAGTCTAGTACTTTTATATAGCATACCTTAATATGCAAATTTATAAAATTTATTAAAAAAAACTTAATATATCTATATTTATGAAGGATAAAATATATATCTTCAATATTTATTGCAAAATTTTATAAAATTCGTAATTTAGATATTTTTTAAAATTAGAAAATGTTTAGGTGCTTAAGAGTGCTAACATAGTTGAGTTGTTTAGCTAACCATGTGATGCTTTTGCACTATAATATATTGTTGTATAAAATATTTGATTTGTCCTCGTAAGTTTGCATCTTTTCATTTTCGTCTCTGTTAGATTTATTTTCCATTTAAACATTGTAAGTTCGATTTTGTATTTAGATCATCAATATCGTTAGTTGCTGTTAAAAAAATTTAATGTGGCAAGCAGAGGAGTGACATGGCATAGGAATAAATTAAATAATTAAAAAATAAAATTAAGCAATTAAATTGATTAAAAAAGATATGAAAAAAAAAGAATGGTAGAAAAGTCGAAAGTGTTATATTTTTGTCCCTCCATCTAAATTCAGAAATAGATTTGGGGATTAGGGTTTCCTCGTTATTTCTATATCATTGCATCACCATCTTTGAATCATTATCATCGCATTTCCATCATCTTCGAATCTTTATATGCTTCTTCATCCAACCATTACATCATATTCGTCTATAACAAACTCAACTTGATTTCAATTGTCTGAATATAGATGTAGGAAAGCAATGAGTACATTCATCTCTAACACTGATGAAAACTCTAATTAGAGATTTTGGAGATGTTCTCATTGGATGTGAGTAATAGTTTACATTTACTAAGTTTAATGTTTAATTTTTTGATGGTGGTGATCTGATAATATTGATGCGATGATAGAGAAATGAATAGAAAATCTTAATCTCCAAACTTATTTCTAATTTTGAATGGAGGGACTAAAACATAATACATTCACCTTTCCTTCATTTCTTTTTTCTATTTTTTTATTAATTTAATTACTTAATTTTATTTTTTAATTATTTAATTTAATGTGTCATGTAAATATTGTTGTAACAACAACTAACGATAGAATAGTTTTAAAACTAATTACAAATTACAAGATTTAAATTAAAAAAATTACCGAGACAAAAATAAAAAAGTGTAAACACTACTGAAAAAATTGAGTTTGTAATTCAGCAGATTTAAGTCGTTTACGTGCCACCAAACTTAACAAATGAGGCTGAGATATATTTAAGTCGGTTGCCCATATAAACTAGTTAACAAAATGAGGCGGTGACAATTTTATAAATATTTAAAACTTATTTAATGCGGTTATATTGATAATTTGACTTAAGGATAAAACACTTTTTTAATACGGTTATATTGATAACCGACTTAAGGATAAAACGTATTTAATAAAATGAGGTGGTGTCAATTTTGTAAATATTTATGCCATTTAATAAAATGAGGCGGTGGCAATTTTGTAAATATTTAAAACTTGTTTAATACGATTATATTGATAACCGAGTTAAGGATAAAACATCATTTAATAAAATGAGGCAGTGACAATTTTGTAAATATTTATGCCATTTAATAAAATGAGGCGGTGGCAATTTTGTAAATATTTAAAACTTGTTTAATACGGTTATATTGATAACCGACTTAAGGCATATTAAAAAAAAATAAAAGATGTCGTGTATTTAGCGTTTTATCTTCCCGCTCCCTTAATATCTGCGCGCTAAACCTCTTCTTTCTATTCCTAACGTCTATATCGTGAAGCACTTACAACTTGGATTCGACTTTACAACCGTTGTTGTTTTATCGTCATCACTTCATCAATTCATTAAGACAGGTTTGATTCTCAAGCTAAATTACATATTTTGCGTATTTCATTTTTTAGAATTTGTGTGTGGACATAATAGGGAGCAAAACAGTAGTATTTTATATAGAAAACATATAGATAATAAGGTGTAAACTTATAAACATAGTATTTTATTTTATGTATTAAAGATATTAGACATGAATATTTTTAGAGTGAGTTTGTTTTAGAATGGGGGGATTGCAACCTATATGTACACGTTGTTACGACACACACGCTCTTTTGTTTAATCTAAATCAATTAAGTTTGCCCTTTTATTTTTTGGCTGAAAATCACTCTTCAACAAAGCAATTAAAAAATATACAATAACAATAATATTCTACGTAGAAAGGCAGATAAGGTACTCTTTAACGAAACAATTAAAAACTATACAATAACAATAGCATTTTATATAGAAAGGCAGATACGGTACTCTTTAACAAAACAACTAAAAAATATACAATAACAATAGCATTTTATGTATAAAGGTAGATAAGGTACTCTTCAACAAAACAATTAAAAAATATACCATGACAATAGCATTTTAGACAGAAAGGCAGATAAGGTGTAAACTTTACAAATGTAGTATATTATCTATTAAATCTTAAAGTAATAGCTCTTATCATTGATGCATAGGAAAATTAATTAATTTTGAAATACATAAAAGAAATTCATTAAACTAATACACTTGAAAATGTATCATATTTGAACTATTTCAAATGCAAGTGTCTCATTTAAAATATTTAAATTATTTTGTGTTGTAAATTAATTGGAAGTTTCCCATTTAAAATATTTCAATTATTTTATGGTCGTAAATTTTATAGGTACTTAGATATTCACAAAATAATAACAATAAAAAAGAAAACAATAATATACTACTAGATTATTCTTAGCTATTATGAATATGATATTTTAGGACAATAAATAAAAAGTAAACTATACATTTCCTAAATAATAAAATTGTTTTAGTTTTAATCTTTTACCTTAATCTTTACGGTTATTTATTTTTAACAGAAGTAGTTATGGATCGTAGTTGGATGAATGCTAATCGTTTAAGTGAAGTGTATCAGAAAGGTGTGGAAGAATTTTTAGAATTTTCTTTAAAAAAACTTCCCAAAAATGAAGGAAAGTTTTATTGTCCTTGTGTTAAATGTTTAAATGGAAATCGGTTACAGTTTGAAGAAATAAGAAATCATCTTATTTGTTATGGAATATGTCAAACTTATACAAAATGGATATGGCATGGTGATTCGTTAAACATGACAAATGTATCAGAAAGAGAAGAAGTTCGTGAAGATATGGACAATCGGCTTGAGGACATGATTCTTGATATTGGAAAAGAGTCTTTTCAGCATGCACATGTTTTTGATAGTTTGTGCAACGACAAAGAAGAGGCTTTGTATCCGGGATGCACTAACTTCACACGCTTGTCTGCGGTGCTGAGATTGTTCAACTTCAAAGCGAGAAATGGATGGACAAACAAAAGCTTCACGGAACTGCTTGAGTTGTTGAAAGAAATGCTTCCTGAAGATAACACATTGCCAAACCGTTATTATGATGCAAAAAAGATATTGTGTCCAATGGGTATGGAGTATAAGAAAATACATGCATGCCCTAATGATTGCATACTATACCGAAATGAGTTTGAAGAGTTGAACCAATGTCCCGTGTGTGGGTTATCATGCCATAAAGTGAAGGATGGAGATTCCAATTGCGATGAAAGCACAACAGGTCCTCCTGCAAAGGTGTTATGGTATCTTCCAATAATTCCAAGGTTCAAACGATTATTCGTTAATGTCAATGATGCAAAGAATATTAGATGCCATGCTGATGAGAGACAACGTGATGGACAACTTCTTCATCCAGC
This sequence comes from Cicer pinnatifidum, assembly GCA_037974775.1. Lineage (NCBI taxonomy): Eukaryota > Viridiplantae > Streptophyta > Magnoliopsida > Fabales > Fabaceae > Cicer > Cicer pinnatifidum. The sequence continues at coordinate 28,689,457 of JBBPBR010000001.1, read as the reverse complement.
TGATTCATTACAATGGAAGAAAGTTGATGAATTGTATCTTGAATACGAGAATGAGCCAAGAAATCTTAGACTTGGACTTGCCACAGATGGAATGAACCCATACGGTAACTTAAGTAGTAACCATAGTTCATGGCCCGTTCTCTTAATTATCTCCAATCTACCTCCTTCAATTTCCATGAAGCGCATATACATTATGCTATCTATGATGATTTCGGGTCCAATGCAACCTGGAAATGACATAGATGTTTATCTAGGTCCATTGATTGAAGACTTGAGAATTGTTTGGGAGGAAGGAGTTTAAGTGTTTGATGGTTATTCTTGTGATTATTTTAAAATGCATGCAATGTTATTTTGCACCATCAATGATTTTCCGGCGTATGGAAACTTGAGTGGTTATAGTGTTAAGGGACATAAAGCGTGTCCTATATGTGAAGAAGACACATGCTACCTCCAATTAAAACATGGAAGGAAGACTGTTTACGTTGGACATCGGAGATTTCTTAAACCTAATCACCCATATCGTAGGTTAAGAAAAGCGTTTAATGGAGATCAGGAGAATCGAATTGCTCCAAAAGCATTAACTGGAGAGCAAATTTATCAAAGGTTGAAGGATTTCAATGTTAAATTTGGAAAGAATAAAAAACAATCTATTGAGAAAAATGTATGGAAGAAGAGGTATGTGTTCTTTAATCTTCCTTATTGGTCTTGTAACACCCACGATTTTTAACAGCGCGGGTGTATTTTTGTTTTAAACAAATTCATAAAAACAAAGAAAGAAAAAGAAATAAATAAGGAAATACTTTTAGATTAATGTTTAAGTCGTACACAACGACAAAGTCAACAAATATGTACAAGCAGCGGAATAGTTTTTGAAATACGAATCCAAAGTATTTATACTTTAAAAAGTGGTACATGGACCCCATCATAATAAAATGTCAAGCAGACAATATTAGTGTAGGTACAGTCTTCCAAATTAAAATAAACACAACCCAAAAAGAAAGGCGTCTAGTCCCTATACACCAACCTAATCTGATCATTCTACCAAAAACTATACATCCCGGATGATCTTCACGTGCCCCGCAAGATCCCCCTGACACAGCTTCTGTCAGGTGTGTCCAACTACCTTCCCATCTATAGGGTACTAACCAGTAGGGTGGTCCTGGTTCTCATCTGAGGGCAAAGCCCAGATTTCCACAATAGTTGTAAAAGGATCACCAACCGAAATTAACAATTAACACATAACATTTAAGTTTTTAAATGCACAAAATAACCTTTCAACTTAACATGCACCTTAAAAGGATTTCCATATGCCAAACATTCATAAACAAGGTTGAAAAATGAAGGTTTTAAAAAAACAGCACTGTTGTATTCGAATACAGCATCTTTGTATTCGAATACAAGGTTGTTTCAGCATTCAGCAGCAAAAACAGCATGTCTGTATTCGAATACATCCTTCTGTATTCGACTACTCAGTTAGTCAGTGGCAAAACAACATGTCTGTATTCGACTACAACAGTTTGTATTCGACTACACAGTAAGTCAGTGGCAAAACAGCATGTCTGTATTCGAATACAGCTTGCTGTATTCGAATACACATCAGACAGCAACAGAAAAACAGCAAAATTCAGCATTTTTCAGCTTTTCAAAGGGTTTCGAAATCAATCAACACTTACCCACAAATCAAAACAATCAAACTTAGCAATTATAGTGCAATCATCACGACATCTTGAGTTTCGAAACAGTTTTGCAATCAATCACACTTACACACAACTCCAAAACAGAACACTTAGCGATTATAACACAATTACCACGACATCTTATGTTTCGAAATGGTTTTGCAGTCAAACACGCGATCACACAATTCCCAAACATCCACCCTTGGAAATTATAACACAATCACCATAACAGCTTTAGTTTCGAAATAGTTTTACACTCAATCACATTTACACACAAGTCCAAAACATCCACACTTGGCAATTATAACACAATTACCACGACAACTTAAGTTTCGAAATGGTTTTGCAATCAATCACACTTACACATAATTCCAAAACATAACACTTAGCAATTATAGCACAATCACCACAACAACTTGAGTTCAAAACACTCAATCATAAACTTGAATCAAACACGACTCGTGTGCCAAGCACCCTAATGCAATGCGTATATGCCAAAATGCATGGACTCGGAATTCCAAACCAAAACCCTCCTCGAAGGGCCGTAAATCATAATTGTACCGCCTATCGCAGGCCAAAGTACCAATTACCGAGGTGCCACCTATCACGGGTCTGCACGATTTACTAAAAAGCGTAAACCATAAACGTACTGCCTATCACGGGCCCGTATCGTTTACCAAGGTGCCACCTATCACGGGTCTGCACGGTTTACTAAAATACCGTAAATTGTAAATGTACCGCCTATCACAGGCCAAAGTACTCTTAACCAAGGTGCCACCTATCACGGGTCTGCACAATTTACAAAAAACCGTAAATCGTAAATGTACCGCCTATCACGGGCCAAAGTACTATTTACCAAGGTGCCACCTATGACGGGTCTGCACAATTTACAAAAACTTAAATCATAAATGTACCGCCTATCACAGGTCAAAGTACTATTTATCAAGGAGCCACCTATCATGGGTTTGCACGATTTACAAACAGCATGAAAATGCATGAGTGTATACTGACTCCATCCACAACAATCGTTAAGCAAATGCAGATATTAAAAGATTCTAAATTCTTAATATTCTTTTAACTTAACGATTTTCAAAACGAACTTTAAGTAAGCAAGACATTAAGAGATTCCCCATTCTTAATTCTCATTTAACTTAAACGATTTTCCAAAACAAACATCAAGTAAATAAGACATTAAGAGATTCCTCATTCTTAATTCTCATTTAACCTAAACCATTTTCCAAAACACACATTAAGTAGACGAGACATTAAGAGATTCCACATTCTTAATACTCATTTAACTCTAATGGTTTTCACGACAACATTTAGTAAATAAGTCATTAAGAGATTCCCCATTCTTAATACTCATTTGACTTAAACGATTTTCACAAACTCACATTAAGTAAACGAGACATTAAGAGATTCCCCATTCTTAATACTCATTTAACTCTAATGGTTTTCAAATTCCACACCAAACAAACTTAAACATAATATCCAATTCAATCCATAATTCACACCAAAACACATCAAATCAGTTTTCCACACAAAACACATTTCAAATTCTATAATCATCAATTATGAACACGTCGAATACGACGACACAAATCAATACAATCCATCACTCAAACACAACAAGTTTCATATACTCAAAATCATACATAAATGAGTTTGAACTTCATTTGTCCACAAAACATTACTTTAACCCTAACCAAATTCTTTTCCACACAGCCACAGATAAGTCCCTAAATGCAAACTAAAAGTTTGGAAGGAGCCCTTACCTTCACGTTAGCTTTTACGTGCGATTACGGTACCGCGAGTAAATCCGGTAAAATCTCCGCTCGCAACTTCGCTTCCAAAGTTGGTTCCCTAGCACCGTAGCGTGGTAGTGAGCAACTTTCCCTTCTATCTCTTCGCGAAACGAAGCTTAGATCTAGATGAAACGAGAAGGTTTGTGTTTGAAGGTTTTGAAATCATCAACGCCGTTTTCGAATCCGAGAAGGAGGAGGAAGCTGGAAATTTGTTCTTTCACACCCACTAATCTTGGGTTTCTATTCTTGAGGCCAAGGGAACCACGAAAATGGAAGAAAAGGGATGGAAGAAAATGTGGGGGTCGCGAGAATGGAAGGGCTTCGTTTCCTCTTTTTCCTTCCTCTGTTTGCTATTCTTTCTAACATATATATATATATAATACTTACTTTATATATATATATATTACTTAATATATATATATATATATATTACTTAATATATATATATATTATAATTACAACTAAATCAATAAATATCTAACAACTCTCACACCCATCACTTCACTCCCATCACAATCTAATTTGATAAAATATCTACTCTCGTCGCAACTTAATTGTCAGATGAATTTTCAGCACCGAGTGATATTTTTAACAAAACCACCCAGAATTATATTCTTCAAAACCTAAATAAATTATTCTTCGACGAATAATTTTAATACAATTTCCAAAAATATATTTTCGGCCTTTAACTCACTAAATACCGAAAACTGGGCTAAAAGCCAAAGCAAATTAACACAAAATACCCTAAAATTGTATAACTTAGGATTTAAAATTACGGGTCTTACATTACTACCCCCCTAAAATTAGTTTCGTCCTCGAAACTTAAAGTACGACTAACAATCCACACTAGGTTTGTACCCGAATTCAACATACCAGTCACAACTTGTTTCACTCGGCCTTCTCGAAAAAAAGTGTTGCCTACCCCTTTTCATAGGGTGCTTAATAACTTTGCACCCTTCATAGTCGGTAAGGCTCGTCCGTTCCATTCAACATGGTTTTGTCTATTATCGACAAGAGATTAAGGATGATCAGTCCCTCAATTTGTCAATAAATAACCAACAACCATGATAGTCGCTTGGACTATCTTAATCGAACTGTAATAGCGCTTCTTGCAACTTACAAAAGCAGTCAACAATCTTCTCAAAGTCCATTGAATTTCCCTTATTTTCCTATAACTTTGATCATGTCGACGAAGTAAAATATCCCATACCTAGGTCGCGTAGTCTCATTGGCATCCACTTTGTACGAAACATCCATTTGGTACCAAACTGAAACACTTAGAATGACCCCAACACACTGAGCACAGAACAATCACTACATCCGAGAACTCCTAAATTTCTCCCTTGTCCACAAATCCTCGATTTTTCTTAGGTCGTACAACTACGTCAACTGTAGTGTTCTTATTAGTATGTTATTCCAGTTATAAATTTAATAATTCCATCCCCACATATGCTTGGTGATCAAAGCTTCCTCAAATATTTACGAAATCATGCCAAAGACTATACCACTTGGGACACACAAACTTCCTTTCAGTTTAGTACTTCATTTCTTAGAGTCACGTTTTCCATTAAGATCCAACTTGAATTTAATTCACAGATCAAAGTCTACATTTGTCTCATGCCTAACACCTCAAATTCACGCTTCACTAGAAAATTTCTTACATACTTCGCAATTATGTACAAACTCGAAAATAATTCTCCTACCTCTACTGCCAACATTCATTCTGATACTTCTTAATTTCGTTGTGTCCTTCATTTGCAACTTGATGATTATCCTTTCATTATGACAGGTCAACCGCATTGTATTCACTCCATCACTTTTCCATTTATACCAACCTTAAATTTCTACCTCGAACCTTGATACATCTTCATTATAGTGATTCCAATAAATCAAGGCTTACTAATTCCCACAAACTTTTCCATTTCATGTTCAATTGTTTCCTTTATAATAATAGTGTCTGAGTTATAGGTGAGATAATTGCTTTCATCAATCTTTAACCGTCATAAGCTAGATCTCTATGTGCTGCTCCAAAAAGTTTTCTTGGCACATTTTCCAAAATTTGGTTCACTCGCTGGATTCTTATTTCTTCTCAACCTTCACCGAGATATAAACTGAAAGAATCATAACATTCGAATGTTTTAAAGAATTATTTCTCAAACGTTCCCCATAAGCTTTTCCTAAGAAATAATTATCTATAACTTCATCCTCATTAATTTTTTAGTACAATATCTCAAAGACCCACATACCTTTCATTGTTCATCTAGTCACTAAAACACTCAGTTTAAATCTCAACGCTTGACTTCCCAAGGCCAACAACTCTTCTTTTTCACTTCCTATCATTTAATAGGATTCTAAAATTTGATCCTCAAAATCTCCAAACACTTCCATCCTTAACATGAATTATTTATCTCTTGCCTGCGTCAACTCCTTCGATTATGAAAGTTTTAAGCATCACTTGGTCGTCCATCCAACCTTGCGAGATTTTAAATCATTAACTAAGAAAAATCAACCACCTTAGGGTCCCAAATCAAATCTCGAATAATCCTTCCGACCTATCAAAATATTAACATCCTCTTAGTAATTTCCATCCTTTAATAGACTCTCAAAACTTATACTACCGCAGTCTTGAAGTATTCTCGTACTCGATAATTCAAATCCCACTTAAGGGTAACATAGAGTTAAATAAATCAAGGCTTAACTCATGATGTTTTTCCGAACATCGCTCCATATTCACACTTTCGTGTCTATAGTTTCATCCAATATAACTATCCATACTAACTATCTCCTAAACCACGAAGAGATTTGTCACTTATCAATAAAATATATAGTCTCACTCCTATACTCGTCATGAGATTCATACTAAATAATCAAAGTTGAATCTAGTCTAACTCGAATGCTCCACTGTACCCCTCAAGCTATCGACTATTCCTCAAAGTGTACTTTATCTGAACAAGGTGGTATTTACCCATAACGTGCAGTGCCCCTTAACTTCAATACAAGTCTCTTATTGGACACCTAAGCACCAAATTCTATTCCAAAAGGAAGCCTTGTCTTCTCAACATTTCCATGATGTTCACATCTTTTTAACAGTTATCAAACTTCATCCAGTTTCATCCTGAAATCTACCAGGAAAACATCTAATACTTTTCTTAGTAAAAGTCTCCCACTTAGATCTTTACTTGAAATCCCTTATTAGTCTAATATTAATCCATCCATACTCATTATCTTCCAGTTAACACCAACACATAGCTTCTGTATCCTTAGAACTATTTCATAAATTCCATGCCGTCATGATTTGCTTCAACTCTGCCTGACAATCCATCATCTCGAAGATCTTTTCCACTTCTTGAATCCACTAATCAACTTTTTCTGAGTTCTCATCACCCTTGAACTTTGGAGGATGGTAACGACGAAAATCTTTCAATCCTCTTGACTTAATAGCACATATCTCTCTTTCCCTCTTCACCAGATCCTGTAGAGTCTTTGTAGCAACAAAAGCAACCATGTTATTCGTAGCTTCAACCATATTATCATCATTATTGACGTTCATTCTTGCAACGTTGTTCCTTTTTGGAGGTAGAGTTTCCCCAAAACCAACATCAAGAAGAATGTTAACACCACTTCGAATAATTCCAAAACTAACTTTTGAATATATCAATACATAATAACTACTCCTAATCTGACAACTCAGACCAATTACCCCGACGCATGATCAGATAACGAATCTCAACCTATAGGTTAACCTATAATCTATAACACAAAACTCTACAGCCCCAAAGAAATCACAACCAAAGCTCTGATACCACAATGTAACACCCCATTTTTCAAAGCGAGGGTGTATTTTTTTTTTAAAAGAAATTAAAATAAAATAGAGAAATAAATAAGGTAATGCCTTTTGATAAATAATTATGTCATTATAATCTACAAGCAGCGGAAAAAGTTCTCAAAATATGAATTCAAAATATATACATAACAAAAGTGGTATAGTCTTCCAGTTTAAGAATAAAAGCAACCCAAAAGAAAGACATTTGTTCCCTCTGTGTCAACCTAGTCTGATCATTCTACAAAACAACTAAACACCCTGAGTGATCTCCACGCGCCCCGTGAGATCCTCCTGACGTAGCTCCAGTCAAGCATTCCCATCTACATCCCCATCCACAGGGTGTGACCCGGTAGGATAGTCCTGGCTCTCATCTGAGGGCAAAGCCCAGATTTCCATAATAGTTGTAAAGGGTCACCAACCGAAATTAACAATTAACACATAACATTTAAGTTTTTAAATGCACAAAATAACATTTCAACTTAGCATACACCTTAAAAGGGTTTCTATATGCCAAACATGCATAAACAAAGTTGAAAAATGAAGTTTTTAACAAAACAGCACTGTTGTATTCGAATACAGCATCTTTGTATTCGAATACAAGGCTATTTCAGCATTCAGCAGCAAAACAGCATGTCTGTATTTGACTACAACAGTCTGTATTTGACTACACAGTAAGTAAGTGGCAAAACAGCATGTCTGCATTCGACTACAACAGTCTGTATTCGACTACATAGTAAGTCAGTGGCAAAACAGCATGTTTGTATTCGAGTGCAGCTTGCTGTATTCGAATACACATCAGACAGCAACAGAAAAACAACAAAATTTAGCATTTTTCAGCTTTTCAAAGGATTTCGAAATCAATCAACACTTACCCACAAATCCAAACAATCAAACTTAGCAATTATAGCGCAATCACCACGACATCTTGAGTTTCGAAACAGTTTTGCAATCAATCACACTTACACACAACTCCAAAATAGAACACTTAGCGATTATAACACTATTACCACGACATCTTAAGTTTCGAAATGGTTTTGCAGTCAAACACGCGATCACACAATTCTCAAACATCCACACTTGTCAATTATAACATAATCACCATAACAGCTTTAGTTTCGAAATAGTTTTACACTCAATCACATTTACACACAATTCCAAAACATCCACACTTGGCAATTATAACGCAATTACCACGACAACTTAAGTTTCGAAATGGTTTTGCAATCAATCACACTTACACATAATTCCAAAACATAACACTTAGCAATTATAGCACAATCACCACAACAACTTGCGTTCAAAACACTCAATCATAAACTTGAATCAAACACGACTCGTGTGCCAAGCACCCTAATGCAATGCGTATATGCCAAAATGCATGGACTCGAATTCCAAACCAAAACCCACCTCGAAGGGCCATAAATCATAATTGTACCGCCTATCGCAGGCCAAAGTACCAATTATCGAGGTGCCACCTATCACGGGTTTGCACGATTTACTAAAAAACGTAAACCATAAAAGTACTGCCTATCACAGGCCCATATCGTTTACCAAGGTGCCACCTATCACGGGTCTGCACGGTTTACTAAAACAACGTAAATTGTAAATGTACCGCCTATCACAGACCAAAGTACTCTTTACCAAGGTGCCACCTATCACGGGTCTGCACAATTTACAAAAAACCATAAATCGTAAATGTACCGCCTATCACGGGTCAAAGTACTATTTACCAAGGTGCCACCTATCACGGGTCTGCACAATTTACAAAAACGTAATTCATAAATGTACCGCCTATCACAGGCCAAAGTACAATTTATCAAGGTGCCACCTATCACGGGTCTGCACGATTTAAAAAAAGCATGAAAATGCATGAGCGTATAATGACTTCATCCACAACAATCGTTAAGCAAATGCAGATATTAAAAGATTCCCCATTCTTAATACTCTTTTAACTTAACGATTTTCAAAACGAACATTAAGTAAACAAGACATTAAGAGATTCCCCATTCTTAATTCTCATTTAACTTAAACGATTTTCCAAAACAAACATCAAGTAAATAAGACATTAAGAGATTCCTCATTCTTACTTCTCATTTAACCTAAACGATTTTCCAAAACACACATTAAGTAAACGAGACATTAAGATATTCCCCATTCTTAATACTCATTTAACTCTAATGGTTTTCACGACAATATTAAGTAAATAAGTCATTAAGAGATTCCCCATTCTTAATACTCATTTAACTTAAACGATTTTCACAAACTCACATTAAGTAAACGAGACATTAAGAGATTCCCCATTCTTAATACTTGTTTAACTCTAATGGTTTTCAAATTCCACACCAAACAAACTCAAACATAATATCCAATTCAATCCATAATTCACACCAAAACACATCAAATCATTTTTCCACACAAAACACATTTCAAATTCTATAATCATCAATTATGAACACGTCGAATACGACGACACAAATCAATACAATCCATCACTCAAACACAACAAGTTTCATATACTCAAAATCATACATAAATGAGTTTGAACTTCATTTTTCCACGAAACATTACTTTAACCCTAACCAACTTCTTTTCCACACAACCACAGATAAGTCCCTAAATGCAAACTGAAAGTTTGGAAGGAGCCCTTACCTTCACGTTAGCTTTTACGTGCGATTACGGTACCGCGAGTAAATCCGGTAAAATCTCTGCTCGCAACGTCGCTTCCAAAGTTGGTTCCCTAGCACCGTAGCGTGGTAGTGAGCAACTTTCCCTTCTATCTCTTCGCGAAACAAAGCATAGATCTAGATGAAACGGGAAGGTTTGTGTTTGAAGATTTTGAAATCACCAACGCCGTTTTCGAATCCGAGAAGGAGGAAGAAGTTGGAAATTTGTTCTTTCACACCCACTAATCTTGGGTTTCTATTCTTGAGGCCAAAGGAACCACGAAAATGGAAGAAAAGGGATGGAAGAAAATGTGTGGGTCGCGAGAATGGAAGGGCTTCGTTTCCTCTTTTTCCTTCCTCTGTTTGCTATTCTTTCTCTATTCCTTCCTCCGTTTTCTATTCTTTCTAACATATATATATATATATAATACTTACTTTATATATATATATATATATAATATAATTACAACTAAATCAATAAATATCTAACAACTCTCACACCCATCACTTCACTCCCATCTCAATCTAATTTGATAAAATATCTACTCTCGTCGCAACTCTATTGTCAGATGAATTTTCAGCACCGAGTGATATTTTTAACAAAACCTCCCAGAATTATATTCTTCGAAACCTAAATAAATTATTCTTCGACGAATAATTTTAATACAATTTCGAAAAATATATTTTCGGCCTTTAACTAACTAAATACCGAAAACTGGGCTAAAAGCCTAAGCAAATTAACACAAAATACCCTAAAATTGTATAACTTAGGATTTAAAATTACGGGTCTTACACCGTTCTTAATACTCATTTAACTCTAACAATTTTGAGGACAATCATTAAGTAAATACAGATATTAAGAGATTCCCCATTCTTAATACTCATTTAACTCTAACAATTTTCACTACAAACATTAAGTAAACAGAGATATTAAAAGGTTCCCCATTTTTAATACTCGTTTAACTCTAACGTTTTTCAAATTCCACACAGAACATACTCAGACATATTCTCAAATTCAATCCACAATTCACACCAAATCACATCAATTCAGTTTTCCACAAAATCCACACAAACACATCTCCAGATTTATAAATATTAATTATGAACACGTCAAACACGACAACCACAAAATTATCTCAACCCACCACTCAAACACATCAAATTTCATTTACTCAAAACCACACATAAATGAGTTAAATTCATTTTCCATGAAACACTCATCAATATCACCAAAATCCAACTCTAAAATTTCCCCCATAAAAGCATTAAATTCATTTTCCCCAAATCAACACTTCAACCCTAACAAATTTCTTTTCCACACAACCACATATAAGTCCCCAAATGCAAACTAAAAGTTTGGAAGGAGCCCTTAACTTAACATTAGCTTTAACGAGCGATTACGGTACCGCGAGTAGTTCCGATAAAATCTTTGCTTGCGACATCGCTTCCAAAGTTAGATCACTAGCAACGTGGCGTGGAGGTGAGAAAATTTCCCTTCTATCTCTTCGTGAAACGAAACTTAGATCTAGACGAAACATGGAGGTTTGCGTATAACGGTTTTGAAAACCCCTAATACCGTTTTTCTTCGTTTTCTAATCAAAGAGGAAGAATGAAGCTGAGAAATCCTTGTCTTCACACCCACCAAGCCTTGGTTCCTTTTCTTGAGGAAAAAGGAAGCAATGAAAATGAAAGAAAAAGATGGAAGAAGATGATTGGGTCGCGAGGCAGAGAGTAGGAAGAAGAGCGAAGGAAGTGCTTTACTTTTTGTTTTCCTTTCTTCCTTTTTCTTTCCTTTCTATTTCTTTCATTTTTCCTTCCTTTCCTTTTCTTTCTATATATATATAACAGATGTCTAAAAATATCTAGATATTTCATAAAATTACCATTTCACCCATCACTTCCCAAAACACTTTTTGTTAAAAATATCTACCCTCGTCGCAACTCAATTGACTAATAAAATTTTTTTCAACCAGATATATTTTTAACAAAATTGCCTGGTATTAAATTCTTCGTAACGTAAATAAATTATTATCCGACAAATAATTTTAATCTAATTTCCAAAATATATTTTTGGCATTTAACTCACTAATTACCAAAAACTGGGCTAAAAGTCTAAGAAATTCAACACAAAATACCCTTAAATAGTATAATTTGGGATTTAAAAATTAAGGGTCTTACATTACTACCCCCCTAAAATTAAATTCGTCCTCGTAACTTAAAGTACGAGTAACAATCCACACTAGGTTTGTACTCAAATTCAACATACAAGGTACAACTTGTTTCACCCGGCCTTCTCGAAGAAAGTGTTGCCTACCCCTTTTCATAGGGTGCTTAATAACTCTACACACATCTATAGTCGGTAAAGCTCGTCCATTCCATTCAACATGATTTTGTCTACTATCAACAAGAGATTAAGGATGATCAGTCCCTCAATTTGTCAATAAATAACCAACAACCATGATAGTGGCTTAGACTATCTTAACCGAACTGTAATAGCGCTCCTTGCAACTTACGACTGAGGTTATTCTAATGTACAAGCAGTCAATAATCTTCTTAAAGTCCACTGAGTTTCCCTTATTTATCTATAACTTTGATCCTATCGACTAAGTACAATTTCCCATAGCTATGTCATATAGCCTCATTTGTATCCACTTGGTACCAAACCGAAACACTAAGTATGACACCAACACACTGAGGACAAAACAATCACTACAGTTGAGGACTCCTAAATTTCTCCATTGTCCACAAATCCTCGACTTTTCTGTAGTCTTACAACTACGTCAAACCGTAGTGTTCTTATCAGTATATTATTCCAATTATAACTTTAATAATTCTATCCCCACATCTGCTTGGTGATCTAAACTTCCTCAAATATTTTCGATATCATGCCAAAGACTATACTACTTAGGACACACAACCTTCTTTTCAGTTTAGTACTTCATTTCAAGAGTCACATTTCCAACAAAATCCAACTTGAATTTAATTCACATATCAAGGTCAACATTTGTCTCATGCCTAACACCTCAAATTCACGCTTCACTAGAAAACTTCTTACATACTTCGCAATTATGCACAAACTCGAAAATAATTCTCCTACATCTACGGTGCTAGTGAACTAACTTTGGAAGCGATGTCGCGAGCGGAGATTTTATTGGAATTACTCGCGGTACCGTAATCGCTCGTTAAAGCTAGCGTTAAGGTAAGGGCTCCTTCCAAACTTTTAGTTTGCATTTAGGGACTTATCTTTGGTTGTGTGGAAAAGAATTTTGTTAGGGTTGAAGTGTTGATTTGGGGAAAATGAATTTAATGCTTTTATGTGTGAAATTTTAGAGTTGGGTTTTTGGTGATATTGATGAGTGTTTTGTGGAAAATGAATTGAACTCATTTATTTGTGATTTTTGAGGAAATGAAATTTTATATGTTTCAGTGGTGGGTGGTGATGATTTGTGGTTGTCGTGTTTGACGTGTTCATAACTAATACTTATAAATTTTGAGATGTGTTTGTGTGGATTCTGTGAAAAAATGAATTCATGTGTTTTGGTGTGAATTGTGCATTGAATTTGAGAATATGTCTCAGTATGTTCTGTGTAAAATTTGAAAATCATTGGAGTTAAACGAGTATTAACAATAGGGAATCTTTTAATATCTACGTTAACTTAATGTTTGTCGTGAGAATTGTTAGAGTTAAATGGGTATTAAAAATGGGGAATCTTTTAATATCTGCATTTACTTAATGATTGTCGTCCGAATTGTTAGAGTCATATGGGTATTAAAAATGGGGAATCTTTTAATATCTACATTTACTTAATGATTGTTGTCCGAATTGTTAGAGTTAAACGGGTATTAAAAATGGGGAATCTTTTAATATCTACATTTACTTAATGATTGTTGTCCGAATTGTTAGAGTTAAATGGGTATTAAAAATGGGGAATCTTTTAATATCTGCATTTACCTAATGATTGTTGTCCGAATTGTTAGAGTTAAATGGGTATTAAAAATTGGGAATCTTTTAATATCTGCATTTACTTAATGATTGTCGTCCGAATTGTTATAGTTATATGGGTATTAAAAATGGGGAATCTTTTAATATTTGTATTTACTTAATGATTGTTGTCCAAATTGTTAGAGTTAAATGGGTATTAAAAATGGGGAATCTTTTAATATCTGCATTTACTTAATGATTGTCGTTCAAATTGTTAGAGTTAAATAGGTATTAAAAATAGGGAATCTTTTAATATCTGCATTTACTTAATGATTGTCGTCCGAATTGTTAGAGTTAAACGGGTATTAAAAATGGGGAATCTTTTAATATCTGCATTTACTTAACAATTGTCGTGGATAGAGTCAGAGCATGCTCATGCATTTCATAGTATGTGGTGTCCGGATGGGCCACGAGATGATTCCATGTGATTTGCTGGTTCATCTTATCCTTTAGGGGATTGTCGCGTCGTGTAAGGTCTACGATAGACTGCACGTGTTTAGTAAATCGTGTTGACCCGTGATAGGTAGCACCTCGGTAATTTAGTACTTCGACCTGTGATAGGCGGTACAATTATGATTTACCGCCCTTCAAGGAGGGTTTTGGTTTGGAATTCCGAGTCCATGCATTTTTGCATATACGCATTGCATTAGGGTGCTTGGCACGCGAGTCATGTTTGATTTAAGATTATGATTGAGTGTTTGAACTCAAGTTGTCATGGTGATTGTGTTATAATTGCCAAGTGTGGATGATTTGGAATTGCGTGTAAGTACGGTTTATTGCAAAACCTTTTCGAAACTTAAGTTGTCGTGGTGATTGTGTTATAATTGCCAAGTGTGGATGTTTTGGAATTGCGTGTAAGTGTGATTGATTGCAAAACCTTTTTGAAACTTAAGTTTTCCTGGTGATTGTGTTATAATTGCCAAGTGTGGATGTTTTGGAATTGTTTGTAATGTGATTGATTGCAAAACCTTTTCGCAACTTTAGTTGTCGTGGTGATTGTGTTATAATTGCCAAGTGTGGATTTTTGGAATTGTTTGTAAGTGTGATTGATTGCAAAACCATTTCGAAACTCAAGATATCATGGTGATTGCGGTATAATTGTTAAGTGTGATTGTTTGGATTTGTGTGTAAGTGGTGATTGATTTCGAAACCCTTTGAAAAGCTGAAAAATGCTGAACTTTGCTATTTTTCTGTTGTTGTCTGATGTGTATTCGAATACAGCAAGCTGTATTTGAATACAGACATGCTATTTTTGCCACTGCCTTACTGTGTAGTCAAATACAGGCTGTTGTAGTCGAATACAAACATGATGTTTTGCTACTGACTTGCTGTGTAGTCGAATACAGAAGGTTGTATTCGAATACAGACATGTTGTTTTTGCTGTTGAATGCTAAAACAGCCTTGTATTCGAATACAAAGATGCTGTATTCGAATACAACATTGTTGTTTATTTAAAAACTTCATTTTTCAACTTTGTTTATGCATGTTTGGCATATGGAAACCCTTTTAAGGTGCATGCTAAGTTGAAAGGTTATTTTGTGCATTTAAAAACTTAAATGTTATGTGTTAATTGTTAATTTTGGTTGGTGACCCTTTATAACTATTGTGGAAATCTGGGCTTTGCCCTCATATGAGAACCTGGACCATCCTACCGTTTCGTACCCTGTGGATGGGAATGTAGTTGGAAACACCTGACTGGAGCTGTGTTAGGAGTATCTTGCGGGCCGCGTGAAGATCACTCGGGATGTATAGTTTTTTTTTGTAGAATGATCAGATTAGGTTGACGTATAGGGACTAGATGTCTTTCTTTTGGGATGTGTTTATTTTAATTTGGATGACTCACTACAATAAAAACACCATTTTGAGGCCAACTTTATAAATATTTTGTGGCCGAATAAAACCCTCACAAATTAGTGACCGAAAAAGCCCTCACAAATGCTAAAATTGAAATTGGTCTTTATTTGTGGCTGGAAAAGCCCTCACAAATTTTTAAATATTTAACTGGATTTTGTGGCTGTCTAAGCCCTCACAAAATCACAATGTTGTGATTTTGTGAGGGCTTAGGCAACCACAAAATCCAGTTAAATATTTAAGGATTTTGTGAGGGCTTTTATAGCCACAAGAAATCAATTTTGTGAGGGCCAAATCCATCACAAAGGACTGACGTGACCAGTGCGTTTGTGGTTGCATAGACCGCCACAAAGGAATGCGTACGTGGCATTTGTGGCTGCAAAGGCCGCCACAAAGGAGGCCCAATACAGTTGGCATTTCTGGCCGCTCAGGCCGTCACAAGTGGACATATCCGTTAGCCTTTCTGGCGGAAAAGGCCGCCACAAAAGGCATTATAGCCGTTGGCGTTTCTGGCCGCCCAGGCCGCCACAAAAGTCAAGTATCCGTTGGCATTGTGGCTGCTTTGGCCGCCAAAAAGGTTCAAGGTAACACTATATATATTTCTCCACTCCTCCTTCATTTTTTCACATCCAACTTCTCTCTAAAACCTCCTTCTAACTATTCTCTCCACCTTCTCTCTACACAAAATATTTCATAAGATTGATTTAAATTTGGTAAGTATAAATTATATTATATATGTAGTTTTATAATTTTATTTTTTAATTTGATATAAGTAATTAATGTTATTGATTTTTATTTTTACAGTGCTTGTTAATTATTTCGAAGACTTGCAAGCATTGTACGTAAGTGAAAGCATGAAGTCAGACGCTACTCGGCATCAAGTTAGTATTTTATATATTTTAAATTTAGATTAGTAAATATATATATATATATATATATATATTATTTTTAAAATATAGATTAGTAATATATATATTTAGATTAGTTTTATAAATTTAATTTTAAAAAAATAGGAATGATGTTGTTTACATAATATATGATAAATTAAAGTTTCAAACACGGTTAAAATATATTGGTTTTAATATAATTATTATTTAAAAAAACATTATTAAAATTGATGATATTATTATTTTTTGTTATAAATAAGTCTTGATTATTAAAAAAACATCATTTAAAATTTTATATAGGTTTGTATAATGATATAGTCTTGATTAATAATTTATTATATTGTTTGCAAATTAATTAATATATAATCCCCTAATTGACATATATGCCAAAGTTATTGATTTTAAAA
>JBBPBR010000001.1:28658850-28671878 GCA_037974775.1 Cicer pinnatifidum | reverse complement strand
GTTAGTATTGATATTTTTTTATAGTATTGATATATATATATATATATATATATATAATTTAAAATTTTATTTCGGTTTATATATATAATTATTGTATTGATAATAATATATTATATTGTGTGCAAATGCATGCTCCCCTAATTGACATATAAATATGTCAAAATTTATATATAATGATTTTGAAAAATAAAGCAATTAATATATAAAACATCGATATAAATATATATATATATATATATATGGATTTAGACCGTAGTTGGATGTACGATAGGAATTTTCCTGGAAGAAAGGGTCTTAAACAACGTTTTGCTAACAAGGTTGAAGACTTTCTTAATTTTGCGAGAGTGTAAAAAATTGTCCAAGATGAAGGGGGATTGAGATGTTCATGTTGTTTATGTCGATGTAGACGATTTAAAAGTGAAGATGAAATAAGAGTGCATTTGTATGCAAACGGATTTATGCCTAACTACTGGATTTGGACTAATCATGGAGAAGAGTCTCCGGCGGCGCCTAATACTAGTACATCTTTGGAGAATTATAACATAGGTCCTTCAAGTAGTACTAACATGTTAGGTATAGATTATTATAACTATCAACACTTTGAGGCGATGAATGATATGATCTCGGATGCTGTTGGGGTTAATTTGTCATTCAATGAAGATCAATATGATGATACCGATGGACTTCCCAATGAAGAAGCTCAGAGATTTTATGGTCTTTTGAAAGAGACAAATAAACCATTGTTTGAAGGTTCTTCAAACTTAAAGTTATCAATGTGTATTAGACTGTTAGGTCTAAAGTCTCAATTTCATGTTCCTGATTTAGCTTTGGATTTGATGACTAAAATGATGCTAGACGCAACACCTGTTAGAGATGGTTTGCCACAAAGTTATTACGATGCAAAATGGTTAGTGTCAAAGTTAGGATTAGGTGTCAAGAGGATTGATTGTTGTGTTAAAGGTTGCATGTTATATTATGACAATGAATTTGGTATGCATGATGCAAACTTAGTTGAATGCAAGTTTTGTCAAGAACCAAGGTATCACCAAAGGAATAACTCTAGGGTAAGTAGGGGAAAATAAATTCCAAGGAAAGCAAGGTTTTACCTCCCTATTGTATCAAGATTGCAAAGATTGTTTGCATCAATACAAACTGCAGGAAAGATGACGTGGCATTATGAGAATAGAAGAAATTCAGGCAAGTTGCGACATCCGTCGATGGTCAGGCATGGAAACACTTTGATCAAATACATCCTGATTTTGCGTCAGATCCACGCAATGTAAGACTTGGATTATCCTCAGATGGATTTACGCCTTACATACAAGCATCGTCTACTTCTTATTCTTGTTGGCCGGTTATTGTTACTCCTTACAATTTTCCTCCTAATATGTGTATGTCTAAACCTTATATGTTCTTAGCTGCTGTGATACCAGGTCCTTCTAATCCTACAATTGGTATTGATATTTATTTACAACCTTTGATTGACGATTTGAAGAAGTTGTGGAATGGTGTCTTAACATATGATATTGCTCGGAGAGAAAATTTTATGATGAGAGCTGCATTGATGTGGACAATTAATGATTTCCCCCCTTATTGGATGTTGTTAGGATGGGGCACCTATGGTAAACTAGCTTGTCCTATTTGTATGGAAGATACAAAAGCATTTACTTTAAAATTTGGTGGGAAGGCATCGTGGTTTGACTCACATTGTAGGTTTTTACCTGTTGATCATGCATTTAGAAGGAACAAAGCTGCATTTATGAAGGGCTATGTAGAAAGTCTAGGACCCCCGCTTAAATTGACATCAGAACAAGTTTGGAATAAAGTAAAAGATATGCCAAAGGTACATGTTGTTAATGGTGTGGCTTGTAAACCACAAGGTTACGGACAATGGCACAATTGGACAAAAAGATGTATTTTTTGGGATCTACCATATTGGAAAGATAATCTTTTGAGACATAATCTCGATGTTATGCATATTGAGAAAACTTTCTTTGGCAACATCTTTAATACTGTGATGAATGTGAAAGGGAAAACAAAAGATAATGACAAAGCTAGAAAAGACATAGGTATATATTGCAGACGACCAAATTTGTTGTTGGTGAAACAAAACGGCAAGACCCTAAAACCTCGTGCGAATTACACTTTATCTACTGATGAAGCCAAATCTGTTTATCGTTGGATCAAAGAGCTGAAGACGCCTAACGGTTATTGTTCTAATTTGGCAAGATGTGCTGATGTGGAAAATGGGAGGATGCATGGGATGAAAAGTCATGATTGTCATATATTTTTAGAGTGTTTACTTCCTATTGCCTTTAGTGCTTTACCGACACATGTATTGAACCCACTTATTGAAGTGAGTCAATATTTCAAGAATTTGTGTTCTTCAACACTCATTGATAAAGATCTGATCAAGATGGAAAATGACATTCCGATCATTCTATGTAAGTTGGAGAAAGTATTTCCTCCTGGGTTTCTTGATTCCATGGAGCATCTCTCAGTGCATCTTGCAAGTGAAGCTAGGTTTGGTGGACCAGTTCAGTATAGATGGATGTATCCATTGGAAAGGTTATATATATATATACATCTCTTTAATTTCAATATACTTCAACTTATATATACATGGAGCTTATTGTACATCTCTTTGTATATTATAGGTTCATGGGTTATTCAAAACAGTTGGTGAAAAACAAAGCTAGAGTTGAGGGCTCAATTTGTTCATCTTACCTACACCGTGAAACAACACACTTTTGTTCTATTTATTTCAACAATTAAACGTTGTCACCAGTTAACGGAAGAAACGCTACTGATAGTGTTATACGTCATCCACATGCTTTATTAGTTTTTTGCTTGTCTGGTCATCATGCTGGTAGGGATTTTCCGATTTTCTGGCCAAGCGACAAAGTATTTAATGCGGCACATGTTCACGTTTTGATTAACTGTATTGAAGTTAAACCATACATTGAGTACGTTTCAAATTCCTCTTCTTATTAAATAATTATATTTAATTATATGATTAAATTGATATTCATCATATATATGGTCATCGATTAGGGCATTTTTAACTACGGGACAATCATCTGATGATATACATTCAAATTTCTCATTATGGTTTCAACAACAAGTGCATCTGGAAGAACAAACTCCTATCAACATCCACTTAAGGCACTTATCTATGGGCCCGAGTAGAAGTTTCAAAGAATGGCACACCTATTACATCAATGGATACAAATTTCACACTGAATCTTGGACTGAAGGAAAAGAAACAATTAATAGTGGAGTTTGTATGAAAAGTGTCTCTGATAGTGGTGTAGTAGAAGATTTCTATGGCATAATTGAGCATATTTACGAAATTGACTACACGTTCCTATATTATGCGAAAAAAGTGGTGTTGTTTTACTGTAAGTGGTTTGGTCCATCTAGCAGAGGAACTAAAATCAATTTGATATCCAATACTGTAGACATTCGAATGAGCAAAAGATATCCACAGTTTGATCCATTTGCCCTGGTCCATAATGTAAGACAAGTGTATTATGTTCCTTATCCATCAACTGTCAGAAGCAAACAAGGTTGGTGTGCTGCAATCAAAACAAGACCAACTAGTGGAATAGAAGAAGTTGAAGCAGGTCAAAATGAAGAAGTTGCATTTCAAATGGATGAAATGTCAAATTTGGATCATGTGATTGGAGATGAGACTATTAGTCAACTTTGTCATGAGTCACACATTGGAGAAGAAGTTGATGAACAAGAAATAGATTAATTAGAGAACGATGAAGGCAATATTGACTTAATTCACTCATCAAATGACGATGACGATGATGACGATGACCAAGATGAAGACAATTAATTAATTAGGCATTATATATATATTTGTGTGTATATATATATGTATAATATTATATATTGTAATGTGAAATGAACGACAACTTATATATATATATTATATATATTTCTTTATTTATGTGAGTGTTAAAATTTATTTATGTATATTTCATTATTAATTAATTAATCTTATGTTAATTGTACATACACACATATATTATATTATATATATGTATGGATATGGATATATATATATATATATAGACATGACTTCAGTGTCGGGAGTAGGAGGTTCGGGAGGTTCTGATGGATCAGGAGGAGCAGGAACGGTGGCAATACGAGGAATATCCAAAACACCACGTGGTAAGAAAATAGTTGCTAAACCACGTGTTGTTAATTACCCATCTCTCATGCCGATGCCGACCATTGGTACTAGTGGTGGAGCTATTCCTCTATATCCGGAGGTCCCAGTAGAGCCTTATACCTTAGACGAAATAATGGAACCCGGATGTGTTGATTGCTACAACCGCATTGTCATTATTCTAGAAGGAGATGGGTATGTAAACTATGATTGATTAATTTAATTATGATTGTTAAATATTTTATTATTGCATATGTTACATTATTTTATTAATTAATTTTTATATTTAATTTGCATGTAAATTTTGAAGATATCTTCCTTTTAAATCATCTGCAAAGGCAATTGCTGAAGTCATACAAGAGAAATACAAAAAACTATGGTTGTCTTGGGGTGAGATAAAAGAGGATAAGACAACTCAATTTAGTGAAGTTGATCAGTTTTTACATTGTTTCAAAGTAAGTGATTACATTAATTTATTTAAGTACTAATTAATTATATATACATTTGATTGCTTAATTGAATTATATTTTTAATTTTTTTTAAATTTAAACAAACAACAGACTAAATGTACTTGGAAAAGAGAGCATGATGCCGTAGTTTTGGCTTCATTTGACCATCGCTTTTCAAAGCGTCTCTCATCTATGTTGTCTTACGCACGTAATAAGGGCGAGGAAAAACGGCCTAATTGGATTGGTGAAAATGTTTGGACTGTTTTGTGGAGGAAGTGGAACACAGATGCTTACAAACAGAAGAGAGAAAAAGCAAAGATTAATAGAGCATCTGAGAGGGGTACTAGTACTTATAAGGGAGGTTCCATGTCTGCTAGAGAAATTAAATATTATATGGTAATTAATTATTATTTATAATATATATCTATTAATTTTTATTCAATTAATCATCACATTTCACCAACTTATAAACTTGACATTAATTTAATATATATTTTAGGAAAAGCAACTTGGAAGGGAGGTTACTCAGGCTGAGATACATCTCTATCTTCATGTTAATCCTCAAACAAATGAGTATACTGATGAATTATCATAAACGATTCAGATAATTATTATATATTGATTAATATATATTAATTACACCTTTAAATTATTACATATTAATTATTAACTATTTTTATTTTTAATTTTTTTACTTTTAATATAGGAACAACTTCAACAAGTCATGAAAGAATGGGATGATCATCAAGCTACTCTTTCTCCTGCTATGCGAGCTGGTCCAATGCAGCGGAAACAATATGAGACCGCAAGTTTTATGAACATCAGTGGTGGCAAGTACAAAGGGCGTGTGCTGGGTGCCGTTACTTTATCATCAACCTTTGTGAAAGGTCCAATGGGCTATATTCAGACTGAGACGTCTTCTTCTTATGCTAGTACGGATCGATCTCATCGTCCGCCGATAGATAATCTTGACCAGTTAAAGGAGCAATGGGCAAGTGAGCAAGAAGAAAGGACACAACAGCTAATACAAGCCGCAATTGATAAATTGAATGAGGAATGGAAACAGAGGTTTCAAGAGCAGCAGCAGCAACAGCAATTTCAACAACAACAATTTTCATTTCCTCCTGTCTTTCATCAGCAGTTCCCGCCTCGGCCTCAATACTTGCATCAACAACCACTTTTCCAGCAGCAACAAAATTACTCTCAATACTCCCAGCAGCAACAACCGCCTCCAAATTTCCAACAGCAACCCTAGGATCCTTCGAACTCTGCCTTCCAGCAACAGCAGCAGCCAATGTTTCAACAACAACAATATTTTCATAATTATCAGTATGCTCCATATCTTCACATCAACTTCTTCAACCTCAACCAGATCATCAAACTGCATACCAACCAACTATGCCAACAATTGGGTTGATCAGACTAGATTTAAATCAACCTCAACCAGCTAGGGCTCCTCCTTTGACTAGTGGTGATGCCATTGAAGATGAAATTCAATTTCAAAACATGATGTCTCCTCCAACACAAATTAATAATACTTTTGAGGGACTTCTTTCGTCGGGTATGAATGCAGGAAATAATGATGGTGGGAGTGGAGCTGATTAGATGAATTATTATGAGGATTGATGTGATTTGAAGAATTTCATAATTTATTTTTGGGTTGTATGACATTATTGTGTCTTTAATTTCCACTTTGTAAGACATTATTTGTTAATTTTGGGTTTGTAAGATATTAATTGTTAATTTTGGAATGCATGTTTTATTTGATTTTGTCGTAATTTCTAGCTAGCTTTAATTATCATTAATATTATATTTTTATATATAATATTTATTTTAATTTTAATATTTAATATTTAATTTTAATATTTAATTTTAATTTATTTAAATTTAAATTTAATTTTAATTTATTTATAATTTAAATTAATTTAAATTAATGTTTAATTATAATTATAATTATTAATTTAAATATTTAATATTTAAATATTTTATTATTAATAATTTAAATATTTTGTTATTAATTTAAATATTTTATTATTTAAATTAATCTTTAATTTAATTATTAATCTTTAATTTTAATTTAAATATTTTATTTTAAATTTTTAATTATATTAAGATTAGTTTATTATATATTAAATTTAATTTATAATTACATTATATTTTAAATTTAATTTAAATTTTAATTTAATTATAATTTAATTATAATTTAAATTTAAATTTTAATATTATATTTATATTAATTTATTATATATAATATTATAATAAACTATTAATTTTGAATTTAAAAATTAATTTATTAAATACGTAATATTTTGTGGCGGCCTAAGCCCTCACAAAATATATAATTTTTTAATCAGCATGGCATTTGTGGCGGCCTAAGCCCTCACAAAGGAGGGAATTTGTGGCGGCCTGGGTCCTCACAAAGGTCCAATCAGAAAAAATCAGCTTATCCTTTGTGGCGGCCTATGCCCTCACAAAGGCAGACTTTTGTGGCTGCAAAAGCCCTCACAAATGTCATGCTTTTGTGGTTGCAAAAGCCCTCATAAATGCCAACCTATTTCAGACACTTTGTGGCTGCAAATGCCCTCGCAAAACTTTGTGACCAGCTTCTTTGTGGCTGCCAAAAGCCCTCACAAAATTCAACTTTGTGGCTGCTTCTACCCCTTTGTGAGGGCTTTTGGCCCTCACAAAAACCTTGATTTCTTGTAGTGACTGTACCTATACCAATATTGTCAGCTTGACATTTTATTATTGATGGGTTCCATGTACCATTTTTTGATGTGTAAATACTTTGGATTCGTATTTCAAAAACTATTCCGCTGCTTGTAAATTCTGTTGACTCATTTGTCATTGTGTACGACTTAAATATTTATCCAAAAGTATTTTCTCTTTCTTCGTTTGTTTTTAGGAATCTATTTTGAAAAAAAAAATACACTCTCGCTGTTAAAAATCGGGGTGTTACAACATGCAAGCACAAAAGGTAGTTGTTCTGGTGTGCCACCTATACTAGATAAAGAGGACGATATCCCATAACATTGTGAATTATATATTGATAGACATACTCATATTGTGGCATATGCTGATGTGTACAAGTTAGGACCCACTATACACAATCAACTTCTAAATAATGATATGGTGAGGGTTGTGGTTACGAAGGTGCTAAATGCAAATGCTCAAGTACCTGTGCCCACTGATGAGGTGTCAACAGTTGGTCAAGCCCCCAAAAATTTTATTCAATGGCCAAAAAGACTATTGCGACCTGTTTCTAATAAGGTATTCATTACACATAATTTTTTTATGTATTTAAATACTTGAGTCCTTTTAATTATGTTGGCTAATATAATATTTTAATGGTTTAGGCTGTTGAGGTATCAAAGAAAGATGATATTCCGCCAAAAAGACAAAACTTTCAACTAAATTATGTTGAACAATTGATGGTAATTACAATGAAAATGTCAAAGCCTTTAGAATTTAAGTTGGAGCATGGTGGAACTAGTTTTTTTTTTTCCTTCCATTGAAAGATGTTATAGAGTTGTGTATGGGTAAAGAAGAGATATGCATCACCATTTTACAAGTTTGGCTAACGTAAGTATATTTTATTTGTAAATTTGTAAATTTTGCCAACTTATGAATTTCATTTATAATGAAAATTAAGTTTCATATCTTAGGTATCTACATCGTTGTTGTATTGACTTAGGAAAGAGTGAAGTGTATGGATTTATTGATCCATGTTTCATCCAAAGTGAAAATGATTCAACTAATGCTCAAGTCCACGTTCAAAAGAAGATGTAGGAGGAAAAAATAACTTGTTACCTAGCACCTTATCTCATAAAGTAAGTATTTTCGATTATAGTCATCGTTTATAATAGAGAAAAATGAATATAACATATATTTAATTTTGTATTGTAGTCGTCATTGGCAATTGCTTATTATCAATCTTAAGGAGCGCAATATAGTTTTTATATGTTCATTGGGAACGAAGTCAGATAAAAAAATATGTCACATTGTTGATTTGTAAGTATTTAATTTATTTATATTGTTCATAAGTATTGTAATATGTTTTATAACACAATTTCAATAATTATTTTTATTTTGTAGAGTTTTCGAAGGTTATTATGAGTTGCTAGGTTTAAGAGTTAAACCGAAGATAACATGGAGTTTTCCTATAGTAAGTTGTTTAAAAATAAATAACTTCATTTATAATATTATAAAAATTTTATGCATTTAACATTTTTTTTGTGATTTCAATTTTAGAGTCAAAGACAAGCTTCAAATTATGAGTGTGGCTATTATGTCATGTTACATATGTTGAACACTGTAACAGCTGGTATTGTTGATTCATGGATGCAAGTACGTAAATTTCTTAAAAGTTGTTATGTTCGTATGATAAAAAATTATATGTTGTTATTGATTGAGTTTTTTTTTTTTTTCCAGATATTTGACGACTCGAGATCATTTCATCCGGATCAAATTAAAGAAATTCAAGAACGTTGTGTGGATTTTATTTTGGAATTAATTGAAGAAAATAACGGCGCTTGAATATATATCTATTGAATATTGCTAAATGTGATAACACAATTTCAATAATTATTTTTATTTTGTAGAGTTTTCGAAGGTTATTATAAGTTTCTAGGTTTAAGAGTTAAACCGAAGATAACATGGAGTTTTCCTATAGTAAGTTGTTTAAAAATAAACATCTTCATTTATAATATTATAAAAAATTTATGCATTTAACAATTTTTTTGTGATTTCAATTTTAGAGTCAAAGACAAGCTTCAAATTATGAGTGTGGCTATTATGTCATGTTACATATGTTAAACATTGTAACAGCTGGTATTGTTGATTTATGGATGCAAGTACGTAAATTTCTTAAAAGTAGTTATTGATTGTGTTTTTGTATGTTCGTGTGATAAAAAATTATATGTTGTTATTGATTGAGTTTTTTTTCCAGATATTTGACGACTTGAGATCATTTCATCCAGATCAAATTAACGAAGTTCAAGAACGTTGTGTGGATTTTATTTTGTAATTAATTGAAGAAAATGAAGGCGCTTGAATATATATCTATTGAATATTGCTAAATGTGATTTTGTAATTTTATTAATTGACATATAAATCATTTTTTGTCTTGCCAAGAGTGATTAGAAATGATAGACATTCTTTGTACTTTATATTTTGTATGAACTTCTATTACGGTATATTTTGGCTATTATATGGCTATATAAAATTGTGGTTAAAAGCACAAAATTTTAATTTGAAATTTAATACGAAATATTGTATTTATGTATGTATGGAGTAGAAGCATAAAAAAAATGATAAAATTATTATTAAAAAAAATATATTTTAACTCTATCTATTAAATCTGTTGATCAAAAGAACCGACTTAAAAAGATGATTTGTTGAACTGAATTTATGATGTTTAAGTCCGTTAAGTTGAACCGACTTCAAATGATGAAGTTCTGTTAAGTCGGTTAAAATGTACATTTTAAGTCAGTTCTGTGTCCAAGTTAACAACAAACGACTTAATAAACACGAATGTTTAAGTCGGTTAAGTTGAACCGACTTAAAAGGACGAAGCTCTGTTAAGTCGGTTCATAAAACGACTTAAAAAATAACGTGTTTATTAAGTCGTTTGCTGTTAACTCGGACACAGAACTGACTTAAAATGTACATTTTAACCGACTTAAAAAGATAAAATTTTACTGGTGAAAATTAATTAAATATTTAAACCTTTATTTTTTATATAAGTTATTTTGAAACTCAAAATTTAAATTACGGTTGAAGGTGGGTGTAGTACAAACTTAATGAATTTTGTAGAGATCCTTTTGAGAGACTATCGGTTAAACTTATATACATATATCGTTAACATAATAGATTGTTAAAAGATTTAGAAATAAATTTCTATTATCAAAATATAGATATTATTATTATTATTATTATTATTATTATTATTATTATTATTATATCACGATATTTAAAATTTTAAGAAATATATTTTTTTTTTTTAATTTTGTGTAAGATAAGCAACTGAATTCACAGAAAATTGTGCAACTATTTATTGTAACTGAGGCGGTGGGGCCCAAGACACTACCTTATAAGATCTCCAAAACCCTCGACGCTTTCTAATCAATGAACAAACCTCGCTGTTGTGTGTTCTCTCTCTGGCACGGATTTGGTGACAATTCAGTACCTACTCTTATAGAACAAAGGTTTTCTTTTATTTAATTTCGTAATTTGTATATATTCTTTCTTCCCCACTGTATGTATTGTAATTATGTCTAAACGATAGCTCCTTTAAACCGGATATCATAGATGGGCTTAATTGAGTACACTCTAACGATGAACATATGTTTCGGGTATGTGTATATATGTCTTTTGAGATCATTAATTGTAACATGGACAGTTCTTGTATATATCGAGAATTTTATAGTCTTCTATTATAATAACATGTTCATCATAGGCTTTGTTTTGGTTATCCTTCCTAATCTCTTCGGTTAATTCTTTAGGAATTTTGGAGGATATACGATCTACTCAGGGGCAATTTGGAAATTCTAGAATGGTTACACTTTAATTTCCGAATAGGTTTTCAGATGTATTTGAGATTTTTTTTAATCACATTAGTGTATATCTTCATCGATATGGTTTTTTAGATAAAGGCATCACACAGGCCTTCTATCAGTAATATTTCGACCCTAGTCATCGTCATTTTAGGAATAGCAGTTACTATTCCCTCTTTATTTCTGCCGTTTTATTTTTGTTATAACTAGAAAACCTTTTGTGGTTTTGTTTTAAGTAACGCTCTTAATAATATATTCACTATTGTCATTTGAGTAAAGGGGTGTGTCTAATATGTACTTCTCCAAAATTGTTCTTTTTATTATTTCTTTTCAAATTAAAAAACTGTTTTTTGAATAGCTAATCTAACAAACCTCAAATATTGGCTACAAGACAGCCGAAAATAGTTCTGAGATTGTTCGTGTTGCAAATTCTTCTTTAAGACTGTAAACAATAGTTAATTATAGAATTTTTATGATTATTATTTGCAGTATCCATCTTCACGTGCAAAGTGCAACCGAAAAAGAAAAAGAGAGGTTCAATACATGGCATCTACGCCAACATATCACAGAAATGAAGAGACTGAATTGTTAATACAAAATGAAGGAACAATTGCATCTAGACTGAGATCCAGTTTCAAAGTTGAAGATGTCAAGACATACCAAACTACACGAGAAATTGAAGGTAATCCCTAATTTTTTAGTAGAGTTAAAAACTTTTTTTTATTGAAAAATATTTATAGTACTAACATATATATATATATATATATATATATATATATATATATATATATATATATATAAAAGTACATATGTATTCATATACGTTGAAAATCAATTTCTAACTACTTTAACATAAATTAAGGTTTGTCTACCTGAATCTCTAAAAAAACTTTCAAAAGTAAACCTTTACCATTATTAGTAAAAACTGAATTTACAATAATAAAATAAAAAATATTTTATTAAAATTTATAAAAATTATATTAGTGCCGTCAAAAAAAAAAATGAAATAATCTCCCACTAAATATGGTAAAATATTAGAGTTGCTGTGCCCTCAACCTAATTATTTTGCTTTGCTTTCGTTAGGTAAGCCAAGTCGATTATCAAAGCATAAGAAAGAAAAAGGCATTAGTAATTCTTTGACTGAGAAGATGGGCGAACTCCCAACAGAAAAGGTTACCAAGAAGAGTAGTGATTCTACACCTAAGATTAAGAGGGTGGAAGAACTCAAAGATTTACCATCTTCAAAGAATGAGGTGGTTACTAAAGGCAAGGTTTCTCAACTCAATTCAAAGAAACAGGCAGAACTTGGCAAAATAGAGAGTTCTGTGGTCAACAGCGATGGATCCTTTCCTTATAATGATGAGAAGGGAAAGGAGATAGAGAAAGCTAAACTTTCAGAGAAACATGATAATAAGAAATCAATAAATGAACGCCCCGTATTCTATATTCGATGGAAAGGTACGTCACAATCTTTTATCAACAAGGCATTTATATTTATATTTTATATTTGACTTTTTTTATCATAAAAAAGTCGTTCACTTTTTATTTATGATCGCAGCATATCACTCACTTTATCCACATAAAATCCTCTTCATTTTTTTCTCTATTGATCTTCTTCATTATTATAGTTTAGAACGTTTTTTTTATTGTATAAAAATATTTGGATTATCAAATGTCGCATTATTATATTTTATATTTCAAAACATTGATAATAAAATAAAAGGGAGTTCAACTCTATTTTATTATATTATACATAAATATATTGGT
This sequence comes from Cicer pinnatifidum, assembly GCA_037974775.1. NCBI lineage: Eukaryota > Viridiplantae > Streptophyta > Magnoliopsida > Fabales > Fabaceae > Cicer > Cicer pinnatifidum. Next base: position 28,658,925 of record JBBPBR010000001.1, on the reverse strand, counting down.
TTTTTTTCTTTATTTGTGATCTGTTTTATTATATTATATATAGATATATTGGTTTCTTTTTTCTATATTTGTGAT
>JBBPBR010000001.1:28647452-28657995 GCA_037974775.1 Cicer pinnatifidum | reverse complement strand
TTAATTTTATAGGTTTTGTTTAAAAATTTTGATGAATTTTTATAAAAAGAAATGATTACATTGTTCATATTTTAAAATATAAAAGATTAAATTATCAATTAAAATTAAAATAAAAGACCAAATAAAAAAAAATAAAAGACTTAAACATTAATTGAAATTAAGTTAAGAGACAACATATGCTATTTAGTCAAAATTATATACCAAGATACCCGTTTTCTTACTTAGTTACAAGTCACCTTTGTACATAGTAACTTGCCCAATTTTACTTAGATGACTTCTTCAATAGATTTTTTTTCTTTTTAATTAACGAATTCGCCTTTTGAAAAATAGACTTCTTACATCAAATTTTTTTCTAAGTTAACGAACAATACAAATTTTATAAAAATTAATATTGAAGATGGCACCAGTACTACATTACCGATGTTTTCTCATGAGTTTATTCATCATGTGAGAAAACTTCGATAAAGTGGTACTAAAGGCCAATTTAGACATTAATTTTATCATAATTTTTATAAAATTTATGTTGTTATTTTTTATAAATGAATTATATTTTATATATATATATATATTTTGGTTAACTTAAAAAAAATTGAATATAAAAAGTCCTTTTCAAAAGGTAACTTATTTAATTAAAAAAATAAAACAATACCTTTACAACGTCGCTTTAGCAAATTTGGGCTAGCTTGATAGTTTTTTTTTTTCAATTAGAGCTATTGAATAACAAACAACTTCTTTAGAAAGTCTCTCTTGTAAATGAGACTTATCTGTATATTTTTCGAAAGGTATATTTAAAAGTAGGGGTAATATATATTTTTTAGAAAGGTATATTGATAAAATAATTTTTCGAAAACAATGGTTATTATAAAGAAAAACCCCAACTACCACTACTATCGAAATAACATAAATGTATAAGACAGAACTATTAATATATTTCAGAACTCTATATTATCTTGAACGACGTTTAAAATAATACAGAGCATCTGATTTGTGCTTCTCAATTATATTTTGAATATGTTTTCTTCAGGTTTGAAAAACACAAGTGCATGTTGGAAGTGTGCGCTGTGTGAGAAAGATATGGCATATTTAGCAAATGAAGAAGAACCGGAGCATTCAAATCAACTTGAAGAAAATGATCAGCTGCAATATTATTTATTCTCCTCCCATAGGACAGAGGAATTGCGTACCCTTTTACCAGAAGCTGCTGTTCTTCCATGTAGTCATGTTTTCCACGGCTCATGCTTATCTGAGTTGCAGCTAACTAATCTCACTGATCCTTCGTGCCCTTTATGTGATATGTCTTAGCATGTTCTGAACTTGATCCTTCACTTCTCGTCTCACTTAGCTTAACATTTTTTTGGTACTATTGTTTGGAATATTAAGAAACGATTTTTTTCATCTTATGCGTACGATCATTGAATGTTTAATTAAGGATTATTTGTGTACATGTTCTTATCTTGTTCAAGCGACATGAATTAAACAATGGTAAGAGGTCAATAACAAATTTTTTTTTGTCACAATAGTTGCCCGTACAATTGGGTTGCAGATAGAGAAATATATGATCAGTGTCCAATTTGGTTGAAATGTCTAGATGCTAACGGAGGCCCTAAGCCATTTTGTTTTCTTATTTGTGTGTTGGAACAGCCCCAGTTCATGGTATTTGTAAAGGAACATTGGGAAAACTTTAAGGTGGGAGGTTGTAAGTCCTTTGCATTAAAAGAAAAATTCAAAATGTTTAAAGAAAAAATTAAAGTGTGGTATAAAGAGACCTTCGGCTTCATGGATTAATTTGTCAATTGAAAAGGCTATTGTAGAGCTAAATAAATTGGATTCACTTGTAACAGAGGGAGGGTCAATTGATGTGCAACATAAGCAGCATGTAAATGAATAATTTGCCTTATAATAATTCTTTCAGGTCAGGTGTTTCTGTGAACTTGATGTTGTTTTGTTATATAAGCTTAACTAAAATTACTATGAGTTCTGCTTGTTTATTCATATAGTCTTGAATGATTATTGTTGCGATGTTTTTCTTCCGTAGTTTTTATTTAGTTGTAGTCATGATTTACTAATCTATAAATAAACTTGTGTTGTAGCGATAGATCAACCGTTTGGATATTAGAATAACTTGTGTTAAATTTTTTAATCTGTTAGTTTAGTTGTGTTACATTAAGTGTGTTACTACATACAAGTAAATCTCTAAGTCACATCATATATACTAGTAGCAATGGAAATGCTACTACTGCTCCTTCTTATGTTGATAGCTTTGGGATTACACTAGTTTGGAAATGAAATGACAAATGAAAAATAGCTAGCGTTGGAAAAATAATATTTTAATTGAGAGAATTAATTTGATCTTGTGCTTCATGTATGAGTTGGCACACTTACTTTTTTATCATATGAATTTCCTATAATGAACAAATCTCTTAATTATATTTAGCTACATAAAATACTATAATGTAATCTGCTTCATTTTTTCGAAAGTTAATTATGCTGCTAGTCAGGATTTAGGTGTTTATTTCTTTACAATTTCACATCCATCCATTAAACAATTGCGCTAATTAAGAATCCCCAACTCCAAATTCTTTCTTATTTTGTTATTTTTTTGTTGTGTATATGAAGAGTCTACAGAAATTCTTTTTTTAAGTTTAATTTGTTATTAATGAGATAAATTTAGGTTCATAAGGACATTAAAAAAAAAATCTAGGTTTAATTGCAGTTTTGGTCCCCCTATTTTAACTGAATCGCAAAAATTGTCCTCGTATTTTATTTCTCCCCAGTTTTAGTTCCTCAAACATAATTTTGGTTCAAAACAATGCCTCAAGATCTCATGTGCAACAATTGTAATTGAAATATATGATCATAAATGGTGTAATACACTACAAGAAAAAAAAAACGTTTTTCGGCGGTTAAAAAGGGGGTTTGCGGCGGTTGAAACCGCTGCCGTTTGATGTTTGCAACGGTTCTGCAACTGTCGCAGATTCGTGCGTCGCGAGGCCAGTTTGCGACGGTTCACAAAACCGTTGTTCCAACCGTCTGCAAAATTTGCGACGGTTCCTAACCGCCTCTAAATACAGTTTGCACAGTTAGAACCGTCGCTAAAAGACACTCAAATTTATTTATTTCTAAACAATAACGACAGTTATCAACCGTCGCTATATTTATTTTGAGGCAGTTTAAACCGTCGCAAACCTAATAATTTAAAATAAAAAAAATATGATACAATTTTTTCCTATTTTTAATCAATTAAAATAAGAAATATTCATAAATACCATCCACATAATTTAAATACATAATTAATAACTATTCCAAAATATATAATTTTTTCAAAAGAAATAACACCAATTCATACATTGAAGTTAACTAAAACAATTAACAAAGTAGTTTAAATATTCAAAACATTAGTGGAGTAGCTAAAAATACAAAACAACTCCATCAAACTTAGAAGTTCATCCAAATATCTAATTAGTCCCTAATGATGTTCCACGCATCAGGTTGGTGGCTGGACTCAGATGAACGTCTACCATCTATTGGCGATTCTATGTCCATTGCCTGAAGAAAAAAAACGTATATATTAACCTCAATGAATATTGATAAATATTGTCAAAACTAATTAACTAAATTTCTCTTATAGCTATAAGAAATCTTTACACAATTGATATTTTTAATCAAAGACAAACAGTTCTCACAAGATTTTTAAATAGGTTTGCTATGAAAATAATTTTACCTGTTTGTCTCTAGAATTTTGCATTTGCATCAAGAAAGCAATTTGCTCCTTCAACATATCAACTTCAGAATCCCTTTTCTTAAAGCCTATCAATTTCAGCTTGCATTTTCTCTATCTTTTCATTAGCTTCAGAGGAAGACATTGATCTTACAGAGTGAGAAGTAGATGTAGTAATTTGTGACAGTGTTATTCCATGTCCCATAGAACGAACATATCCAGGATGTTCTTTTCCAAACACATTAACAAATGCTTCATTTGGAGAAGGAGTCTTCCCAATTTCAGCTTGCAATTGTTCCTACGCAAACAGATAAAGCAAACTAAATTCCTCTCTATAATAGAAATGTCTAACTTTGCAACTCACTATTAAAATTATGCAATTATACAATTATTTTGAGACAAAGAAGTAGCATTTTATTTAGTCTCACTAGAGTAAGAAAAAGACCTTAAAATTTAATATTGGTGCCCTCTAAATGAGTTAACTCACTGCACTAATTCTTTTGGTAAAGAATTTAGAATAATCAAATTGCATATTTCAATTGTCATTACTCTCGTGCATATGGCATATTTAAATAACAATCCCATCAAGAAACTAGATATAGCATACAAACTAAAAGCATGAGAAACAGAGAGATTATATCGCCTAATATTATGCTCTCATGGTATATAGATTAACCATTTAACTATACAAAAGCCTCATCAAAGGTAAAAAGGAGAAAACCATAGTCCCTTCAATTAACCCCTGCCACTAAGGCAACTTCCACACAGAAAATAACACCTGCCACTAAGGCAACTTCCACATAGAAAATCACACTTGCCACTAAGGCAACTTCCACACAGAAAATCACACCTGCCACTAAGGCAACTTCCACACAGAAAATCACACCTGCCACTAAGGCAACTTCCACACAGAAAATCACACCTGCCACTAAGGTAACTTCCACGAAGATGCATATGCCATGCCATGAAAATGTAGTATGCAATAGATATATAACTACACAACCCACTAAGAATTATGCCACGTGCCTTCAAAAATCACCTTTTTAAAATCATCAACTCATTCACACATCATTAAGAACACATACACACATCCATATCATGACCATCACATATTCATGGATAAATAATGATAAAAATTATAACTTTCACCACATACACCTAGAGACAACAATTTGATATCATATAGGCCATAAGAATTTACACTTTAACATATATAACAATACAATTTCACACTCCAACCAATATACATAATAGGAATTAAGTCTTTTTGATCATATATCGCGTAAAATTTCATACTTTACTACATAGAATTCAAATATTAAATTTAATCTCATAAAAATTAGGGGTTTTATTAGTCTACATTTATTTTTTTTTAAATACAAGAAATCGCGATTATTTATTCCATGTCATTCAACTAACGGCCTAACAATAATCTGTGTGGGGAAAAGCCCTTACCTTGGCCGCTTTCCTTCCTAGTACAAAGCTCTAAGCCCCTCATAACGAAAAGATGTTCTAAGCTTTTGATGTCGAAAAAGAGGAGGTGATGGTGATGGTGGCTTGGATTTTTGGTTTTATTTATAAAAGGTTTTGTGAACTAGGGTTTGTAGTAGTGGCTAGGGTTTTAGTATTCTTTTCTTAGTGTTGGGCCTAAATGAGGAATAGGAGGGAGACAATATTATTTTTACTACTATTATGACTATTACTACTACTAATTCTATTATTATTATTATTATTATTATTATTATTATTATTATTATTATTATTATTATTATTATTATTATTATTATTATTATGATTATCTACTACTACTTCTGTTATTATTATTATTAATTATTACTATTACTGTTACTGTTACTCTTTTTCTTATTCTTATTATTAATGTTATTAATATTAAATAAATCCAACAATTACTAAAACTAATTTTTTTTAACACAATTTCAATACTAACGTTTTACCACTATTTCAAAACTAATATTTATAAAAAGTAATTTAACTAATTACTATTTGAAAATACATTAATAACAAAAACTCATTCACAATATTAACTACAATTATTACTATACTATTTTACAATAAACTCACATAACATACTACCATAATTATGGAATAGTCAAAACGATAAAATAATTAAATATAACACAAATAATTTATATTTATTACTAAATTCCAATAAATACGTTTAAAACCATCATATCATAGAAAATATATAGAAATAAAGATATTAATCACAATATTACTACCATCTCAAAACCATTAATTATAAAATAAATAATTAAAATATGAAATAGTCTTAAATAATTAAAATATAACTATGCACAATTTTATTATATAGTTTAACGTACATGAAAATATCACCACAAATATCTAATGCATATCTATATTTTAAATTCACTCAAAATCTTATCATCTAAAATACTTTTGCTAAAATACTATTATATATATTTTTTTAAAATAAATTAAATAACTAAATATAATATTTATAATTTATATAACTCATAAAATCAAATATATATGGTTATCAAACCATAAGAAACTCATACATATAAGGAGAAGTAAACATAAAATTAATCAACATATATTCTAAAATAATTTTAAAATCAAATTAATTTCTTTAAAATCCTATTTAATTAATAAAATAGTTTATCATGAAATTTGGGATGTTACAATTCTACCCAACTTACAAAAATTTCGTCCTCGAAATTTGTAATGACGAATAAGCAAACAAATATCTAAATTACCACAGTCAAAATCGAAACTTTGTCTCCAAAGGTATAATAAACATGTTGAAGGTATTCATAATTTATTTAAGTACAACATATCAGAAATCACTTGCATAGCATGATAGGCATTATAACATGAGTTGAAAACGCATATCACATTTAGCATTCAATTATGGACGACAATAACATAGAGTCACTCACTATAATCTACAAATAAAATATAACATATAAGCTTAATTAGTAATTACTTACTACATTTAATGGGGGTGAAATGAAACATATTTCAAGTACATACTCCATAATCATTAGTAACAACTATATCAATTAATGTAAGTCGAATAAGACAAATAATTATCACCCGTATTTTAATATTGAATAATATTGATAATTTCTGATTAATTAATTTTTTTTTTAATTTAGAGGATGTTACATTACTCCCCCCCTTAAAAATAGTTTCGTCCTCGAAACTAGCTAGACATAAAAAGATTCGTAAGGAAGTATTTTATTCGACGACTATATAGTAGGTTCAAGTTACACAATAAATCGTGCACTAGAGGAGTTCCCAGGAAAGAGAGGTGGGTCAACGGACCACTTAATAACCAAGTCTTTCCTTAGCCAGAATCCCACTAATACCACTTTTTACTATGTTACCCTTCCCTTCTATTATGGATATTCTAAAATTTTATATAGGTTAGAGGTTTAAAGCACTGTCTTTATTACAAAAATTAAATTATAACGACAAAAAAAAATAATTAAAGAATATTCATAACTATTATAATTCAATTAGTCTAATTAATAACATCATTCAAAGAAAGACCAATTAATTATTGTATTCTTTTAAATCAAATCAATCTAAATCAATACGCAATAATTCTACATTATAGAAAAATAAAACTAATCCTTTTATGATTCTAATTTTGAAGAATAATTCGATTCATGGTAATTAATTAATTATGGCATAAATATAGAAACAATTATTGCATACCGTCGAATTAAATTAAGAGTAGTAAATTATTAAAATTTCAAATCAGGAGTAGTAAATTCATAATATCATAATAATAAATTCATAAAGTTATTAAATCATAAGTATTAGCTTCGTAACATATAGACAATTAAAAAAAAATTAAATCACAAGTAGTAATTTCATAACGTCAATGAGTATCGGGTATTAAATTAAATAACACATAAAAAAAATTCAAATCCCGATTAATAAATTCATCACGTAACACTATTAAATCTATAACATTATTAAATCACATGTATTAAATTCATAATATATACACAATTATTTAAAAAAAAATCAAATCACGAGTAGTAAATTTTTAATGTCGACAAATCACGAGTATTAAATTCACAACGGACAAAAAAAAATTCAAATCACAAGTATTAATCCATAATATATGAACAATTTTAATATTAGATTCCTGAGTAGTAATGTCGTAACGCCATAATATTAGATTCATAACAATATTAAATCACAAGTATTAATTCATAACATATGAACAATTATAAAATAAAAATTCAAATTACGAGTAATAAATTCTTAATGCCAATAAATCATGAGTATTACCAAAAAAAAAATCAAATCTTGAGTAGTAAATTCGTAAGGTCATAATATTAAATTCATAAAATCATTAATCTTAAAATCAATTAATGCATAGAATCGAATTAAAACTATTTTCAATCATAGAAATTTAAGACATATATTCAATAACAAACTTCAAGGAGATTACACAATTAAAGATACATAATAGGAAATTATGTACTTACTAAAATAATACAAAAACAAAAATAGAAACCAAATAATTAACATAATTAGTGGTACCTAATAGCACTTTACAACAATTATTGCATAGAATCAAATTAAAACTATTTTCAATCATAGGAATTTAATGCATATATTCAATAACAAATTTCAAGTAGATTACACAATTAGTGACACATAATAGGAAATTATGCTATTACTAAAATAAAACAAAAACAAAAATAGACAATCCAATAATTAACATAATTAGTGGCACATAATAGCACCTTAAAGCAATTATTGCATATAATCAAATTAAAACTACTTTCAATCATAGGAAGTAAATGCATATATTCAATAACAAATTTCAAGTAGATTACACAATTAGTGATACATAATAGGAAATTATGCACTTACTAATATAAAACAAAAACAAAAATAGAAAATCAAACGATTAACACAAATAGTGGCACATAGTAACACTTTAAAAATCAGTAAAATCTAATAATTAGGGAAATAAACAATTAACACCATCAATGTTAAGATATATACGACATACACGAAGCGTCCCACCCCAAAAGTCCGAGAATCATTGCTCTGATACCATAATGTAACGCCCCGGATTTTTAATCCAGATCGTTACTAAAAATACTTATTTGTTAGAAAAGTCTATGAATTTTTTTTTTGTTTTTTGAATAATTAACATTTATTCATTTTACATAACTGGTAACAATCACGGTATTCAATATCGTTAAAAAAAAATATTTATTTCCAAAACTAAAATAATATGAAAACGATTATTTTAATCAAAAGAGAACCGCTTCAGTATTCATAGAATTGTAGTACATTTTAACAGTTTGTGACAAAAGATTAAAGTAACTTAAAAATATTGGGCAATTCCATTATTACAAAATCGTCTTGAAAGAAAAACCCATGTTTACCCCGCGTTCGCCACACGTCAATACTCATTAACTACTCTTGAATCTCCTCGAACTCATTAGTACCTAAAATGTTGTTGTAAGGGTCAATTTTTTTCCATCATCCACTTCAAACCAAAGCAAGACATATAGAAGAATAACACAAAACTCATAGACGCAAAAACTTCCCATTTAAAAGAAACAAATGAACAAACTAATAAATGATATATGAAAACATATGCATGATGAATGCTCCTAGAACTATATGATCCGAATATAAACCTGCCACTAAGGCAACTTCCACGAAGATGTATATGCCATGACATGAAGGTATAGTATCAAATAGATATATTCCAACAAACCGATAAATTGTATCTCAAAACATATGTATGATGAATGCTCCTAACACTACATGATCTGGATATAAACCTGCCACTAAGGCACATTCCACACAGAAGATCACACCTGCCACTAAGGCAACTTCCACACAGAAAATCACACCTGCCACTAAGGCAACTTCCACACAGAAAATCACACCTGCCACTAAGGCAACTTCCACACAGAAAATCACACCTGCCACTAAGGCAACTTCCACGAAGATGCATATGCCATGCCATGAAAATGTAGTATGCAATAGATATATAACTACACAACCCACTAAGAATTATGCCACGTGCCTTCAAAAATCACCTTTTTAAAATCATCAACTCATTCACACATCATTAAGAACACATACACACATCCATATCATGACCATCACATATTCATGGATAAATAATGATAAAAATTATAACTTTCACCACATACACCTAGAGACAACAATTTGATATCATATAGGCCATAAGAATTTACACTTTAACATATATAACAATACAATTTCACACTCCAACCAATATACATAATAGGAATTAAGTCTTTTTGATCATATATCGCGTAAAATTTCATACTTTACTACATAGAATTCAAATATTAAATTTAATCTCATAAAAATTAGGGGTTTTATTAGTCTACATTTATTTTTTTTTAAATACAAGAAATCGCGATTATTTATTCCATGTCATTCAACTAACGGCCTAACAATAATCTGTGTGGGGAAAAGCCCTTACCTTGGCCGCTTTCCTTCCTAGTACAAAGCTCTAAGCCCCTCATAACGAAAAGATGTTCTAAGCTTTTGATGTCGAAAAAGAGGAGGTGATGGTGATGGTGGCTTGGATTTTTGGTTTTATTTATAAAAGGTTTTGTGAACTAGGGTTTGTAGTAGTGGCTAGGGTTTTAGTATTCTTTTCTTAGTGTTGGGCCTAAATGAGGAATAGGAGGGAGACAATATTATTTTTACTACTATTATGACTATTACTACTACTAATTCTATTATTATTATTATTATTATTATTATTATTATTATTATTATTATTATTATTATTATTATTATTATTATTATTATTAT
>JBBPBR010000001.1:28605662-28647442 GCA_037974775.1 Cicer pinnatifidum | reverse complement strand
AAAAATCAGTAAAATCTAATAATTAGGGAAATAAACAATTAACACCATCAATGTTAAGATATATACGACATACACGAAGCGTCCCACCCCAAAAGTCCGAGAATCATTGCTCTGATACCATAATGTAACGCCCCGGATTTTTAATCCAGATCGTTACTAAAAATACTTATTTGTTAGAAAAGTCTATGAATTTTTTTTTTGTTTTTTGAATAATTAACATTTATTCATTTTACATAACTGGTAACAATCACGGTATTCAATATCGTTAAAAAAAAATATTTATTTCCAAAACTAAAATAATATGAAAACGATTATTTTAATCAAAAGAGAACCGCTTCAGTATTCATAGAATTGTAGTACATTTTAACAGTTTGTGACAAAAGATTAAAGTAACTTAAAAATATTAGGCAATTCCATTATTACAAAATCGTCTTGAAAGAAAAACCCATGTTTACCCCGCGTTCGCCACACGTCAATACTCATTAACTACTCTTGAATCTCCTCGAACTCATTAGTACCTAAAATGTTGTTGTAAGGGTCAATTTTTTTCCATCATCCACTTCAAACCAAAGCAAGACATATAGAAGAATAACACAAAACTCATAGACGCAAAAACTTCCCATTTAAAAGAAACAAATGAACAAACTAATAAATGATATATGAAAACATATGCATGATGAATGCTCCTAGAACTATATGATCCGAATATAAACCTGCCACTAAGGCAACTTCCACGAAGATGCATATGCCATGACATGAAGGTATAGTATCAAATAGATATATTCCAACAAACCGATAAATTGTATCTCAAAACATATGTATGATGAATGCTCCTAACACTACATGATCCGGATATAAACCTGCCACTAAGGCACATTCCACACAGAAAATCACACCTGCCACTAAGGCAACTTCCACACAGAAAATCACACCTGCCACGAAGGCAACTTCCACGCAGAAAATCACACCTGCCACTAAGGTAACTTCCACATAGAAAATCACACCTACCACTAAGGCAACTTCCACACAGAAAATCACACCTGCCACTAAGGCAACTTCCACATAGAAAATCACACTTGCCACTAAGGCAACTTCCACACAGAAAATCACACCTGCCACTAAGGCAACTTCCACACAGAAAATCACACCTGCCACTAAGGCAACTTCCACACAGAAAATCACACCTGCCACTAAGGTAACTTCCACGAAGATGCATATGCCATGCCATGAAAATGTAGTATGCAATAGATATATAACTACACAACCCACTAAGAATTATGCCACGTGCCTTCAAAAATCACCTTTTTAAAATCATCAACTCATTCACACATCATTAAGAACACATACACACATCCATATCATGACCATCACATATTCATGGATAAATAATGATAAAAATTATAACTTTCACCACATACACCTAGAGACAACAATTTGATATCATATAGGCCATAAGAATTTACACTTTAACATATATAACAATACAATTTCACACTCCAACCAATATACATAATAGGAATTAAGTCTTTTTGATCATATATCGCGTAAAATTTCATACTTTACTACATAGAATTCAAATATTAAATTTAATCTCATAAAAATTAGGGGTTTTATTAGTCTACATTTATTTTTTTTTAAATACAAGAAATCGCGATTATTTATTCCATGTCATTCAACTAACGGCCTAACAATAATCTGTGTGGGGAAAAGCCCTTACCTTGGCCGCTTTCCTTCCTAGTACAAAGCTCTAAGCCCCTCATAACGAAAAGATGTTCTAAGCTTTTGATGTCGAAAAAGAGGAGGTGATGGTGATGGTGGCTTGGATTTTTGGTTTTATTTATAAAAGGTTTTGTGAACTAGGGTTTGTAGTAGTGGCTAGGGTTTTAGTATTCTTTTCTTAGTGTTGGGCCTAAATGAGGAATAGGAGGGAGACAATATTATTTTTACTACTATTATGACTATTACTACTACTAATTCTATTATTATTATTATTATTATTATTATTATTATTATTATTATTATTATTATTATTATTATTATTATTATTATTATTATGATTATCTACTACTACTTCTGTTATTATTATTATTAATTATTACTATTACTGTTACTGTTACTCTTTTTCTTATTCTTATTATTAATGTTATTAATATTAAATAAATCCAACAATTACTAAAACTAATTTTTTTTAACACAATTTCAATACTAACGTTTTACCACTATTTCAAAACTAATATTTATAAAAAGTAATTTAACTAATTACTATTTGAAAATACATTAATAACAAAAACTCATTCACAATATTAACTACAATTATTACTATACTATTTTACAATAAACTCACATAACATACTACCATAATTATGGAATAGTCAAAACGATAAAATAATTAAATATAACACAAATAATTTATATTTATTACTAAATTCCAATAAATACGTTTAAAACCATCATATCATAGAAAATATATAGAAATAAAGATATTAATCACAATATTACTACCATCTCAAAACCATTAATTATAAAATAAATAATTAAAATATGAAATAGTCTTAAATAATTAAAATATAACTATGCACAATTTTATTATATAGTTTAACGTACATGAAAATATCACCACAAATATCTAATGCATATCTATATTTTAAATTCACTCAAAACCTTATCATCTAAAATACTTTTGCTAAAATACTATTATATATATTTTTTTAAAATAAATTAAATAACTAAATATAATATTTATAATTTATATTACTCATAAAATCAAATATATATGGTTATCAAACCATAAGAAACTCATACATATAAGGAGAAGTAATCATAAAATTAATCAACATATATTCTAAAATAATTTTAAAATCAAATTAATTTCTTTAAAATCCTATTTAATTAATAAAATAGTTTATCATGAAATTTGGGATGTTACAAGTTGCATCTTTGATTTGTAAGGTGGTCAATAACAAATAGTTACAATTACATAAGACTTCTATTATTTACACTTACATATTTTTCCTTGGCTTCGTCATTGACAAATGACCCATCAGACTTTTTATGACAAATTGAATACATTTCACCCCTACTGTATTTTCGACAATCTCTCAGTTCCTACAAGTAAACACACGTAATAAGTACATGTTCAATCAAGTATGCAATCAATAGTAGATTGAAAGAATCCTACCAAATCATCCTTCTTCCTTGCAAGCGTCTTAGAGCCTAATGTATGAAGGATCGTTAGCTTTTCTCTATTTGCAGCATTTTTATCAGCCTTCTCCTACAATGATAACAAATGACATAAAAAAACTAAACAATAGAAAACAAATGACAATGCAACAAAAGAATAGGTACCATTGTATTTGTAGTATGCCTGTATTGGACAAAAATAGCCCAATGGTCTTCATTAATAGAACGTGAATAATTTTTTAGATTTTCCACCAAAGAAAGATCCAACTTATAAAATTTCTTAAACAACCTACATCGTGCATCTCGCCATTTCTTTCCAAGGCTCGAAAGGATATATTTTTTGTTGTCTTCATCATCAACAACAAATTTTGACTAGCATAATCATAAAAAAAAGAAGATTAGTTTACAATCAAAACAATAAAGAATATTCAGTTGTTTATCATTGATACCTGTATTTTATCCTTAAAAATTTCATTTTTTCTTGTCGATGGAACTAATTTCCAATTGTCGTACATTATAGGAAAATCCTTAAACTTCATTGCAATTTAACCCAAAAAACCACCTAACAAACCAGCAGCTGATCCTACCGGTTGCCCATTTGAATTCCATCTTGTTATCATTCTGCTAACATTAGGAGAAGCTTCAAGCACGTCTGATACCCTTAAGTGTGTCTTTGAAATATGTCCCGCCTCATCTAACACATAAGTCAATGAAATATGTCATATTGAAATCATGTAAAACAATTAAATTTTATAAATTTAATTAGAGATTAGATAACATACTAATAACTTCTACAGTCCAAAATGTAGAATTCCTTTTTTGAGAAATTTCTGGCTCATCTTCTACCACATCTTCAGAGTGAGAGGATGTCTCTTGGACTCATCTTGGTGTTGTCACCTGAGAAGGTGTTGCTTTTGTCGGTTGCACAGTAGTTAGTGTTGTTGTCACCGAAGAAAGATGTGGTTCTATCGTTTGCACAACTAGCGATGTTGTCGCTTGAGAAGGGGGTGCTTGAGAAGGTGGTGGATTTGTCAGTTGCACTACAGTTGGTGGTGTTATCATCGGAGATGGTAGTGGTTCTATTGCTTGGAACGTTGGTTGTAAACCATGTCTCCGCAATTGCTTCTTTTTGGTTACTTCAAGATCTCTTGGTAGTATAAGCCTCGACCGACCCTTCGTGAAACACTACAATCATTTATTATTAATGTAAATAAATAAAAATCAACATATAATACGAATAACAAACATTTTGTATTTTTAGTTATGACGAACCGAGGTTTTTGAAATGGTAGAAGAAGATTTGTGAAGGGATTGAGAGAGATCAACTAGATTGAGAGCCTCCATCCTTTTTTTATTCTCTTCCATTGTTTTGCGTCGAATATCCTCATATGATGATTCCATTTTGTTCACAAGATTGAGACTCCAAACACACTTACACTGCAAACATTGATGACAACCAAGTTAGACTAATGCAAATAGATAAACAAATAGGATTTTCAAAGATGTCAAACATTTAGGATTTTCAAATAGCTAAACAAAAAAATTAAGACAATTACAAAAATGAGCACATCAAACACAACACAACAGTAAAAGAAAGTAGTAAAAAAATAACATAGATTGAAGAGTACCATGTCATAAACAACAAACAAGAATCGTTAACAATCGTAAATTCATATCATGATTGTTGTCATCAAAATCATCATTAAAAGTTGAAGTTTCAGGATCATCATCTATAGTCATTCTTGCCAATTGTATATGTGTGGTTTCATTAGAAAAAATGTGTTCCAAATTTTGAGATGGGTATGGTTCAATGGGTGCCATAATTTCATCATCTCCACCCATGTCATACAAGTCCCATGGCTTTAAATGAATAGGTATGCTCCATCCATTTTCCTTTTCATCATCCACATGATAAACCATTTGAGCTTCTGACGCTTTAATGAATGGCTCATCATCTTCATGTTCCCCAGTATGTATTAGTCTTACAAAATTTATAGAGGTAAAACCTAACTTATTAGTCTTAATGCCTCTTGGATTTGTGGTATTCGCCTATTTGCATTTCAACATGGGCACTTTGAAGCCATCATAGGAAAGCTCAATGATATCTATCAATCTTCCATAGTAAGGCACTCCTCCCAATCTCATTTGGGCATCACTATTGCTTCAATAACTTCGTGTTCTGAACATGCCAAAAACTCCACTATTTTGAGTTTTTAATAAATTGTCTCGTTCCAATGTTCGAAATTTGAATCCATTGACATTAAATGCAGTGAACCTTCTAACATTATCAGAAGGACCTTGAGCAAGACTAACGAGAACATTTTTATCTGATCCACTAATGTTGTCGAGATTGTTGCAAATCTGAACACCATAAAATATACAATTAGTCACATTCTTATTAAAAATCAAAGCAACTCCATCATCAGTTTTGTCATGAACACTAACACGATTGCGGAACCAATTAGGAAATTCTCTATAAACCTTCTTGTCTACCTCAGAAGTACTCCTTGCACCACTCCTCATTTGGCTTCGAATAATACTTCGATATTGCCTATTTGGTTATTTCAAATTAGATGTATAGGAAAAAAAACATAGTGGTAAATAATACAACTATAATAAAATTACTTACCTTAGATAGTAGTCAACTATGATGCAATTTGTTAAAACATGTCTATGAGCCTGTAACTTTTCAATTGGTGTAAGTGTGTAGTATGAAGAACCACCAACCGATTTTCCAACTCTAGGAAATAATTCCGCTACACGTGAGTCAGTTTGTATCTCATTAATAGGCTCATCATCTACACGACCAAGTTGATTCCATCTAGTCTCAATGTTTTCTATATACCTTGAACAAAATGTAAGAATCTCTTGTACAAGGTATCCTTCTGCAATAGACCTGTAACACCCCGATTTTCAAAGCGAGAGTGTATTTTTTTCTTTCAAAAGAGATTAAATTAAAACAGAGAAACAAATAAAGAAATACCTTTGGATAAATATTTAAGTCATTATAATTTATAAGCAGCGGAAAAATTTCTCGAAATACGAATCCAAAATATATACACATCAAAAAGTGGTACATGTAACCCATCGAAAATAACATGTCATGCTGACAATATTAGTATAAATAATGTGTTTGTTCATGCTATAATAATCTCATTTATTCATTCGATAGTGCCTTAAAAGTTTATCGATCTCAAAGAGGTGCGACAGTGTCGAAGCAAAAGTCTAATAATATTACATGGATCCCAATAAAGTGCCCTCGTCAAACAAACAACATCGACTGTGGGTACTATGTATTGAGATTCATGAAGGAGATTGTTGACAAGAATAAAACTATTATCCCAGAAACGGTACGGTATTTTGATTATATGATTTTCATATATAAATTATCTATATATTTGATACTAACTTAATATAATATGTTCAATTTTTATATTGCAGTACTTTGACAATTCCACTCCATCATATTCTCAGCAAGATCTGATGGAATTAAAGGAGGAATGGTGTGAGTATGTGCTTGAAATGAAAATTATTTAATTTTCTGGGAAATAGCATGCTGCTGGGCAAGGGATCTGAATATTATATGGTGCATAGTTATTATATGTATATGAATATGTTGTAAATTAGGTTCAATGTATATTTAGTTACTTATGTTGTAAATTACTGTGTTATAGGGTAATATATATGTATTATATTGTGTGAACTGCTTATTGTAAATTACTGTTACAGGGTAATATATATGTATCATGTTGTAAATTACTGATTCTGGTTGTGTTGTGTTGTGTGAACTGGTTCAAACTAATTTTGGATATAAAGATAAAAGACAGCGCTTTATAAAAAAAATGCCATAAAAAGCTAAAAAAGCGCTTTTCAAATATATACAGGGCTTTAAAAAAAAATACACCTTTTACAGCTCTTTTTTAAAAAGCGCTGTACAATGTGCATCTGGGTGAACGTTTTACAGTGCTTTTTGTAAAAAGCGCTGTAAAAGGTACCCCAAAATATATGAATTATGGGTATACCTTTTATAGCGCTTTTTTGAAAAAGCGCTGTAAAAGGTACCCCAAGATATATGAATTATGGGTATGCCTTTTACAGCGCTTTTTGTAACAGGCGCTGTAAAAGGTGCATAACAAGCGCGCGTTATACATGAAATATGGGTATGCCTTTTACAACATTTTTTTAAAAAAAGAGCTGTAAAAGGTGCATAACAAGCGCGCATTATATTTACATGATTTATAGCGCTTTTTTAAAAGCGCTGTTGTATCTTTTACAGCGCTCGAATCCACAACGCTTTTTTTTTTTGAAAAAGCGCTGTAAAATGCTTAAAAAAGCGCTGTAAAAGGTAATTTTTGGCGTAGTGTCCTTCAAAAAAGTTCATTTCTGTCATTGGATTAACATTTAGGTAATTTTCGTCCTCCCTAGGGTTATTCTAGTGCTATAAAGGTTTTTAGCCAATCTTGTGCTTCCAATAGGTGGGTTTGTGTCTTTGCATTAACATTAAGGTTATTTACGTCTTCCATGGGCTTATTCTAGTCCAACTAGTGTTTTTAACGAATCTTGTGCATCTCATAGGTATGTTTGTGTCATTGGATTAACATTTAGATCATTTTCGGCCTCCCTTGGAATATTTTAGTTCATTTAGGGTTTATAATCAATCTCGTGCATCCAGTAAGTTCATTTGTGTCATTGGATTAACATTAAGGTCATTTTGGTCCTACCTATGCTTATCCTAGTCCAATTATGGTTTTTAACGAATCATATGCATCCATTAGTTGGGTTTGTGTCATTGGATAATCATTTAAGTCTTTTTCGCCATCTGTTAACTTATTATAGTCAAATAAGGGTTTTTAACCAGACTTGTGCATCGAATAGGTTCATTTGAGTCATTGGATAAAAATTTAGGTCTTTTTCGTGGTCCATAGGCTTATTCTAGTCCAATAAGGGTTTTTAATCAATCTTGTGAATCTAATAAGTGTATTTGTGTCATTGGATTAACATTTAGGTCATTTTTGACCTCCCTAGGCTTATTCTAGTTCAATTAGGGTTTCTAACCAATCTTGTCGATCCAAATTGTGTTTTTGTGACATTGGATTAACATTTAGGACATTTTGGTCATCCCTTAGCATATTCTATTCCATTTAGGGTTTTTAACTAATCTTGTGCATCCAATAAGTTCATTTGTGTCATTGGATTAACATATAGGTATTCTGTTCCTCCATTGGCTTGTTTTAGTCGAATTAGTGTTTATAACAAAACTTGTGCATCCAACAGGTGTGTTTGTGTCATTGGATTACCATTTACGTCATTTATGTCCGCCCTTGGCTTATTATAGTCCAATATGGGTTTTTAACCAGTCTTGTGAATATCGTAAGGTCAATAAGGGTTTCATACCAATCAACTTTATCCAAAAAGTTTATTTGTGTCATCGGATTACCATTAAGGTGATTTTCGTCCTCCCAAGGCTTATTCCAGTCCTATCAAAGTTTTTATCCAATCTTGTGCATCCAATTTGTATGTTTGTGTCATTGGATTAACAATAAGGTTATTTTCGTCCACCCTAGGCTTATTCAACTCCAAGTAGGGTTTTTAACAAATCTTGTGCATCCAATACGTGTGTTTAAGCCATTGGATTAACATTTAGGTCATTTTCGTTCTCCGTAGGCTTATTTTAGTCCAATTAGGAATTTTAACCAATCTTGTGCATCCAATAAGGTTATTTGTGTTATTGGATTAACATTAAGGTCATTTTTGTCCTCCCTAGGCTTATTTTCCTCCAATTAGGCTTTTTAACTAATCATGTGCATCCAATAGGTGTGTTTGGGCCATTTGATTAACATTTAGCTCATTTTTGTCTTCCCTTTGATTATTTGTTTCATTGGATTATCATTCAGGTAATTTTCGTCCTCCCTAGGCTTATTCTACTCCAATTAGTGTTTTTAACCAATCTTGTAGATTTAATAGGTTTTCGTCCTCCCTAATCTTAATCTAGGCCAATTAGGGAATTTAACCAATCTAGTGCATCTAATAGGTGTATTTGTGTCATTGGATTAACATTTAGGTCATTTTCGACCTCCGTAGCCTTATTCTAGTGTAATTAGGGATGTCAACCAATCTTGTGCATTCAATAAGTCCATTTGTTTCATTGGATTAACATTTAGGTCATTTTCGTCATCCCTAGGCTTATTCTAGTCTAATTAGGTTTTGTAACCAATCTTGTGCATCCAATAGGTGTGTTTGTGTGATTTGAATTACATTTAGGTCATTTTCGTCCTCACTTTTCTTATTCAAGTCCAATTACGGTTTTTAACCAATGTTATGCATCCAATAAGTTCATTTGTGACGTTGGATTAACATTTAGGTCATTTTCGTCCTCCTTAAGCTAATTCTAGTCCTATTAGGGGTTTTAACAAATCTTGTGCATCCAATAGGTAAGTTTGTGTTATTGGATTGAGAGTTAGATCATTTACGTTCTCCCTTTGCTTATTCTAGTCCAATTCGGATTTTTATCCACTATTGTGCATTCAATAAGTTCAATAGTGTCATTGGATTAACATTTAGGTCCTTTTCGTCCTCCCTAGGCTTATTCTAGTCTAATTAGACTTTTTAACCAATGTTGTGCATCAAATAGGCGTTTTTGTGTCATTTGATTAACGTTTAGGTCATTTTCGTCCTGCCTAGGCATATTCTAGTCCATTTATGGTTTTTTGACCTATCTTTTGCATCCAATAGGTGTGTTTATGTCATTGGATTATCAATTAGGTATTTTACGTCCTCCCTTGGCTTA
Organism: Cicer pinnatifidum; assembly: GCA_037974775.1. Classification (NCBI taxonomy): domain Eukaryota; kingdom Viridiplantae; phylum Streptophyta; class Magnoliopsida; order Fabales; family Fabaceae; genus Cicer; species Cicer pinnatifidum. Next base: position 28,637,475 of record JBBPBR010000001.1, on the reverse strand, counting down.
TTCCAGTCCAATTAGGATTTTTAACCAATTTTGTGCATCCAATAAGTTCATTTGTTTGATTCGATTAACATTCAAGTCATTTTCTCGTTCCCTAGGCTTAGTCTAGTCCAAATAGAGTTTTTAACAAATATTGTTCATCCAATAGGTGTGTTTGTGTCATTGAATTAAAATTTAGGTCATTTACGTCCTTCCTTGACTTATTCTAGTCTAATTAGGGTTTTTAACCACTCTTGTGTAGGGTGAATATGACTTCTAATATATGCAATTTATAATATTACCAAGCAGTTTAACAAAATGCAATTTTATTAAACTAGAAACAATCACGGTCCAAAGGAGTTGTTCTTAAGCAAAGGTTTACTGGTACATGTATGATCTAATAACGAGTGCAGCGAATACTTTAATTTGTTAAATAGATTGATCAAGATACAACATGCCAATTTTAACAATTCAAGCAATATCAATTAATCCAGAGTTATGACTAAAGCATGCAGTCAAGATTAATCAAACAATCATACCATGAAAGATTAGAATAAGAGTAAGGGATAGAGAGAAGTGCACCGATATTTTTATACTGGTTCAGCCGCCTTGTGACGGCCTACGTCCAGTCCTAAGATCAACGATCTTAGCCTTTTCCAATAGAATCTCAAAGAGTCAGTTTACAGATGTTCCAGCTCCTTGCCTATCAATCTTAAACTACTCTCCCTATTCTATCTTTCACAACCACTGTATCCCAGAGTTTTTTCTCTAAACTCTTCCAAGATCACACTGCTTGATTTTTCACGGTCCTTTGTTTATAGAATATTTGTTATGGAAAAATACAAAATGAATTACATAATTTGTCTTCAATCCCTTGCAATCAATCTCACACAAGAAGCTGTTCTTCAATATGAGTGTTTGTGAGATCTCTTTCGTTTTCTCTCAAGAAGTCTTTTTCAGCCCTCAATTGATCATCAATAATCGTTGGTTCTTGGTCTGAAAAAGTGTTATCAAAAGTGTTAGAACGATTCAGTATGCTATGACTGTTATGCAAACTTATTCTCCAAAAGTTATGAGAGAAATTGATTGAAGACAGTTTATATAGTTTCTGAAAAACAACAGACAAATCGATTTGCCAATCGATGTATTAAATTAATAAAAAGGCTCAATCAATTTCCCAATCGATTATCGCGAGTCTTGTTTTTCTTGAATCTTGAAACTACATAAACTAATCGATTCCCTAATCGATTATTTTAAAGTATCTTTCAGAAAATTAAGTGCAGTTCATAATGGATTCGATTGCCTAATCGATTACATATGTTTTGTTCCAACAACGAGATCAAAACAATCGATTGCTTAATCGATTCATTAATTCACCCAAGCGATTCATTTAATCACATAATCGATTTGGCCATATTCTGAGTGTTCCCTGTAATTCAAAATTTTCGTCCAATCGATTTGGTTCAAATCAGGAATTTTGCTTATTTCAAATAAATCAGTGTGCCAATCGATTAGGTGTTATGTTTCTGAAAGAATGACTTTACCACATAGTTCAGTTCAATCGATTACCTAGTCGATTGATACTAAACTTGTAATCAAAAGTAATTGTCACAATGGATGGTCCAATCGACTGTGTTTGTCACAGACCAAGTTCCTTTTAAAAATTCATTTACGAAATCGATTTGCCAATCGATTAGCTCATTGAATGACCTGGCCCTGTGACTTGCATAATCGCTTTTTACAAACAGTTTTAGTCTTGTGATTGGAGCCATCGATTTGCCAGTCGATTAGCCTGCTAAATGGCTTGTCTCTGACTTGCACAATTTTTAACAAGGATGGTGCCAGTCGATTGCCTAATCGATTAGTCTAATCACAGACTAAACATTTTCCTAATCTATTTTCTCAGTGAAAATTCCAACTTTGTTGATTCCTTGAGTTCCAAGCCATTGTCTCAAGTGTGTAGGGTTAAGTTGTTGTTCCTGAAATCTTACACAATTTAAAATGATAGATATCACAAGATGTGTGAACATTGTATGTTTGTTAATTATGTCAAAATCAAGATCAAGGGGACTCAGGTCCAACAATCTCCCCCTTTTTGATTAAGTGACAAACATACAATTTTAACTTGAGTAGTACATTTCAAGATATAGCATTGCAATTACTGTAAAAATGTGCTCCCCCTAAATATAGTCAGTATGTAAACAGAGCATGCTATTGACAGTATCACAGTTATCACCTTTGCAGTATCACAGTTATCTAATAGTATCAGAGCAAAAAAAATAACTGTATCAGAGCGATCTACAACCTTACTATGTAACCGTATCAGTATCAGAGTAACACTTTTAGTGTTAGCCAATAGCAGAGCATATCAGATCAATTTGATAGGAGCAGATTAACTTCAAACATAAATGCAGGTTTTATAAATCATCATAATCATAAGTTTATAAACCATAATACAAGTTATAAATTCTCTCCCCCTTTGTCAATTAATGCAAAAAGCACACAATGGAGAGAGCATTAGCAGATATATTTTCTCCCCCTATGTCAGTAAACATTTGCACTGGTGAGTTGGAGAAAAAAATTATAGCAGATTGTGGTAAACATGGTATAAAAAAACATTAAGCCAGGTTAACAGAGCAAAAAAAATAGATTGTAACAGATTATGGCAGTAGAATATAGTGCAATAGAATAAACTTGATCATTTTTCATAAACTCCAGCAGCTTAGCTAGAGCCTCTGTATTGGCTGCAGCAGGTTCAGCTTGCTCCGCTTGTGGCTGAGTTGGTTTTGTAGTCGGCTGCGGTCGGATCCAGATGTCGTGTACTCTCTTCAATTTCATTTGATTTACGCTTGTTTCACCAAAGAAAAGAGTGGTTCTAGAAGATTCTTCATTGACTAATCACACTTTGAAATGTCTCAGAATCTTGGTGATCAATTGTGGGTAGGGAAGTACCAGCTTTCCCTGTGCTGCCTCCAACATGTGCCTGAGCACAATCCATGTCCAGCTCATCTTGATCTCTTTGGACATCCCCCACAACATAATCAAGTCCAGCTTCTAGACTACGGCATGGTTTCTGGATCTGGGAACGAGCATCCGGGTCATGGTATACATCAACATCTATTGATGTACCTTCATATGACCAATCTGGAGCCAAATAGTTTCGACAAAGCCGTCGACCATCATGTCCTTCACAGCGGTGTGACGATCAAACGAGGCTTCCCGACCTTGATCTACAACATCAGCTTCAGAACTGCCGTCAACTGACTTCCCATGGAAGGGCAGTCCTGACAACTCTGAAAAATCTTCAAAGGACATAGAGATCCTTTTGCCCTTGACTTCTGCTTTGAAGCCATTATCTGTATGTTTGAAGGTAGAGTAGAATTCCCTGACCAACTTTGGATAAGTTTCAAGTGTGGAGGAGAGAAAATTTTCAAGACCATGCAATCTCAAATGGTTTTGAAAGGTAAAACCATCTAAATCAAAGTAGGTAAAATCCAGAGCCCTAGCCTCATGGATTTTTCTTTTTAGGAACTCAGAAGAGATTGCAGATTCTGTAGCTTTATACTTGGTGGAAGGAGTTTTCTTTGAAGCAAGAGAAGAGATTGTTTTCTTCTTTTTCTGAGGTGCCACCTTCATAGCATCAGCCATGAGCTTCGCAGCAGGAGGCTCCTTTCTCTTCTTAGACTTTCCGTGATCAACAACGACAGCTTTGCCTTTGTCTTGCGCGACAATTTTTTGGGTTGGTACAGACACCCTCCTTGAAATAGTTGGAGGTGGGGAAGGAGTACGCCCACTAGATGAAGAAGATACTGAAAGTGGTGGTGTTCTGGGCTAGGTTTGCTTAACTCGAGCCATTTCAATGTGTAATTGAATGAAGAATAATATTGAGGATAGTTTCGAAGATGAAGAAGATGAGTGACAGCAGAGAAGAGTTGAGCAGAACTGGAAATTTTGGGATGAAATCGATTTAGGGTTTAACAAGGTTTATATAAACCTGTTCACAATCGATTGCTTAATCGATTTACTTAAACCCTTGCACAGGTCCAATCGATTTCCAAATCGACTATATTACCATTGCTAGGGAATGGTAATCGACTAGGTCATAATTACACCGTAACGGCTAGTAAAAAAACTGGCAACGGTCATTTCGTGAATTGATTCCCAAATCAATTGTCTTTATTTACTCAATCGATGTTCCAATCGATTGTGCATATCAGGTCAGAAGGTTTCTAATCTCAGCATCGATTTAGCAAGCGATTCGATAAAGTGAGATTTTGAACAAATCGATTTCCACAGCGACGCTCGGGATTGAGGTTGGAAAAATTTCACAATTTTGAAGTCTGGGATAACCTAAATCGATTTAGCAATCGAATATTTAAAGTTCAGATTTCAAAACATTTGAGTCAATCGATTATGCAATCGATTGTGTAAGGCCAATATCCAGTGTATTCACAGGATAATCGATGTAAAAATCGATTTAGCTCAGGGATCAGATTTCACTGGGATCAAACTTACCTAGGTGTTGTTTGCCATTGTTCAAAACAAAGCACTTACAACCAAAGACCCTAAAGTAAGAAATATTAGGCTTTCTACCCTTGTACAACTCATAAGGAGTTTTCCTAAGAATTGGCCTAATCAAAACTCTGTTGACAACATGTGTGGCAGTGTTAATTGCATCATCCCAGAAATACTTAGGAATATTTGAGTCTTTAAGCATAGTCCTAGCTAGCTCCTCTAAAGACCTGTTTTTCCATTCCACTACACCATTTTGCTGTGGTGTCCTAGGGGCTGAATACATATGATGGATACCATTATGTTCATAGTAAGTATCAAAAGAATCATTTTGGAATTCACCTCCATGATCGCTTATGATTGACATTATTTTCTGACTAGTTTCGTTTTGTACCAAGTCTGCAAACCTTTTAAAAACAAAAAACGTGTCACTTTTATGAGTTAGAAAGAAAGTCCATGTGAATCTGGAATAGTCATCAACTAACATGAAGCCATACATATTACCACCAAAACTCCTCACTTGAGATGGACCAAAGAGGTCCATGTGAATCAGCTGCAAAACCCTATTGGTTTTGACCATGTCTATTGGGGGAAAAGAAGATTTGACAAGCTTACTTCTTTCACAAGAATCGCACAATATATCCTTAGAAAACTTTATATTTGGAAGACCTATGACTAACTATTTACTAACAAGTCTATTCAAATGATCTATATGAATGTGTGCAACACATTTATGCCATAACCATGTTTCATCAGCATTTGATAATAAGCAACAAACAGAATCAGCAGGCATGGCATTTGAATCCAACATGTAGATATTGTTAACTCTATCACCAACCAGTTTGATGCTTTTATCATCTTTATGCTCAATTATGCAAGAAAGTGGTGAAAAGCTTACTTGAAAGCCATTGTCACATAGCTGACTTATACTTAGATGGTTATGTTCCATCCCTTCCACGTATAAGACGTTTTTAATGATTGCAGTCGATTCGCTGCCTATGTCACCACTTCCACAAATCTTACCATTATTGTTATCGCCGTATTTAACAAATCCACCTTCTTTTAGGCTTAGGGACAGGAACATTGACTTGTCCCCTGTCATATGCATTAAGCATCCACTATCAAGGTACCATTGGTGCCTTGTGGATCTCAAGCATACCTGCAACAAAATCAAAATTTAGGTTTAGGTCCCCAATATAAATTGGGTCTTGGGGGGTCAGTTTCAAACTTGGGTGTCTTGACCTTCCAAATCAGTTTACATCCTCTATTGGCAAGTTTTCTAAATTTGCAATTGTAAACATAATGTCCTTTTCTACAACAGACATTATGCATACTGTTTTGGTTTGACAAAGACATTATGCATATGACTAGATCTGCCATGGTTCTGGTTATGCTTAACATGCCTATATCCAATTCCATGTTTATTGTGATTATGTGTAGCATGCATATTTGGTTTATAGCCTAGTCCAGATTTCTCATTGAAATTCCTTTGATTAGCAAGAAGTAAGTCTAACTGGTTTTTACTACTGTTAAACTTGTCTAGATCATTATGCAATGCATGATTTTCATTTTTCAGATTTTCATTTGTATCCTTAAGGGAATCATGCACAAATTTAATCTCATCATACAATATGCATTTCTCATCTAGCAACTTCTTAGTACAAATCAACTTCTTAATGGTACTAACATACTCATCATGTAATTCACTAAATGCATTTTATAGCTCATCATATGAAGGATTAGATGAACTTTTCCGAATCTGAGTCTGTTTTAGCCATAAGACACAAATTTGCTTGTTCTTCTTCAGAAGATGAAGATGATTCGTTGTCATTATCGTTCCATGCAACATAAGCTGTTCTTAGCAGTTCTGAGGATTTGGGGGCTGGTTCCTTGTCTTTGTTCTTAGCAGTTCTGTTTTTGTTTTGCAGCTTGTAACACTCAGACTTTAAGTGTCCTGTTTTTCCACATTCATAGCAAGATATTGTCTTGGTGTCATTTGCTTTAGAACTTGCTGGTTTTCTGAATTTATTGTCTTTCTTTTTCAGAAATTTCTTAAACTTCTTGAAAAGTAATCCAAGCTCTTCATCATCCTCACTGCTTGATTCACCTGAACAACTCTCTTGTTCAACTTTTGATTGGTGTGCTTGAACTTTCAGAGACAACCCTTTCCTTTTCCTGTAAATCTGCTCAGATTCATTGAGTCTTTGCAATTCCATCTCATGCTCCCTCAATTTTCCAAACAGTGTAGCTATAGCCATACTTCCAAGATCGTTTGATTCTGCAATGGAAGTAATTTTTGGCTGCCATTCCCTAGTTAAACATCGCATGACTTTACTGATTTGTTGATTATTGTCTATTTCTTTTCCTAATGCATTCAGGTTGTTGACAATGTGTGTGAATCTGGTTTGCATGTCGTTAATTGATTCCTCTTTCTTCATGCTAAACAGCTCGTATTCATGCATCAAGGTGTTTACACGAGCTCTTTTCACATCTGTGGTTCCTTCATGTGTATGTTGAAGGGTGTCCCACATCTCTTTTGCTGTCTTGCAGTTAGAGACCCTGAAAAACTCATCAGCAGAAAGTGCAGAAGTTATAATATTCTTAGCTTTTGCATTATAACCTACCTTCTTCTTATCATCCTCAAACCAGGCAGCCCTGGGCTTAGGAATGAAAGAATTATCAGTTCCTGCAATTTTTGGCACATAAGATCCTTCTAAAACAGCATCTAATATGTCTATGCTAGCAACCTCTAAGAAAATCAACATCCTATGTTTCCAGTAAATATAGGCGGCCCCATTAAAGGCAGGGGGCCTAGCCAATGAAGCACCTTCACCTAAAAACTCTACAGAAGTCATCTACTTTTTATGAGAAAAACTCTAAAAAAAGACAGGCTCTTGATGCCAATTGTAGGATGAATATGACTTCTAATATATGCAATTTCTAATATTACCAAGCAGTTTAACAAAATGCAATTGAAGAGAGTACACGGCATCTGGATCCGACTGCATCCGACTACAGAACTAGCTCAGCCACAAGCGGAGCAAGCTGAACCTGCTGCAGCCAATACTAAGGCTCTAGCTAAGCTGCTGGAGTTTATGCAAGCTCAGGCAGCTCACAACGCTAAGATGCAAGCTTCAAATGCTCGAATAGAAGCCTCTTTGAAAACACTCCAGGCTTTTATGACCTCTGTTGTCCAAGATATTGATGCAATTCAATTACATTTGGGCATCAAGCTCTCTTTTGAAGATGTTGCGGATATTGGCCGACAAGCAGTAGAGGAACCAAACCCAACTACCCTAGATAGTCCTGAACCTCACGACCATACATCTTCAAAATTAACAAACATACAATGTTCACACATCTTGTGAAATCTAACATTTTAAATTGAGTAAGATTTCAGGAACAACATCTTGTGCATTCAATAAGTTCACAAGTGTCATTGGATTAGCATTTAGATCATTTTCGTCCTCCTTAGGCTTATTCTAGTCAAGTTAGGGTTTATACCAATCTTCTGCATCCAACAAGTTCATTTCAGACATTAGATTTACATTTATGTCATTTTCATCATCCCTAGGCTTATTGTAGTCCAATTAGTATTTTTAACCAATCTATTGCATCCAATAGATGTGTTTGTGTCATTGGATTAAAATTTCGGTCATTTTTCGTCATGCCTAGGGTTATTCTACTCCAATTATGGTTTTTAACCAATCTTGTGCATCCAATAAGTTCATTTATGTCATTGGATTAACATTTAGGTCATTTTCGTCCTCCCTAGGCTTATTCTAGTACAATTAGGCTTTTTAAACAATCTTCTGCATCCAATAGTGTTTTTGGGTCATTTGATTAACATTTTGGTCGTTTTCATCCTTCCTATGCTTATTCTAGTTCAATTAAGGTTTTAACAAATCATATGCATCCAATAGGTTTGTTTGTATCATTAGAGTAAAATTTAGGTCTTTTTTGTCCTCCCGAAGTTTTATCTAGGCCAGTTAGGGAATTTAACCAATCTTGTGTATCCAATAGGTGTGTTTGTGTGATTTGAATTACATTTAGGTCATTTTCGTCCTCCCTTTTCTTATTCAAGTCCAATTAGGGTTTTTAACAAATGTTGTGCATCCAATAAGTTCATTTGTGACGTTGGATTAACATTTAGGACATTTTCGTCCTCCCTAGGCTAATTCTAGTCCTATTAGGGGTTTAAACAAATCTTGTGCATCCAATAGGTAAGTTTGTGTTATTGAATTGACATTTGGATCATTTACGTCCTCCCTTGGCTTATTCTAGTCCAATTCGGATTTTTATCCATTGTTGTGCATTCGATAAGTTCACTAGTGTCATTGGATTAACATTTAAGTCCTTTTCGTCCTCCATAGGCTTATTCTAGTCCAATTTGGCTTTTTGACCAATCTTGTGCATCGAATAGGCGTGTTTGTGTCATTTGATTAAAATTTAGGTCATTTTCGTCCTGCCTAGGCATATTCTAGTTCATTTAAGATTTTTTAACCTATCTTGTGCATCCAATAGGTGTGTTTATGTCATTGGATTAACAATTAGGTATTTTACGTCCTCCGTTGGCTTATTCCAGTCCAATTAGGATTTTTAACCAATCTTGTTCATCCAATAGGTGTGTTTGTGTCATTGAATTAAAATTTAGGTTGTTTACGTCCTTCCTTGACTTATTCTAGTCTAATTAGGGTTTTTAACCACTCTTGTGCATTCAATAAGTTCACTAGTGTCATTGGATTAGCATTTAGGTCATTTTCGTCCTCCTTAGGCTTACTCTAGTCAAATTAGGGTTTATACCGATCTTCTGCATCCAAAAAGTTCATTTCAGACATTAGATTTACATTTATGTCATTTTCATTCTCCCTAGGCTTATTGTTGTCCAAATACTGTTTTTAACCAATCTATTGCATCCAATAGATGTGTTCGTGTCATTGGATTAAAATTTACGTCATTTTCGTCTTGATAGGGTTATTCTACTCCAATTGGGGTTTTTAACCAATCTTGTGCATCCAATAAGTTCATTTGTACATTGGATTAACATTTAGGTCATTTTCGTCCTCCCTAGGCTTATTCTAGTACAATAAGGCTTTTTAAACAATCTTTTGCATCCAATAGGTGTTTTTGTGTCATTTGATTAACATTTAGGTCATTTTCATCCTTCCTAGGCTTATTCTAGTGTAATTAGGGTTTTTAACCAGTCTTGTGCATCCAATAAGTTAATTTTTGTAATTGGGTTAACATGTGGGTCATTTTTGTCCTCCCAAGGCTTATGCTAGTCCAATTAGGGTTTTTAACCAATCTTGTTCGTCCGATAGATGTGTTTGTGTCGTTCGATTAACATTTAGGTCGTTTTCGTCCTCCCTAGGCTTATTCTACTCAAATTAGGATATTTAACCAATCTTGGTCATCCAATAAGTTCATTTGTGTCATTGGATTAACATTTAGGCCATTTTCGTCCTCCCTAGGCTTATTCTAGTCTAATTAGGCATTTTAACCAATCTTGTGCGTTCAATACGTCCATTTGTTTCATTGAATTAACATTTAGGTCATTTTGGTCCTCCCTAGGCTTATTATTGTCCAATTAGGTTTTGTAACCAATCTTGTGTATCCAATAGGTGTGTTTGTGTGATTTGAATTACATTTAGGTCATTTTCGTCCTCCCTTTTCTTATTCAAGACCAATTAGGGTTTTTAACAAATGTTGTGCATCCAATAACTTCATTTGTGACGTTGGATTAACATTTAGGTCATTTTCATCCTCCCTAGGCTAATTCCAGTCCTATTAGGGGTTTTAACAAATCTTGTGCATCCAATAGGTAAGTTTGTGTTATTGGATTGACATTTAGATCATTTACGTCCTCCCTTGGCTTATTCTAGTCTGATTGGGATTTTTATCCACTATTGTGCATTCGATAAGTTCACTAGTGTCATTGGATTAACATTTAAGTCCTTTTCGTCCTCTTATTCTAGTCCAATTAGGCTTTTTGACCAATCTTGTGCATTGAATAGGCGTGTTTGTGTCATTTGATTAACATTTAGGTCATTTTCGTCCTGCCTAGGCATATTCTAGTTCATTTAAGATTTTTTAAGCTATCTTGTGCATCCAATATGTGTGTTTATGTCATTGGATTATCATTTAGGTATTTTACGTCCTCCCTTGGCTTATTCCAGTCCAATTAGGATTTTTAACCAATTTTGTGCATCTAATAAGTTCATTTGTTTGATTCGATTAATATTGAAGTCATTTTCTCCTTCCCTAGGCTTAGTCTAGTCCAAATAGGGTTTTTAACAAATCTTGATCATCCAATAGGTGTGTTTGTGTCATTGAATTAAAATTTAGGTCGTTTACGTCCTTCCTTGACTTATTCTAGTCTAATTAGGGTTTTTAACCACTCTTGTGCATTCAATAAGTATACTAGTGTCATTGGATTAGCATTTAGGTCATTTTCGTCCTCCTTAGGCTTATTCTAGTCAAATTAGGGTTTATACCAATCTTCTGCCTCCAAAAAGTTCATTTCAGACATTAGATTTACATTTATGTCATTTTCATTCTCCCCAGGCCTATTGTTGTCCAATTACTGTTTTTAACCAATCTATTGCATCCAATACATGTGTTCGTCTCATTGGATTAAAATTTACGTCATTTTCGTCTTGCCTAGGGTTATTCTACTCCAATTGGGGTTTTTAACCAATCTTGTTTATCCAATAAGTTCATTTGTATCATTGGATTAACATTTAGGTCATTTTTCGTCCTCCCTAGGCTTATTCTAGTACAATTAGGCTTTTTAAACAATCTTTTGCATCCAATAGGTGTTTTTGGGTCATTTGATTAACATTTAGGTCATTTTCATCCTTCCTAGGCTTATTCTAGTTCAATTAGGGTTTTAACAAATCATATGCATCCAATAGGTTTGTTTGTATCATTAGAGTAAAATTTAGGTCTTTTTCGTCCTCCCTAAGCTTAATCTAGGCCAATTAGGGAATTTAACCAATCTTGTGCATCTAATAGGTGTCTTTGTGTCATTCGATTAACATTTAGGTCATTTTCGACCTCTGTAGCCTTATTCTAGTGTAATTAGGGTTTTTAACCAGTCTTGTGCATCCAATAAGTTAATTTTTGTAATTGGGTTAACATGTCGGTTATTTTTGTCCTCCCAAGGCTTATGCTAGTCCAATTAGGGTTTTTAACCAATCTTGTTCGTCCGATAGATGTGTTTGTGTCGTTCGATTAACATTTAGGTCGTTTTCGTCCTCCATAGGCTTATTCTACTAAAATTAGGATATTTAACCAATCTTGGTCATCCAATAAGTACATTTGTGTCATTGGATTAACATTTAGGCCATTTTCGTCCTCCCTAGGCTTATTCTAGTTTACTTAGGCATTTTAACCAATCTTGTGCGTTCAATGCGTCCATTTGTTTCAATGGATTAACATTTAGGTCATTTTCGTCCTCCCTAGGCTTATTATTGTCCAATTAGGTTTTGTAACCAATCTTGTGTATCCAATAGGTGTGTTTGTGTGATTTAAATTATATTTACGTCATTTTCGTCCACCCTTTTCTTATCCAAGTCCAATTAGGGTTTTTAACAAATGTTGTGCATCCAATAAGTTCATTTGTGACGTTGGATTAACATTTAGGTCATTTTCGTCCTCCCTAGGCTAATTCTAGTCCTATTAGGGGTTTTAACAAATCTTGTGCATCCAATAGGTAAGTTTGTGTTACTGGATTGACATTTAGATCATTTACGTCCTCCCTTGGCTTATTCTAGTCCAATTCGGATTTTTATCCACTGTTGTGCATTCAATAAGTTCAATAGTGTCATTGGATTAGCATTTAAGTCCTTTTCGTCCTCCAAAGGCTTATGCTAGTCGAATTAGGGTTTTTAACCAATCTTGTTCGTCCGATAGATGTGTTTGTGTCGTTCGATTAACATTTATGTCGTTTTTGTCCTAATTAGGCTATTTAACCAATCTTGTGTTTCGAATAGACGTGTTTGTGTCATTGGATTAACATTTAGGTCATTTTCGTCCTGCCTTGGCATATTCTAGTCCATTTAAGGTTTTTTAACCTATCTTGTGCATCCAATAGGTGTGTTTATGTCATTGGATTAACAATTAGGTATTTTACATCCTCCCTTGGCTTATTCAAGTCCAATTTGGATTTTTAACCAATTTTGTGCATCCAACAAGTTCATTTGTTTGATTCGATTAACATTGAAGTCATTTTCTCCTTCCCTAGGCTTAGTCTATTCCAAATAGGGTTTTTAACAAATCTTGTTCATCCAATAGGTGTGTTTGTGTCATTGAATTAAAATTTAGGTCATTTACGTCCTTCCTTGACTTATTCTAACTAATTAGGGTTTTTAACCACTCTTGTGCATTCAATAAGTTCACCAGTGTCATTGGATTAGCATTTAGGTCATTTTGGTCCTCCTTAAGCTTATTCTAGTCAAATTAGGGTTTATACCAATCTTCTGCATCCAAAAAGTTCATTTGAGACATTAAATTTACATTTATGTCATTTTCATTGTCCCTAAGCTTATTGTAGTCCAATTACTATTTTTAACCAATCTATTGTATCCAATAGATGTGTTCGTGTCATTGGATAAAAATTTACGTTATTTTCGTCATGCCTAGGGTTATTCTACTCCAATTGGGGTTTTTAACCAATCTTGTGCATCCAATAAGTTCATTTGTATCATTGGATTAACTTTTAGGTCATTTTCGTCCTCCCTAGGCTTATTCTAGTCTAATTAGGCATTTTAACCAATCTTGTGCATTCAATACGTCCATTTGTTTCATTGGATTAACGTTTAGGTCATTTTCGTCCTCCCTAGGCTTATTATTGTCCAATAAGGTTTTGTTACCAATCTTGTGTATCCAATAGGTGGGTTTGTGTGATTTGAATTACATTTAGGTCATTTTCGTCCTCCCTATTCTTATTCAAGTCCAATTAGGGTTTTTAACAAATGTTGTGCATCCAATAAGTTCATTTGTGACGTTGGATTAACATTTAGGTCATTTTCGTCCTCCCTAGGCTAACTATAGTCCTATTAGGGGTTTTAACAAATCTTGTGCATCCAATAGGTAAGTATGTGTTACTGGATTGACATTTAGAACATTTACGTCCTCCCTTGGCTTATTCTAGTCCAATTAAGATTTTTATCCACTGTTGTGCATTCAATAAGTTCACTAGTGTCATTGGATTAACATTTAAGTCCTTTTCGTCCTCCCTAGGCTTATTCTAGTCCAATTAGGCTTTTTAACCAATCTTGTGCATCGAATAGGCGTGTTTGTGTCATTTGATAAACATTTAGGTGATTTTCGTCCTACCTAGGCATATTCTAGTCCATTTAAGGTTTTTTAACCTATCTTGTGCATCCACTAGGTGTGTTTATGTCATTGGATTAACAATTAGGTATTTTATGTCCTCCCTTGGCTTATTCCAGTCCAATTAGGATTTTTAACCAATTTTGTACATCCAATAAGTTCATTTGTTTGATTCGATTAACATTGAAGTCATTTTCTCCTTCCCTAGGCTTAGTATAGTCTAAATAGGGTTTTTAACAAATCTTGTTCATCCAATAGGTGTGTTTGTGTCATTGAATTAAAATTTAGGTCATTTACGTCCTTCCTTGACTTATTATAGTCTAATTAGGGTTTTTAACCACTCTTGTGCATTCAATAAGTTCACTAGTGTCATTGGATTAGCATTTAGGTCATTTTCGTCCTCCTTAGGCTTAATCTAGTCAAATTAGGGTTTATACCGATCTTCTGCTTCCAAAAAGTTCATTTCAGACATTAGATATACAATTATGTCATTTTCATCCTCCCTAGACTTATTGTAGTCCAATTAGTGTTTTTAACCACTCTATTGCATCCAATAGATGTGTTTGTGTCATTGGATTAAAATTTAGGTCATTTTCGTTCTGTCTAGGGTTATTCTACTCCAATTAGGGTTTTTAGCCAATCTTGTGCATCCAATAAGTTCATTTGTGTCGTTGGATTAACATTTAAGTCATTTTCATCCTCCTTATGCGTATTCTAGTACAATTAGGCATTTTAAACAATCTTTTGTATCCAATAGGTGTTTTTGGGTCATTTGATTAACATTTAGGTCATTTAAGTTCTACCTAGGCTTATTTATGTCCAGTTAGGCTTTTTAACCAAACTTTTGCATCTATAGTTTTTAAATCCTAAATTATACAATTTATGGTATTTGGTGTTAAATGGAAGACACCAAATACTAAATTATACAGGGGCTCAGTTATTTTTAATTGGAAGACTGTACCTATACTAATATTGTCAGCATGACATGTTATTTTCGATGGGTTACATGTACCACTTTTTGATGTGTAAATATTTTGGATTCATATTTCGAGAAATTATTCCGCTGGTTGTAAATTATATGGACTTAAATATTTATTTAAAGGTATTACCTTATTTATTTTTTTGTTTTATGAATTTATTTTGAAAAAAAAAATACACTCTCGATTTGAAAATCGTGGTGTTACATTGTGGTATCAGAGGTTTGGTTTTGGATTTCTTTGGGGCTGTGGAGCTTTGGTTATAGATTGTAGGTCAACCTGTAGGTTGAGAGTCGTTATATGATCATGCGTCGGGGTAATTGGTCTGAGTTGTCAGACCAGGGATAGTTATTATGTGTTGATATATTCGAAACTTAGTTTCGGAATTATTCGAAGTGGTGTTAACACTCTTCTTGATGTTGGTTTTTGGGAACAACGTTGCAAGAATGAACGTCAGTGGGGATGATCAAATGGTTGAAGCTACAAATAACATGGATGTTTCTGCTGTTGCACAGACAACTGTAAAGACTTTGTTGGATCTGGAGAAGAGGGAAAGAGAGATATATGCTATTGAGTCAAGAGGATTCAAAGATTTTTCGTCATTACCATCCTCCAAAGTTCAAGGGTGATGAGAACTCAGGAAAAAGACTTATAAGGGATTTCAAGTAAAGATCTAAGTGGAGGACTGTTGTTAAGAAAAGTATAAGATGCTTTCTTGATAGATTTCAGGATGAAACTAGATGACGTTTGACAACTGTCAATGAGATGTGAACATCATGGAATTGTTGAGAAGATGAGGCTTCCATTTGGAATTGCATTGGTGCTTAGGTGTCAATGAGAGAGACTGGTATTGAAGTTAAGGGAGCGCTGCACATTAGGAGTAAATACTCCTTTGGTTGGATAAAATACGCTTTGAGGAACAGTCGATACCTTGAGGGGTGAAGTGGAGCATTCGACTTAGACTAGATTCGCAACTTGGATTATTAAGTATAAATCTCATGAAGAGTATAGGAGTGAGACTATATATATTTTGTTGATAAGTGACAAATCTCTTCGTGGTTTAGGAGATAGTAAGTATGGATAGTGATATCGGAAAAACATAATGAGTTAAGCCTTGATGTATTTAACTCTATGTTACCATTAAGTAGAATTTGAAGTATCGAGTACGAGAATACTTCGAGATTGCAGTAATATAAATTTTGAGAGTCTATTAAAGGATGGAAATTACTAAGAGGATGTTAATATTTTGATAGGTCGGAAGGATTATTCGAGATTTGATTTGGGACCCTAAGATGGTTGATTTTCTTAGTTGATGATTTAAAATCCACAAGGTTGGATGGAGGACCAAGTAATGCTTAAAACATTCATAATCGAAGGAGTTGAGGCAGACAAGTGATAAATAATTCATGTTAAGGATGGATGTGTTTGGAGATTTTGAGGATTAAAATTTTAGAATCCTATTAAATGATAGAAAGTGAAAAAGAAGAGATGTAACGAATGATTTATGATTTAGTTGTTGATCTTGGGAAATCAAGTGCTGAGATTTCAAATGATTGTTTCATTGACTAGATGGATGATAAAAGGTACGTGGATCTATGAGATATTTTACTACAAAGTATGAGGAGGAAGTTTACAGATAATTATTTCTTACGAAATACTTACTAGGAACAGTTGAGAAGTCGTTCTTTAGAACGTCCGAATGTTAGCATTCTTTCAGTTTATATATCGGTGATGGTTGAAAAGGAATAAGAATCCAACGAGTGAACCAAAATTTGGAAAATGTGTCAAGAAAACTTGTTGGAGCAGCACATAGAGATCTAGCTTATGACGGTCAAAGATTGAGGAAAGGAATTATCTCTCCTATAATTCAGACAATGTTATTATAAGGGTATGTCAATTATATACAAGCACTACTTAAGTGCATGTCATGGAGGTTGCTATTGTGTTCGCCAATCAACAGAGTTAATTAGCGATGCTTGATTTATTGAAATCACTATAATGAAGATGTATCAAGGTTCAAGGTAGAAATTTAAGTTTTGTATAAATGGAAAAGTGATAAAGGGAATACAATGCGGTTGACCTGTCATAATGAAAGGATAATCATCAAGTTGCAAATGAAGGACGCAACGAAATTGAGAAGTATCAGAATGAATGTTGGCAGTAGATGTAAGAGAATTATTTTTGAGTTTGTGCAGAATTGCGAAGTATGTAAGAAATTTTCTAGTGAAGCGTGAATTTGAGGCGTTAGACATGAGACAAATGTAGACCTTGATATGTGAATTAAATTCAAGTTGGATTTTGTTGGAAACGTGACTCTTGAAATGAAGTACTAAACTGAAAAGAAGGTTGTATGTCCTAAGTAGTATAGTCTTTGGCAGGATTTCGAAAATATTTGAGGAAGCTTAGATCACCAAGCAGATGTGGGGATAGAGTTATTAAAGTTATAATTGGAATAACATACTGATAAGGACACTACGGTTGACGTAGTTGTAAAGCTAAAGAAAAATCGAGGATTTGTGGACAATGGAGAAATTTAGGAGTCTTCGACTATAGTGATTATTTTGTGCTCAGTGTGTTGGTGTCATACTTAGTGTTTCGGTTTGGTACCAAATGGATGTTTTGTACCAACTGGATGCAAATGAGACTATGTGACATAGCTATGGGAAATTGTGCCTCGTCGACAGGATCAAAGTTATAGGAAAATATGAGAAACTCAGTGGACTTTGAGAAGCTAGTGGACTGCTTGTACATTAGGATAACCTCAGTTGTAAGTTGCAAGGAGCGCTATTACAGTTCGGTTAAGATAGTCTAAGCCACTATCATGGTTGTTGGTTATTTATTGACAAATTGAGAGACTGATCATCCTTAATCTCTTGTTGATAGTAGACAAAATCATGTTGAATGGAACGGACGAGCCTTACCGACTATGGATGTGTGAGAAGTTATTAAGCACCCTATGAAAATGGGTAGGCAACACTTTTTTCGAGAAGGCCGGGTGAAACAAGTTGTGACTTGTATGTTGATTTTGAGTACAAACCTAGTGTGGATTGTTACTCGTACTTTAAGTTTCGAGGACGAAACTAATTTTAGGGGGGTAGTAATGTAAGACCCATAGTTTTTAAATCCAAAATTATACAATTTTAGGGTATTTGGTGTTAAATTGCTTAGGCTTTTAGCCCAGTTTTCGGTATTTAGTGAGTTAAATGCCGAAAATATATTTTTGGAAATTGGATTAAAATTATTTGTCGAAGAATAATTTGTTTAGGTTTACGAAGAATTCAATTCTGGGGAGCTTTGTTAAAAATATCTCGAGTTGCTAAAAACTGTATCTGTCAATTGAGTTGCGATGATAGTAGATATTTTTAACAAAAAGTTGTTTGGAGAGGTTATGGGTGAAATGGTAATTTAATAAATTTTAAGATATTTGTTAAGTTATAATTAATATATATAATTACATATATATGTTTGTTTGGAGGGAAAAAGAAAGGAGATAGGAAAGAAAGAAAAGGAAATAGAAAGAAAGGAAATTAGAAGGAAGGAAAAGCAAAAGAAATAGAATCCTTCTTCTTCCTCTGCCTCGCGAACACCCCTTCTCCCCCTTTTCTTCTTTCTTGGTTTTGCTTCCTTTTTCTTTCTTTGAGTTCAAGAATAGAAACCTAAGGATTAGTGGGTAAGAAAGTAAGGATTTCTCAGCTTCATACTTCCTCGTTGTTTCGAAAACGAAAAAAAACGGTGTTAGGGATTTTAAAACCGTCAAACACAAACCTCCCCGTTTCTTCTAGATCTAAGCTTCGTTTCGCGAAGAGATAGAAGGGGAAGTTATTCACCTCCACACTACGGTGCTAGTGAACCAACTTTGGAAGCGACGTTGCGACCGAAGATTTTACCGGATTTACTCGCGGTACCGTAATCGCACGTTAAAGCTAATGTGAAGGTAAGGGCTCCTTCCAAACTTTTAGTTTGCATTTAGGGACTTATCTGTGTTGTGTGGAAAAGAATTTTGTTAGGTTTGGAGTATTGATTTGGGGAAAATGAATCTAAGGCTTTATGGGTAAAATTATAGAGTTAGGTTTTGGCGATATTGATGGATGTTTCGTGGAAAATGAATTTAACTCATTTGTGTATAATTTTGAGTAAATGAAATATGATGTGTTGAGTGGTATGTTGTGATGATTGTGTTCATCATATTTGACGTATTCATAACTAATGCTTATGAAATTTGATATGCGTATGTTGGATTTTGTGGAGAAATGAATTGACGTGTTTTGGTGTGAGTTGTGGATTGGATCTGATAATAGGTTTGAGTTTGTTTTGTGTGGAATTTGAAAACCATTAAGTTAAACGAGTATTAAGAATGGCGAATCTCTTAATGTCTATGTTTACTTAATGTTGTCGTGGAAACCATTAGAGTTAAACGAGTATTAAAAATGGGGAATCTTTTAATATCTCTGATTACTTAATGTTTGTTTGAAAATCGTTTAAGTTAAAAGAGTATTAAGAATGGGGAATCTCTTAATATTTCTGTTTACTTAATGTTTGTTTTGAAAATCGTTTTAGTTAAACGAGTATTAAGAATAGGGAATCTCTTAATGTCTACGTTTACTTAATGTTGTCGTGGAAACCATTAGAGTTAAACGAGTATTAAAAATGGGGAATCTTTTAATATCTCTGTTTACTTAATGTATGTTTGAAAATCGTTTAACTTAAAAGAGTATTAAGAATGGGGAATCTCTTAATATCCTTGTTTACTTAATGTTTGTCGTGGATGGAATCAGTGTATGCTCATGCATTTCGTTTTGGTAAATCGTGCTGACCCGTGATAGGTGGCACCTCGGTAAACAGTACTGACCCGTGATAGGTGGTCCGTTTACGATTTATGTTTTTGGTAAATTGTGTTGACCCGTGATAGGTGGCACCTCGGTAAATAGTACTTTGGCCTGTGTTAGGCGGTACATTTACGATTTACGCTTTTTCTTTTAGTAAATCGTGTTGACCCGTGATAGGTGGCACATCGGTAAACAGTACTGACTTGTGATAGGTGGTACATTTATGATTTACGCTTTTTAGTAAATCGTGCTGACCCGTGATAGGTGGCACCTCGGTAATTGGTACTTTGGCCTGCGATAGGCGGTACAATTATGATTTACGGCCCTTCGAGGAGAGTTTTGGTTTGGAATTCCGAGTCCATGCATTTTGGCATATACGCATTGCATTAGGGTGCTTGGCACACGAGTCGTGTTTGATCCAAGTTTATGATTGAGTGTTTGAACTTGAGATGTCGTGGTAATTGTGTTGAAATTGCTAAGTGTTATGTATCGATATTGTGCGTAAGTGTGATTGATTGTAAAACTATTTCGAAACTCAAGTTGTCATGGTGATTGTGTTGAAATTGCTAATTGTTATGTTTTAGAGTTGTGTGTGAATGTGATTGAGTTAGTTTATGTAGTTTTAGAAAAACATGCAGGGAAATCGATTCCCAAATCGATTCTATTAAACGCTATTCCTCAAAATCGTTTTGGCAATCGATTGGATTTATTACATGAGCTCAGCCATTTTGACAAAATCGATTTGCCAATCGATTTGGCCATTACAGGAGCTCAGCCATTTTGACAAAATCGATTTGGAAATCGATTGGCTTTAATACAGGGGATCAGTTATTCATTAAATCGATTTCCCAATCGATTTAATTAAGCCCATAGTTCAGATTTCACTAAAAACTTCCATCCAAATCGATTTCCCAATCGATTGGCTTAGTAGAAATTCTTATTTTGAGTTAGATAATTGATTGCTCAATTGGTTCATCAATGGATTGGCCTGTGGTTTATTCCTTGATCTATTTAAGACTTATTTTGACTTCATTTTTATTTGGCAAGCATTATATGATCTTTTAGCATATGAAAAACCCTTTTAAGGTGCATGCTAAGTTGAAAGGGTATTTTGTGCATTTAAAAACTTAAATGTTATGTGTTAACAGTTAATTTCGGTTGGTGACCCTTTACAACTATTGTGGAAATCTGGGCTTTGCCCTCAGATGAGAGCCAAGACAATCCTACTGGTTCGTACCCTGTGGATGGTAATGTGGATTGGAATGCCTGACTAGAGCTATGTAAGGAGCATCTTACGGGGCGCGTGGAGATCACTCAGGGTGTATAGTTTTTTTTGTAGAATGATCAGATTAGGATGACATAGAGGGAACATATGTATTTCTTTTGAATTGTGTTTATTTTTAATTGGAAGACTGTACCTATACTAATATTGTCAGCATGACATGTTATTTTTGATGGGTTACATGTACCACTTTTTGATGTGTGAATATTTTGGATTCATATTTCGAGAAATTTTTCCGCTGCTTGTACATTATATGGACTTCAGTATTTATTTAAAGGTATTACCTTATTTATTTCTTTGTTTTATGAATTTATTTTGAAAAAAAAATACACTCTCGATTTGAAAATCGGGGTGTTACATCCTCCCTAGGCTTATTCTAGTCCAATTAAGGTTTTTAACCAATCTTGTGCATCCAATAGGTGTGTGTGTGTCATTGGATTAACAATTAGGTCATTTTCATCCTCGCTTTGCTTATTCTAGTCCAATTAGTGTTTTTAACCAATCTTGTACATCCAATAGGTGTGTTTGTGGTATTGGATTAACAATTAGGTATTTTACGTCCTTCCCTGGCTTATTCCAGTCAAATTAGGATTTTTAACTAATCTGGTGCATCCAATAAGTTCATTTGTTTGATTCGATTAACATTCTGGTCATTTCCGCCATCCGTAAGATTATTCTAGTCCAGTTAAGGTTTTTAACAAATCTTATCCATCCAATAGGTGTGGTGTGTCATTGGATTAACATTAAGGTCATTTACGTTCGCCCTTGACTTATTCTAGTATAATTAGGGTTTTTAACCACTCTTGTCCATTGAATAAGTTCACTAGCGTCATTGGATTCACATTTAGGTCATTTTCATCCTCCCTAGGCTTATTCTAGTCCAATTAGGGTTTACACCTATCTTCTGCATCCAAAAAGTTCATTTGAGAGATTGGATTTACCTTTAGGTCATTTTCATCCTTCCTAAGCTTATTCTTGTCCAAATAGGGTTTTTAACCAATCTTGTGCATCCAATAGATGTGTTTGTGTCATTGTATTAACATTTAGGTCATTTTCGTCCTACCTAGGGTTGTTCTACTCCAATTAGGGTTTTCAACCAATCTTCTGCATCCGATAAGTACATTTGTGTCATTGGATTAACATTTTGGTCATTTTCGTCCTCCCTAGGCTTATTCTAGTACAATTAGGGCTTTTAACCAATCTTGTTCATCCAATAGGTGGGTTTGTGTCATTGGATTAACAATTAGATCATTTTCTTCCTACCCTAGCTTATTCAAGTCCAATTAGCGGTTTTAACTAATCTTGTGCATTCAATAAGTACATTTGTTTCGTTGGATTAACATTTAGGTCATTTTCGTCATCCCTAAGTTTATTATAGTCCAATCAGGCTTTTTTAACCAATCTTGTGCATCCAATAAGTTAAATAGTGTCATTCGATTAACATTTAGGCGATTTTCGTCCTCCCAAGGCTTATTCTAGTCCAATTAAGGTTATTAACCATTCTTGTGCATCCAATAGTTGTGTGTTTGTGTCATTGGTATAATAATTAGGTCATTTTCGTCCAACCTTGGCTTATTCTAGTCATATTATAGTTTTTAACCAATCTTTTGCATTCCATAAGTTCATTTCTTTCATTAGATTAACATTCAGGTCATTTTCGCCCTCCCTAGACTTATTCTAGTCCAATTAGGGTTTTTAACAAATCTAGTCTATCCAATAGGTGTGTTTGTGTCATTGGATTAACATTTAGGTCATTTACGTCATCCCTTCTCTTATTCTAGTCTAATTAGGGTTTTTAACCACTCTTGTGCGTTCAATAAGTTCACTAGTGTCATTGGATTTACATTTAGGCTTGTGCCTCCAATAGGTGCCTCCAATAGGTGAATTGGGGTTTTTAACTAATCTTGTGCATCCCATAAGTTTGTTTGTATCATTCGATTAACATGTAGGTCATTTTCATTCTCCATAGGCTTGTTCTAGTCGAATTAATGTTTATAACGAATCTTGTGCATTCAATAGGTGTTTTTGTGTCATTGGATTAAAGTTTTGGTCATTTTCGTCCACCCCATGCTTATTCAAGTCCATTGAGGGTTTATAACCAATCTTGTGCATCCAATAAGTTTGTTTGTGTCATTGGATTAACATTTAGGTCATTTTCGTCCTTCATAAGCTTATTCTTGTCCAATTAGTGTTTTTAACCAATCTTAGGCATCCAATACGTGTGTTTGTGTCATTGGACTAACATTTATGTAATTTTCTTCATCCCTAGGCTTATTCTAGTCCAATTAAGGTTTTGAACCAATCTTGTACAACTATTAGGTGCGTTTTTGTCATTGGAATCACATTCGGGTCATGTTCGTCCTCCTTGCGCTTATTCCAGTCCAATTAGGGTTTTATACAATTCTTATGCATCCAATAGGTGTGTGTGAGTCATTGGATTAACATTTAGGTCATTTTCATCCTCCCTACGCTTATTCTAGTACAATTAGAGTTTGAACCAATCTTTTGCATCCAATAGGTGTGTTTGTGTCCTTGGATTAATGTTTAGGTCATTTTCGTTGTCCCCATGCTTATTCTAGTCCAATTAGGGTTTTTAACAAATCTTGTGCATCCAACAGGTGTGTTTGAGTCATTTGATTAAGATTTAGCTTATTTTTGTCTTCCATAGCCTTATTCTAGTCAAATTGGGGTTTTTAACTAATCTTGTGCATCCCATAAGTTTGTTTGTATCATTCGATTAACATGTAGGTCATTTTCATTCTCCATAGGCTTGTTCTAGTCGAATTAATGTTTATAACGAATCTTGTGCATTCAATAGGTGTTTTTGTGTCATTGGATTAAAGTTTTGGTCATTTTCGTCCACCCCATGCTTATTCAAGTCCATTGAGGGTTTATAACCAATCTTGTGCATCCAATAAGTTTGTTTGTGTCATTGGATTAACATTTAGGTCATTTTCGTCCTTCATAAGCTTATTCTTGTCCAATTAGTGTTTTTAACCAATCTTAGGCATCCAATACGTGTGTTTGTGTCATTGGACTAACATTTATGTAATTTTCTTCATCCCTAGGCTTATTCTAGTCCAATTAAGGTTTTGAACCAATCTTGTACAACTATTAGGTGCGTTTTTGTCATTGGAATCACATTCGGGTCATGTTCGTCCTCCTTGCGCTTATTCCAGTCCAATTAGGGTTTTATACAATTCTTGTGCATCCAATAGGTGTGTGTGAGTCATTGGATTAACATTTAGGTCATTTTCGTCCTCCCTACGCTTATTCTAGTACAATTAGAGTTTGAACCAATCTTTTGCATCCAATAGGTGTGTTTGTGTCATTGGATTAATGTTTAGGTCATTTTCGTTGTCCCCATGCTTATTCTAGTCCAATTAGGGTTTTTAACAAATCTTGTGCATCCAACAGGTGTGTTTGAGTCATTTGATTAAGATTTAGCTTATTTTTGTCTTCCATAGCCTTATTCTAGTCAAATTGGGGTTTTTAACTAATCTTGTGCATCCCATAAGTTTGTTTGTATCATTCGATTAACATGTAGGTCATTTTCATTCTCCATAGGCTTCTTCTAGTCGAATTAATGTTTATAACGAATCTTGTGCATTCAATAGGTGTTTTTGTGTCATTGGATTAAAGTTTTGGTCATTTTCGTCCACCCCATGCTTATTCAAGTCCATTGAGGGTTTATAACCAATCTTGTGCATCCAATAAGTTTGTTTGTGTCATTGGATTAACATTTAGGTCATTTTCGTCCTTCATAAGCTTATTCTTGTCCAATTAGTGTTTTTAACCAATCTTAGGCATCCAATACGTGTGTTTGTGTCATTGGACTAACATTTATGTAATTTTCTTCATCCCTAGGCTTATTCTAGTCCAATTAAGGTTTTGAACCAATCTTGTACAACTATTAGGTGCGTTTTTGTCATTGGAATCACATTCGGGTCATGTTCGTCCTCCTTGCGCTTATTCCAGTCCAATTAGGGTTTTATACAATTCTTGTGCATCCAATAGGTGTGTGTGAGTCATTGGATTAACATTTAGGTCATTTTCGTCCTCCCTACGCTTATTCTAGTACAATTAGAGTTTGAACCAATCTTTTGCATCCAATAGGTGTGTTTGTGTCATTGGATTAATGTTTAGGTCATTTTCGTTGTCCCCATGCTTATTCTAGTCCAATTAGGGTTTTTAACAAATCTTGTGCATCCAATAGGTGTGTTTGTGTCATTGGATTAATATGCAGGTGAGTTTCGTCCTCCCTAAACTTATTCTAGTCCAATTAGGGTTTTTAACCAATGTTGTGCATCCTATTGGTTTGTTTTTGATATTGGATTAAATTTTAGGAAATTTTCGTCATCCCTAGGCTTATTTTACTCCGTTTAGGGGTTTTAAGCAATCTTATGTATCTAATAAGTTTATTTATGTCATTGGATTAACATTTAGGTTATTTTCGTCTTTATTAGGCTTATTCTAGTCCAATTAAGGTTTTATACCAATCTTCTGCATCCAAAAAGTTTATTTGTGTCATTAGATTAACATTTAGGTCAGTTACATCCTCCCTATGCTTATTCTAGTCAAATTAAGTCGGGATGTGTTCGTGTCATTAGATTAACGTTGAGGTCATTTTCGTCCTCCCTAGGCTTATTCTAGTCGAATCAGGGTTTTAAACTAATCTTGTGCGTCCAATAGGTGTGTTTGAGTCATTGGATTGACATTTAAGTGATTTTCTTCCTCCCATTGTTTATCTAGTCTAGTTACAATTTTTAACCTATTTTGGGAATCCAATAGGTGCGTTTGTGTAACTGGATTAATATTTAGGTCATTTTTGTCATCCCAAGGCTTAGTCTAGTCTATTTAGAGTTTTCAACCAATCTTGTTCATCCAATTGGTGTGTTTGTGTTATTGGATTAACATTTTTTGTCATTTTCATTATCCCTAAGCTTATTCTAGTCATTTTAGGGTTTTGAACCATTCTTGTGCATCCAAGAAGTTCATCTGTTTTATTGGATTAACATCAAGATCATTTTCATCCTCCCTAGGATTTGTCTAGTCCTATTAGGTTATTTAACAAATCTTAAGCACCCAATCAAGTCATTTGTGTCATTTGATTAACATCAAGGTCATTTTTTTCATCCCAAGGCTTATTATAGTCCAATTAGGTTATTTAACAAATCATATGCATCCCATAGGTGTGTTTGTGTCATTGGATTAACATTTAGGTCATTTTCATCCTCGCTAGGCTTATTCTAGTGCAATTTGTGTTTTCAACAAATCTTGTGCATCAAATAGGTGTGTTTGTGTCATTCGATTGACATTTAGGTCATTTTCTTCCCCCCTATGCTTATTCTAGTACAATTAGGGATTTTTAATTAATCATGTGAATCCAGTAGGTGTGTTGGTGTCATTGGTTTAAAATTTAGGTCCTTTTTGTAACTAATGTTGTGCATCCCATAAGTTCATTTGACTCATTGGATTAACATTTAGATCATTTTCGTCTTCCTTAGGCTTATTCTAGTTCGATTAGGGTATTTAACAAATCTTAAGCATCCAATAGATATGTTTGTGTCACTGGACAAACATTTAGGTTATTTTCTTCCTCCCTAGGCTTTTTCTAGTCTATTTAGGGTTTTTAACCAATCTGGTTCATCGAGTTGGCGTGTTTGTGACATTGGATTAAGATTTATGTCATTTTCGTGATCCCTACACTTATTCTAGTCCATTTAGGGCATTTAACCAATCTTGTGCATCCAATAAGTTCATTTGTGTCATTGGATTAACATTTAGGTCATTTTCGTCCTCCTTTCAATTATTCTTGTCCAAATAGGTTATTTAACAAATCTTATGCATCCCATAGGTGCTTTTGTGTCATTGAATAACCATTTAGGTCATTTTCTTCGTCCTTAGGCTTATTCTAGTTTATTTAGGGCTTGTAACGAATCTTGTGCATCCCATAAGTTCACTTGTCTCATTGGATTAACATTTAAGTCATTTTCGACCTCTCTAGGCTTATTCTAGTCCAATTAGGGTGTTTAACAAATCGTATGCATCCAATAGGTGTGTTTGTGGTATTGGATTAACATTTAGGTCATTTTCTTCCTCCTTAGGCATATTCTAGTCTATTTAGGGTTTTAACTAATCTTGTGTATCCAAAATAGGTGTGGTTGTGTCATTGGATTAACATTTAGGTCATTTTTTTCATCCCTAAGCTTATTCTAGTCCTTTTAGGGTTTTTAACCATTCTTCTGCATCCAATGAGTTCATTTTTGTCATTGGATTAACATTTAGGTCATTTTTCTTTCTCCTTATGCTTATTCTAGTCCAATTAGTGATTTTAGGGTCATCAGATTAACATTTAGGTGTATTTCGTCCTCCCTAGGCCTATTCTAGTCCAATTAGGGTTTTTAACCGTTATTGTGCATCCAATAAGTTCATTTGTGTCATTGGATTTAACATTTAGATCTTTTTCGTCCTCCATAGGATTATTTTAGTTCAATTAGGTTTTTTAACCAATCTTGTGTCATTGTGTTTATTCAAGTCCAAATAGGGTTTTTAACCAATCTTGTGTATCAATAAGTTCGTTTGTGTCATTGGATTAACATTGATATTATGTCATCAATAAGTTCTTCCTCCCTAGGCTTATTCTAGTCCAATTAGGGTTTTTAACTTATTTTATGCATCCAATAGGTGTGTTTATGTCATTCGATTAACATTTAGGTCATTTTTGTCCTCCTTAGGCTTATTCTAGTGTATTTAGCATTTCAACCAATCTTGTTCATCCATTTGGTGTGTTTGTGTTATTGGATTAACATTTTGGTCGTTTTCATTATCCCTAAGCTTATCCTAGTCCATTTAGGGTTTTTAACCAATCTTGTACATCCCATAAGTTCATTTGTTTCATTGGATTAACATTTAGGTCATTTTCATCTTCCCTAGGCTTAGTCTAGTCCAATTAGGGTATTTAACAAATCTTATGCATCCAATAGGAGTGTTTATGACATTGGATTAACATTTAGGTCATTTTCGTCATCCGTAAGCTTATTCTAGTCCATTTAGAGTTTTTAACCAATGTTGTGCATCCAATAGGTTCATTTGTGTCATTGGATTAACATTTAGGACATTTTTTTTCTCGCAAGGCTAATTCTAGTCAAATTAGGTTCTTAAGCCAATCTTGTGTATCAAATAGGTGTGTTTGTATCATTGGATTAACATTTAAGTTATTTTGGTCCGTTGATGGCTTATCATAGTCCAATTAGGCTTTTTAACCAATCTTGTGCATCCAATAAGTATGTTTGTGTCATTGGATTAACATTTAGGTCGTTTTCGTTATCCCTAAGCTTATTCTAGTCCGTTTAGGATTTTTAACCAATTTTGTGCATAAAATAACTTCATTTGTGTCATTGGATTAAGATTTAGATCATGTTTGTCCTCCACACGCTTATTCAAGTCTAATTAGTGTTTTTAACCAATCATGTACATCTAATACATGTGTTTGTGTCGTTGAATAAACATTTAGGTCATTTTCGTCCTCTCTTGGCTTATTTGTTTCCTCTAAGGATTATCATCCAATCTTTTGCACCAATAAGTACATTTGTGTTATTGGATTAACATTTAGGCCATTTTCGTCCGCCCTATGATTATTATGGTTCAATTAGGTTTTTTTTAACCAATCTTGTTCATCCAATAGGTGTGGTTGCATCATTGGATTAATATTTTTGTCATTTTAATCCTCCCTAGGCTTACACTAGTCAAATTAGAGTTTTTAACAAATCTTGTGCAACCAATAGTTGCGTTTGTGTCATTGGATTAATATTTAGGTCATTTTCATCCTTCCTAGGCTTATTCAAGTCCATTTAGGGATTTTAACCAATCTTGTTCATCCAATTTGTGTGTTTGTGTGACAGGATTAACATTTAGGTCATTTTTATCATCCCTAAGCTTATACTAGTCTATTTAGGGTTCTTAACCAATCTTGTGCATCCAATAGTTTAGTGTGTGTCATTGGATTAACATATAGGTCATTTTCGTCTTCGATAGGCTTATTCTACTCAAATTAGGGTTTTTAACCAATCTTGTGCATCCAATAGGTGTGTTGTGTCATTGGATTAAGATTTAGGTCATTTTTGTCCTTCGTATTCTTATTCTAGTCCAATTAGGGTTTTTAACCTATATTGTGCATCCAATAGGTGTGTTTGTGTTACTGGATTAACTTTTAAGTCATTTTCATCCTTCCTTAGCTTATTATAGTCGAATTAGGGTTTTTAACCAATGATGTGCATCCAATAGGTGTGTTTGTGTCATTGGATTAAGACATAGATCATTTTCTTCCTCCCTAGGTTTACGCTAGTCCAACTAGGGTTTTAAACCAATCTTGGGCATCCAATAGGTGTGTTTGTGTCATTGGAGTAACATTTAGGTCATTTTGGTCATCCCTAAGCTTATTCTAGTCCAATTAGGGTTTTTAACCAATTTTGTGCATATAACAAGTTCATTTGTGTCATTGGATTAACATTTAGATCATATTTGTCTTCCGTAGGCTTACTCTAGTCCAATTAGTGATTTCATTTAATATTGTACATCTAATAGGTGTGTTTGTGTCATCGGATAAACATTTAGGTTATTATCGTCCTCTCATGGCTTATTACTGTGCAATTAGGGTTGTCAACCAATCTTGTGCCTCCAATAGGTGTATTTGTGTCATTGGATTAACATTTTGGTCATTTTAGTCCTCCCTAAGTTTATTATAGTCCAATTAGGGTTTTTAACCAATCTCATGCATCAATTAGTTCATTTGTGTCATTGGAAAAACATTCAGGTCATTTTGCGTCCTCCCTTGGCTTACTCTATTCAAATTAGGGTTTTTAACAAATTTTGTGCATCCAATAGGTGTGTTTGTATCATTGGATTAACATTTAGGTCATTTTCGTCCTCCCTAGGCTTGTTCTAGTCCATTTATGGTTTTTAACCAATCTTGTTCATCCAATTGGTGTGTTTGTGTTATTGGATTAACATTTAGGTCATTTTTGTCATCCCTAAGCTTGTACTAGTCCATTTAAAATTTTTAACCAATAATGTGCATCCAATAAGTTAATGTGTGTCATTGGATTAACATATAGGTCATTTTCGTCCTCGCTACGCTTATTCTAGTCCAGTTACAGTTTTTAACCAATCTTGTGCATTCAATAAGTGTGTTTGTGTCATTGGATTGATATTTAGGTCATTATCGTCCTCCCTTGGATTATTCTAGTCCAATTAAGGTTTTTAACCAACCTTGTGCATCCAATAGGTGTGTTTGTCTTATTGGATTAACTTTTAGGTCATTTTCATCCTTCCTTGGCTTATTCAAATCGAATTAGGGTTTTTAACCATTCTTGTGTATACAATAGGTTTATTTGTGTCATTGGATTAAGACTTAGGTCATTTTCGTCCTCACCAGGTTTCTTTTAGTCCAATTAGGGTTTTAACAAATCATATGCATCCAATAGGTGTGTTTGTATCATTGGTTTAAAATTTAAGTCTTTGTCATCCTATGTATGCTTATTCTAGTCCAATGAAGGTTTTTAACCATTCATTGCATCTAATAGGTGTGCTTGTTTCATTGGATTAACATTTAGGTCATTCTCGACCCCCGTAGCCTTATTCAAGTCCAATTAGGGTTTTTACCCAATCTTGTGCATCCCATTAGTGTCTTTGTGAAATTTAGGTCATTTTCGCTTTCCCTTTTCTTTATTATACTCCATTTAAGGTTTTTAACCAATCTTGTGCATCCAATAAGTTCGTTTGTGTAATTCGATTAAGATGTAGGTAATTTTCGTCTTCCCTAGGGTTGTTCTAGTCCAATTACGGTTTACAACTATTATTGTGCTTCCAATAGGTGCGTTTGTTCCATTGGAATAACATTTAGTTCATTTTCGTCTTTCCTTGGATTATTTGTTTCATTGGATTATGATTCAAGTAATTTTCGTCCTCCCTAGGCTTATTCTACTCCAATTAGTGTTTTTAACCAATCTTGTGGATTTAAAAGGTTCGTTTGTGTCATTGGATTAACATTTAGGTCATTTTCTTCCACCCTAGGCTTATTCTAGTCTAATTAGTTTTTTAACCAATCTTTTGCATCTTATAGGTGTGTTTGTGTCATTGGATGAACATTAACTAATTTACGTGATCCCAACTCTTATTCATTTCCAATTATTGTTTTTATGCAATCTTGTGCATCCAATAAGTTCATTTGTATCATTAGATTATTATTTTGGTCATTTGCGATCTCCCTAGGCATATTCTACTCCAATTAGGGTTTTGAACCAATCTTGTACATCTATTAGGTGCGTTTTTGTCATTGTGATTCATTTTCGTCCTCCGTGCGCTTATTCTAGTCCAATTAGGGTTTTATACAATTGTTGTGCATCCAACAAGTGTGTTTGAGTCATTTGATTAAGATTTAGCTTATTTTTGTCTTCCATAGGCTTATTCTAGTCAAATTGGGATTTTTAACTAATCTTTTGCATCCCATAAGTTTGTTTGTATCATTCGATTAACATGTAGGTCATTTTCATTCTCCATAGGCTTGTTCTAGTCGAATTAATGTTTATAACGAATGTTGTGCATTCAATAGGTGTTTTTGTGTCATTGGATTAAAGTTTAGGTCATTTTCGTCCACCCCATGCTTATTCAAGTCCATTGAGGGTTTATAACCAATCTTGTGCATCCAATAAGTTTGTTTGTGTCATTGGATTAACATTTAGGTCATTTTCGTCCTTCATAAGCTTATTCTTGTCCAATTAGTGTTTTTAACCAATCTTAGGCATCCAATACGTGTGTTTGTGTCATTGGACTAACATTTATGTAATTTTCTTCATCCCTAGGCTTATTCTAGTCCAATTAAGGTTTTGAACCAATCTTGTACA
>JBBPBR010000001.1:28491413-28604024 GCA_037974775.1 Cicer pinnatifidum | reverse complement strand
CGTTTAGGGGTTTTAAGCAATCTTATGTATCTAATAAGTTTATTTATGTCATTGGATTAACATTTAGGTTATTTTCGTCTTTATTAGGCTTATTCTAGTCCAATTAAGGTTTTATACCAATCTTCTGCATCCAAAAAGTTCATTTGTGTCATTAGATTAACATTTAGGTCAGTTACATCCTCCCTATGCTTATTCTAGTCAAATTAAGTTGGGGTGTGTTCGTGTCATTAGATTAACGTTGAGGTCACTTTCGTCCTCCCTAGGCTTATTCTAGTCGAATCAGGGTTTTAAACTAATCTTGTGCGTCCAATAGGTGTGTTTGTGTCATTGGATTGACATTTAAGTGATTTTCTTCCTCCCATTGTTTATCTAGTCTAGTTACAATTTTTAACTTATTTTGGGAATCCAATAGGTGCGTTTGTGTAACTGGATTAATATTTAGTTCATTTTTGTCATCCCAAGGCTTAGTCTAGTCTATTTAGAGTTTTCAACCAATCATGTTCATCCAATTGGTGTGTTTGTGTTATTGGATTAACATTTTTTGTCATTTTCATTATCCCTAAGCTTATTCTAGTCATTTTAGGGTTTTGAACCATTCTTGTGCATCCAAGAAGTTCATCTGTTTTATTGGATTAACATCAAGATCATTTTCATCCTCCCTAGGATTTGTCTAGTCCTATTAGGTTATTTAACAAATCTTAAGCATCCAATCAAGTCATTTGTGTCATTTGATTAACATCAAGGTCATTTATTTCATCCCAAGGCTTATTATAGTCCAATTAGGTTATTTAACAAATCATATGCATCCCATAGGTGTGTTTGTGTCATTGGATTAACATTTAGGTCATTTTCATCCTCGCTAGGCTTATTCTAGTGCAATTTGTGTTTTCAACAAATCTTGTGCATCAAATAGGTGTGTTTGTGTCATTCGATTGACAATTAGGTCATTTTCTTCCCCCCTATGCTTATTCTAGTACAATTAGGGATTTTTAATTAATCATGTGAATCCAGTAGGTGTGTTGGTGTCATTGGTTTAAAATTTAGGTCCTTTTTGTAACTAATGTTGTGCATCCCATAAGTTCATTTGACTCATTGGATTAACATTTAGATCATTTTCGTCTTCCTTAGGCTTATTCTAGTTCGATTAGGGTATTTAACAAATCTTATGCATCCAATAGATATGTTTGTGTCACTGGACAAACATTTATGTTATTTTCTTCCTCCCTAGGCTTTTTCTAGTCTATTTAGGGTTTTTAACCAATTTGGTTCATCGAGTTGGCGTGTTTGTGACATTGGATTAAGATTTACGTCATTTTCGTGATCCATACACTTATTCTAGTCCATTTAGGGAATTTAACCAATCTTGTGCATCCAATAAGTTCATTTGTGTCATTGGATTAACATTTAAGTCATTTTCGTCCTCCTTTCAATTATTCTTGTCCAAATAGGTTATTTAACAAATCTTATGCATCCCATAGGTGTTTTTGTGTCATTGAAGAACCATTTAGGTCATTTTCTTCGTCCTTAGGCTTATTCTAGTTTATTTAGGGCTTGTAACGAATCTTGTGCATCCCATAAGTTCACTTGTCTCATTGGATTAACATTTATGTCATTTTCGACCTCTCTAGGCTTATTCTAGTCCAATTAGGGTGTTTAACAAATCGTATGCATCCAATAGGTGTGTTTGTGGTATTGGATTAACATTTAGGTCATTTTCTTCCTCCTTAGGCATATTCTAGTCTATTTAGGGTTTTAACTAATCTTGTGTATCCAATAGGTGTGGTTGTGTCATTGGATTAACATTTAGGTCACTTTTGTCATCCCTAAGCTTATTCTAGTCCTTTTAGGGTTTTTAACCAATCTTCTGCATCCAATGAGTTCATTTTTGTCATTAGATTAATATTTAGGTCATTTTTCTTTCTCCTTATGCTTATTCTAGTCCAATTAGTGATTTTAGGGTCATCAGATTAACATTTAGGTGTATTTCGTCCTCCCTAGGCCTATTCTAGTCCAATTACGGTTTTTAACCGTTATTGTGCATCCAATAAGTTCATTTGTGTCATTGGATTTAACATTTAGATCTTTTTCGTCCTCCATAGGATTATTTTAGTTCAATTAGGTTTTTTAACCAATCTTGTGTCATTGTGTTTATTCAAGTCCAAATAGGGTTTTTAATCAATCTTGTGCATCAATAAGTTCGTTTGTGTCATTGGATTAACATTGATATTATGTCATCAATAAGTTCTTCCTCCCTAGGCTTATTCTAGTCCAATTAGGGTTTTTAACTTATTTTATGCATCCAATAGGTGTGTTTATGTCATTCGATTAACATTTAGGTCATTTTTGTCCTCCTTAGGATTATTCTAGTGTATTTAGAATTTCAACCAATCTTGTTCATCCATTTGGTGTGTTTGTGTTATTGGATTAACATTTTGGTCGTTTTCATTATCCCTAAGCTTATCCTAGTCCATTTAGGGTTTTTAACCAATCTTGTACATCCCATAAGTTCATTTGTTTCATTGGATTAACATTTAGGTCATTTTCATCCTCCCTAGGCTTGGTCTAGTCCAATTAGGGTATTTAACAAATTTTATGCATCCAATAGGAGTGTTTATGACATTGGATTAACATTTAGGTCATTTTCGTCATCCGTAAGCTTATTCTAGTCCATTTAGAGTTTTTAACCAATGTTGTGCATCCAATAGGTTCATTTGTGTCATTGGATTAACATTTAGGACATTTTTTTTCTCGCAAGGCTAATTCTAGTCAAATTAGGTTCTTAAGCCAATCTTGTGTATCAAATAGGTGTGTTTGTATCATTGGATTAACATTTAAGTTATTTTGGTCCGTTCATGGCTTATCATAGTCCAATTAGGATTTTTAACCAATCTTGTGCATCCAATAAGTATGTTTGTGTCATTGGATTAACATTTAGGTCGTTTTCGTTATCCCTAAGCTTATTCTAGTCCGTTTAGGATTTTTAACCAATTTTGTGCATAAAATAACTTCATTTGTGTCATTGGATTAAGATTTAGATCATGTTTGTCCTCCACACGCTTATTCAAGTCTAATTAGTGTTTTTAACCAATCATGTACATCTAATACATGTGTTTGTGTCGTTGAATAAACATTTAGGTCATTTTCGTCCTCTCTTGGCTTATTTGTTTCCTCTAAGGATTATCATCCAATCTTTTGCACCAATAAGTACATTTGTGTTATTGGATTAACATTTAGGCCATTTTCGTCCGCCCTATGATTATTATGGTTCAATTAGGTTTTTTTTAACCAATCTTGTTCATCCAATAGGTGTGGTTGCATCATTGGATTAATATTTTTGTCATTTTAATCCTCCCTAGGCTTACACTAGTCAAATTAGGGTTTTTAACAAATCTTGTGCAACCAATAGTTGCGTTTGTGTCATTGGATTAATATTTAGGTCATTTTCGTCCTTCCTATGCTTATTCAAGTCCATTTAGGGATTTTATCCAATCTTGTTCATCCAATTTGTGTGTTTGTGTGACACGATTAACATTTAGGTCATTTTTATCATCCCTAAGCTTATACTAGTCTATTTAGGGTTCTTAACCAATCTTGTGCATCCAATAGTTTAGTGTGTGTCATTGGATTAACATATAGGTCATTTTCGTCTTCGATAGGCTTATTCTACTCAAATTAGGGTTTTTAACCAATCTTGTGCATCCAATAGGTGTGTTGTGTCATTGGATTAAGATTTAGGTCATTTTTGTCCTCCGTATTCTTATTCTAGTCCAATTAGGGTTTTTAACCTATATTGTGCATCCAATAGGTGTGTTTGTGTTACTGGATTAACTTTTAAGTCATTTTCATCCTTCCTTAGCTTATTATAGCCGAATTAGGGTTTTTAACCAATGATGTGCATCCAATAGGTGTGTTTGTGTCATTGGATTAAGACATAGATCATTTTCTTCCTCCCTAGGTTTACGCTAGTCCAACTCGGGTTTTAAACCAATATTGGGCATCCAATAGGTGTGTTTGTGTCATTGGAGTAACATTTAGGTCATTTTGGTCATCCCTAAGCTTATTCTAGTCCAATTAGGGTTTTTAACCAATTTTGTGCATATAACAAGTTCATTTGTGTCATTGGATTAACATTTAGATCATATTTGTCTTCCGTAGGCTTACTCTAGTCCAATTAGTGATTTAATTTAATATTGTACATCTAATAGGTGTGTTTGTGTCATCAGATAAACATTTAGGTTATTATCGTCCTCTCATGGCTTATTACTGTGCAATTAGGGTTGTCAACCAATCTTGTGCCTCCAATAGGTGTATTTGTGTCATTGGATTAACATTTTGGTCATTTTAGTCCTCCCTAAGTTTATTATAGTCCAATTAGGGTTTTTAACCAATCTCGTGCATCAATAAGTTCATTTGTGTCATTGGAAAAACATTCAGGTCATTTTGAGTCCTCCCTTGGCTTACTCTATTCAAATTAGGGTTTTTAACCAACCTTGTGCATCCAATAGGTGTGTTTGTCTTATTGGATTAACTTTTAGGTCATTTTCATCCTTCCTTGGCTTATTCAAATCGAATTAGGGTTTTTAACCATTCTTGTGTATCCAATAGGTTTATTTGTGTCATTGGATTATGACTTAGGTCATTTTCGTCCTCACCAGGTTTCTTTTAGTCCAATTAGGGTTTTAACAAATCATATGCATCCAATAGGTGTGTTTGTATCATTGGTTTAAAATTTAAGTCTTTGTCATCCTATGTATGCTTATTCTAGTCCAATGAGGGTTTTTAACCAATCATTGCATCTAATAGGTGTGCTTGTTTTATTGGATTAACATTTAGGTCATTCTCGACTCCCGTAGCCTTATTCAAGTCCAATTAGGGTTTTTAACCAATCTTGTGCATCTAATTAGTGTCTTTGTGACATTTAGGTGATTTTCGCTTTCCCTTTGCTTATTATACTCCATTTAAGGTTTTTAACCACACTTGTGCATCCAATAAGTTTGTTTGTGTAATTCGATTAACATGTAGGTCATTTTCGTCTTCCCTAGGGTTGTTCTAGTCCAATTATGGTTTAAAACTATTATTGTGCATCCAATAGGTGCGTTTGTTCCATTGGAGTAACATTTAGTTCATTTTTTCGTCTTTCCTTGTATTATTTGTTTCATTGGATTATGATTCAGGTAATTTTCGTCCTCCCTAGGCTTATTCTACTCCAATTAGTGTTTTTAACCAATCTTGTGGATTTAAAAGGTTCGTTTGTGTCATTGGATTAACATTTATGTCATTTTCTTCCACCCTAGGCTTATTCTAGTCTAATTAGTTTTTTAACCAATCTTTTGCATCTAATAGGTGTGTTTGTGTCATTGGATGAACATTAACTAATTTACGTGATCCCAACTCTTCTTCATTTCCAAATATTGTTTTTAGGCAATCTTGTGCATCCAATAAGTTCATTTGTATCATTTGATTATTATTTAGGTCATTTGCGTCCTCCCTATGCTTATTCTACTCCAATTAGGGTTTTGAACCAATCTTGTACATCTATTAGGTGCGTTTTTGTCATTGTGATTCATTTTCGTCCTCCCTGCGCTTATTCAAGTCCAATTAGGGTTTTATACAATTGTTGTGCATCCAATAGGTGTGTTTGAGTCATTTGATTAAGATTTAGCTTATTTTTGTCTCCATAGGCTTATTCTAGTCGAATTGGGGTTTTTAACCAATCTTGTGCATCCCATAAGTTTGTTTGTATCATTCGATTAACATGTAGGTCATTTTCATACTCCCTAGGCTTGTTCTAGTCGAATTAATGTTTATAACGAATCTTGTGCATTCAATAGGTAGGTTTGTTTGGATTAAAGTTTCGGTCATTTTCGTCCACCCCATGCTTATTCAAGTCCATTGAGGGTTTATAACCAATCTTGTGCATCCAATAAGTTTGTTTGTGTCATTGGATTAACATTTAGGTCATTTTCGTCCTTCCTAGGCTTATTCTAGTCCAATTAGTGTTTTTAACCAATCTTAGGCATCCAATACGTGTGTTTCTGTCATTGGATTAACATTTATGTAATTTTCTTCATCGCTAGGCTTATTCTAGTCCAATTACGGTTTTGAACTAATCTTGTACATCTATTAGGTGCGTTTTTGTCATTGGAATCACATTCGGGTCATGTTCGTCCTCCTTGCGCTTATTCTACTCCAATTAGGGTTTTTATATAATTCTTGTGCATCCAATAGGTGTGTTTGAGTCATTGGATTAACATTTAGGTCATTTTTCGTCCTCCC
Source organism: Cicer pinnatifidum (assembly GCA_037974775.1). Lineage (NCBI taxonomy): Eukaryota > Viridiplantae > Streptophyta > Magnoliopsida > Fabales > Fabaceae > Cicer > Cicer pinnatifidum. The sequence continues at coordinate 28,597,748 of JBBPBR010000001.1, read as the reverse complement.
TACGCTTATTCTAGTACAATTAGAGTTTTGAACCAATCTTGTGCATCCAATAGGTGTGTTTGTGTCATTGGAATAAAGTTTAGGTCATTTCGTCCTCCATAGGCGTAGTCTAGTCCAATTAGGGTTTTTGATCAATGTTGTGCATCCAATAGGTGTGTTTGTCTCATTGGATTAACATTTAGGTCATATTTTTCATCCCTAAGCTTATTCTAGTCCAATTAAGGTTTTTAACCAATCTTGTGCATCCAATTAGTGTGTCATTGGAGTAACATATAGGACATTTTCGTCCTCACCAGGCTTCTTTTAGTCCAATTAGGGTTTTAACAAATCATATGCATCCAATAGGTGTGTTTGTATCATTGGTTTGAAATTAAAGGTTTGGTCATCCTATGTATGCTTATTCTAGTCCAATGAGGGTTTTTAACCAATCATTGCATCTAATAGGTGTGCTTGTTTCATTGGATTAACATTTAGGTCATTCTAGACCCCCATAGCCTTATTCAAGTCCTATTAGGTTTTTAACCAATCTTGTGCATCCAATTAGTGTCTTTGTGACATGTAGGTCATTTTCGCTTTCCCTTTGCTTATTATACTCCATTAAAGGTTTTTAACCAATCTTGTGCATCCAATAAGTTCGTTTGTGTAATTGGATTAACATGTAGGTCATTTTCGTCTTCCCTAGGGTTGTTCTAGTCCAATTACGGTTTACAACCAATATTGTGCATCCAATAGGTGCGTTTGTTCCATTGGAATAACATTTAGTTCATTTTCGTCTTCCCTTGGATTATTTGTTTCATTGGATTATCATTCAGGTAATTTTCGTCCTCCCTAGGCTTATTCTACTCCAATTAGTGTTTTTAACAAATCTTGTCGATTTGAAAGGTTCGTTTGTGTCATTGGATTAACATTTAGGTCATTTTCTTCCTCCCTAGGCTTATTCTAGTCTAATTAGTGTTTTTAACCAATCTTTTGCATCTAATAGGTGTATTTGTGTCATTAGATGAACATTAACTAATTTACGTTATCCCAACTCTTATTCATTTCCAAATATTGTTTTTATGCAATCTTGTGCATCCAATAAGTTCATTTGTATCATTAGATTATTATTTAGGTCATTTGCGTCCTCCCTAGGCTTATTCTACTCCAATTAGGGTTTTGAACCAATCTTGTACATCTATTAGGTGCGTTTTTGTTATTGTGATTCATTTTCGTCCTCCCAGCGCTTATTCTAGTCCAATTAGGGTTTTATACAATTGTTGTGCATCCAATAGGTGTGTTTGAGTCATTTGATTATGATTTAGCTTATTTTTGTCTTCCATAAGCTTATTCTAGTCGAATTGGGGTTTTTAACCAATCTTGTGCATCCCATAAGTTTGTTTGTATCATTCGATTAACATGTAGGTCATTTTCATACTCCCTAGGCTTGTTCTAGTCGAATTATTGTTTATAACGAATCTTGTGCATTCAATAGGTGTGTTTGTGTCATTGGATTAAAGTTTAGGTCATTTTCGTCCACCCCATGCTTATTCAAGTCCATTGAGGGTTTATAACCAATCTTGTGCATCCAATAAGTTCGTTTGTGTCGTTGGATTAACATTTAGGTCATTTTCGTCCTTCCTAGGCTTATTCTAGTCCAATTAGTGTTTTTAACCAATCTTAGGCATCCAATACGTGTGTTTGTGTCATTTGATTAACATTTATGTAATTTTCTTCATCCCTAGGCTTATTCTAGTCCAATTACGGTTTTGAACCAATCTTTTACATCTATTAGGTGTGTTTTTGTCATTGGAATCACATTCGGGTCATGTTCGTCCTCCTTGCGCTTATTCTAGTCCAATTAGGGTTTTATACAATTCTTGTGCATCCAATAGGTGTGTTTGAGTCATTGGATTAACGTTTAGGTTATTTTCATCCTCCCTAGGCTTATTCTAGTACAATTAGAGTTTTGAACCAATCTTGTGCATCCAATAGGTGTGTTTGTGTCATTGGATTAAAGTTTAGGTCATTTTCGTCCTCCGTAGGCGTAGTCTAGTTGTAACACCCCGATTGTCATAGCGAGGGTGTATTTTTTTTCAAAAGAAATTAAAATAAATCAGAGAATTAAATAAGGTAATACCTTTGGATAAATAATTGAGTCATTATAATTTACAAGCAGCGGAAAAGTTTCTCAAAATATATGAATCCAAATTATTTACACAACAACAGAAGATACATGGAACCCATTCAACTAAGATGTCATATTGACAATATTAGTAAAGGTACAGTTTTCCAGTTCAAAATAACGTAATCCAAAAAAACATATGTTCCCTCTATGTCATCCTAATCTGTTCATTCTTCAAAAAAAACTATAGCTATACACCCTGAGTGATCTCCACGCGCCCCGTGAGATCCTCCTAACATAGCTCCAGTCAAGTATTCCCATCTACATTCACATCCGTAGGGTGCGAAGCGATAGGATTGTCCTGGCTCTCATCTGAGGGCAAAGCTCAGATTTCCACAATAGTTGTAAAGGGTCACCAACCGAAATTAACAATTAACACATAACATTTAAGTTTTTAAATGCACAAATTAACCTTTCAACTTAGCATGCAACTTAAAAGGATTTTCCATATGCGAAAAGTTCATATAATGCTTGCCAATTAAAAATGAAATCAAAATAAAGTTCTCAATCCCTCAACTAATACATAACTAACCAAGACATTGATAAATCAATGAGCAATCTGTTATCTAACTCAAAATAAGAATTTCTACTAAGCCAATCGATTTCCAAATCGATTTCCTGAAGGTTTTTAGTGAAATTTGAATTCTGGGCTTAATTAAATCGATTGGGCAATCAATTGACAGGATAATTGAGCCCCTGACTTAATGCCAATCGATTTCCAAATCATTTTTGTCAGTTTTGGTGAGCCCCTGACCTAATGCCAATCGATTTCCAAATCGATTTCTTAAAAGATTTTGAAACACATATTATAAAATCGATTGGCAAATCGATTATGTCAAATTAAAGAAGTCCCTGTAACTCATCCAATCGATTGGGAAATCGATTTCCCTGCATATTCTTCCAAAAATACATAAACTAACTCAAAATCATTCATACACAATTCCACATCTTATCACTTAGCAATTCCTACACGATCAGCACGACAAATTGGGTTTCGAATTAGTTTTGCAATCCATCACACTTACACACAATAATCAATACATAACACTTAGCAATTTCAACACAATTCCCACGACAACTCAAATTCAAAATACTCAATCATAAACTTGAATTAAACACGACTCGCGTGCCTAGCACCCTAATGCAATGCGTATATGCCAAAATGCATGGACTCGGAATTCCAAACCAAAACCCTCCTTGAAGGGCCGTAAATCATAATTGTACCGCCTATCGCAGGCCAAAGTACCAATTACCGAGGTGCCACCTATCACGGGTCTACACGATTTACTAAAAAGCGTAAACCATAAACGTACTGCCTATCACGGGCCCGTATCGTTTACCAAGGTGCCACCTATCACGGGTCTCCACGGTTTACTAAAAAGAACGTAAATTGTAAATGTACCGCCTATCACAGGCCAAAGTACTCTTTACCAAGGTGCCACCTATTACGGGTCTGCACAATTTACAAAAAACCGTAAATCGTAAATGTACTGCCTATCACGGGCCAAAGTACTATTTACCAAGGTGCCACCTATCACGGGTCTGCACAATTTACAAAAACATAAATCATAAATGTACCGCCTATCACAGGCCAAAGTACTATTTATCAAGGTGCCACCTATCACGGGTCTGCACGATTTACAAAAAGCATGAAAATGCATGAGTATATACTGACTCCATCCACAACAATCGTTAAGCAAATGCAGACATTAAAAGATTCCCCATTTTTAATACTCATTTAACTTAACTGGTTTTCACACCAAACATTAAGCAAACAAACATATTAAGAGATTCCCCATTCTTAATATACTTTTGACTTAAATGATTTCCACAACAAAACATTCAGTAAACAAGACATTAAGAGATTCCCCATTCTTAATACTCATTTAACTGAAAACGATTTTCAATCACAAACATTAAGTAAACGAGACATTAAGAGATTCCCCATTCTTAATTCTCATTTAACTTAAACGATTTTCCAAAACAAGCATTAAGTAACCAAGACATTAAGAGATTCTCCATTCTTAATGCCCAGTTAACTTAAACGATTTTTAAAACAACCTTAAGTAACAAAGACATTAAGAGATTCCCAATTCTTAATGCCCAGTTAACTTAAACGATTTTCACAAACACACATTAAGTAAACAAGACATTAAGAGATTCCCCATTCTTAATTCTCGTTTGACTTAATGGTTTTCAAATTTCACACAAAACAAACTCAAACATACTTTCACATTCAATCCATAAATCACACCAAAACACATCAAATCACTTTTCCACACGAACCACACAAAACACATCTCAATTTCTATAATTATCAATCATGAACACGTCGAATACGACGACACAAATCATCACAACATACCACTCAAACACATCAAATCTCATTTCCTCAAAATCATACAATAATGAGTTAAATTCGTTTTCCCCCAAATCAATACTTCAACTCTAACAAAATTCTTTTCCACACAACCACAGATAAGTCCCTAAATGCAAACTAAAAGTTTGGAAGGACCCTTACCTTCATTTTAGCTTTTTCGTTCGATTACGGCACCGTGAGTAAGTCCGGTAAAATCTCTGTTCGCAACGTTGCTTCCAAAGTTGGTCCACTAGCACCGTAGCACCGAGGTGAGCAACCTTCCCTTCTATCACTTCTTGAAAGGAGGCTTAGATCTAGATGAAACGGGAAGGTTTGTGTTTGACGGTTTCAGAATCCCTAACACCGTTTTTCTTCATTTTTGAATCAAAGAGGAAAAGTGAAGTTGAGAAATCTTTGTCCTATCACCCACCCAGACTTGGGTTTCTATTCTTGAGCTTAAAGGAAGCAAAGAAAACGAAAATGGAGGGAGGGAGAATAAGGGTCACGCGAGGCAGAGGAAGAAGATGAAGCTGTTTTTCTTTCCTTTGCTTTTCCTTTCTTCCTTTTTCTTTCCTTTCTTTTTCTTTTCTTCCAATTCCTTCCCTTCCTTTTCTATTTATACATATATATATAACTAATTTTAACAAATATCTCCAAATCTAGATATTTATTAAATTTACCAATTTACCCATAACGCATTAAATTCTTCGTAAAGGATTCACCGCAGTTAATTTAATTTATTTATCGACGCGTAACTCTAATCAGGCATCAAAATATCTTTTTGGTCATATAAACCCCAAAATAATAATAACTTTGGCTTAAAAGCCTCCGAGTTCAATACCAAAAATACACTAAAATACATAAAGTACACTTTAAAATTATGGGTCTTACACTAGTCCAATTAGGGTTTTTGATCAATGTTGTGCATCCAATAGGTGTGTTTGTCTCATTGGTTTAACATTTAGGTCAAATTTTTCATCCCTAAGCTTATTCTAGTCCAATTAAGGTTTTTAACCAATCCTGTGCATCCAATTAGTGTGTCATTGGAGTAACATATAGGTCATTTTCGTCCTCACCAGGCTTCTTTTAGTCCAATTAGGGTTTTAACAAATCATATGCATCCAATAGGTGTGTTTGTATCATTGGTTTAAAATTTAAGTCTTTGTCATCCTAGGTATGCTTATTCTAGTCCAGTGAGGGTTTTTAACCAATCATTGCATCTAATAGGTGGGCTTGTTTCATTGGATTAACATTTAGGTCATTCTCGAACCCCGTAGCCTTATTCAAGTCCAATTAGGGTTTTTAACCAATCTTGTGCATCCAATTAGTGTCTTTGTGACATTTAAGTCATTTTCGCTTTCCCTTTTCTTATTATACTCCATTTAAGGTTTTTAACCAATCTTGTGCATTCAATAAGTTTGTTTGTGTAATTGGATTAACATGTAGGTCATTTTCGTCTTCCGTAGGGTTGTTCTAGTCCAATTACGGTTTACAACCAATATTGTGCATCCAATAGGTGCGTTTGTTCCATTGGAATAACATTTAGTTCATTTTCGTCTTCCATTGGATTATTTGTTTCATTGGATTATCATTCAGGTAATTTTCGTCCTCCCTAGGCTTATTCTTCTCCAATTAGAGTTTTTAACCAGTCTTCTGGATTTAAAAGGTTCGTTTGTGTCATTGGATTAACATTTAGGTCATTTTCTTCCTCCCTAGGCTTATTCTAGTCTAATTAGAGTTTTTAACCAATTTTTTGCATCTAATAGGTGTGTTTGTGTCATTGGATGAACATTAACTAATTTACGACATCCCAACTCTTAGGTCATTTGCGTCCTCCCTAGGCTTATTCTACTCCAATTAGGGTTTTGAACCAATCTTGTACATCTATTAGGTGCGTTTTTGTCATTGTGATTCATTTTCGTCCTCTCTGCGCTTATTCTAGTCCAATTAGGGTTCTATACAATTGTTGTGCATCCAATAGGTGTGTTTGAATCATTTGATTATGATTTAGCTTATTTTTGTATTCCATTGGCTTATTCTAGTCGAATTGGGGTTTTTAACCAATCTTGTGCATCCCATAAATTTGTTTGTATCATTCGATTAACATGTATGTCATTTTCATACTCCGTAGGCTTGTTCTAGTCGAATTAATGTTTGTAATGAATCTTGTGCATTCAATAGGTGTGTTTGTGTCATGGGATTAATGTTTAGGTCATTTTTGTCCACCCCATGCTTATTCAAGTCCATTGAGGGTTTATAACCAATCTTGTGTTATTCTAGTCCAATTTGTGTTTTTAACCAATCTTAGGAATCCAATACGTGTGTTTGTGTCATTGGATTAACATTTATGTAATTTTCTTCATCCCTAGGCTTATTCTAGTCCAATTAGGGTTTTGAACCAATCTTGTACATCTATTAGGAGCGTTTTTGTCATTGGAATCACATTCGGGTCATGTTCGTCCTCCTTGCGCTTATTCTAGTCCAATTAGGGTTTTTTACAATTCTTGTGCATCCAATAGGTGTGTTTGAGTCATTGGATTAACATTTAGGTCATTTTCGTCCTCCCTACGCTTATTCTAGTATAATTAGAGTGTTGAACCAATCTTGTGCATCCAATCGGTGTGTTTGTGTCATTGGATTAAAGTTTACGTCATTTTCGTCGTCCCCATGCTTATTCTAGTCCAATTAGGGTTTTTAACAAATCTTGTGCATCCAATAGGTGTGTTTGTGTCATTGGATTAATATGCAGGTCAATTTCGTCCTCCCTAGGCTTATTCTAGTCCAATTAGGGTTTATAACCAATGTTGTGCATCCTATTGGTTTGTTTCTGACATTGGATTAAATTTTAGGAAATTTTCGTCATCCCTAGGCTTATTTTACTCCGTTTAGGGGTTTTAAGCAATCTTATGTTTCCAATAAGTTTATTTTTTTCATTGGATTAACATTTAGGTTATTTTCGTCTTTATTAGGCTTATTGTAGTCCAATTAATGTTTTATACCAATCTTCTGCATCCAAAAAGTTCATTTGTGTCATTAGATTAACATTTAGGTCATTTACATCCTCCATATGCTTATTCTAGTCCAATTAGGGTTTTTAAGCAATCTTGTGCATCCAATTGGTGTGTTTGTAACATTTGATTAACATTTAGGTCATTTTCCTTACCCCTAACCTTATTCTAGTGTTTTTGGGGTTATTAACCAATTTTGTGCATTCAATAGGTGTGCTTGTGTCATTGGATGAACAATTAGGTCATTTTCGTCGTCTGTAGTCTTATTCATCCAACTGGTGTGTTTTTTATATTAGATTAACATTTAGTTTGATTTTGTCCTTCCTTGGATTATTCTAGTCCAATTAGGGTTTTTTTTAACCAATTTTGGGCATCCAATAGGTGTGTTCGTGTCATTAGATTAACGTTGAGGTCATTTTCGTCCTCCCTAGGCTTATTCTAGTCGAATCAGGGTTTTAAACTAATTTTGTGCGTCCAATAGGTGTGTTGGTGTCATTGGATTGACATTTAAGTGATTTTCTTCCTCCCATTGTTTATCTAGTCCAGTCACAATTTTTAACCTATTTTGGGAATCCAATAAGTGCGTTTGTGTAACTGGATTAATATTTAGGTCATTTTTGTCATCCCAAGGCTTAGTCTAGTCTATTTAGAGTTTTCAACCAATCTTGTTCATCCAATTGGTGTGTTTGTGTTATTGGATTAACATTTTTTGTCATTATCATTATCCCTAAGCTTATTCTAGTCCTTTTAGGGTTTTGAACCAATCTTGTGCATCCAACAAGTTCATTTGTTTTATTGGATTAACATCAATATCATTTTCATCCTCCCTAGGATTTGTCTAGTCCTATTAGGTTATTTAACAAATCTTAAGCATCCAATCAAGTCATTTGTGTCATTTGATTAACATCAAGGTCTTTTTTGTCTTCCCAAGGTTTATTTTAATCCAATTAGGTTATTTAACAAATCTTATGCATCCCATAGGTGTGTTTGTGTCATTGGATTAACATTTAGGTCATTTTCATCCTCGATAGGCTTATTCTAGTGCAATTAGTGTTTTCAACAAATCTTGTGCATCAAATAGGTGTGTTTGTGTCATTGGATTGACATTTAGGTCATTTTCTTCCCCCCTATGCTTATTCTAGTCCAATTAGGGTTTTTTTAATTAATGATGTTAATCCAGTAGGTCATTTTTAACCAATCGTGTGCATCAAATAAGTTCATTTGTGTCATTGGATTAACATTTAGGTCATTTTCGTCCTCCTTTCAATTATTCTTGTCCAAATAGGTTATTTAACAAATCTTATGAATCCCATAGGTGTTTTTGTGTCATTGGATAAACATTTAAGTGATTTTCTTCCTCCTTAGGCTTATTCTAGTCTATTTAGGGCTTGTAACCAATCTTGTGCATCCCATAAGTTCACTTGTCTCATTGGATTAACATTTAAGTCATTTTCGTCCTCCCTAGGCTTATTCTAGTCCAATTAGGGTGTTTAACAAATCGTATGCATCCAATAGGTGTGTTTGTGGTATTGGATTAACATTTAGGTCATTTTCTTCCTCCTTAGGCTTATTCTAGTCTATTTAGGGTTTTAACTAATCTTGTGTATCCAATAGGTGTGGTTGTGTCATTGGATTAACATTTTGGTCATTTTTGTCATCCCTAAGCTTATTCTTGTCCATTTAGGGTTTTTAACCAATCTTCTACATCCAATGAGTTCATTTTTGTCATTGAATTAATATTTAGGTCATTTTTCTTTCTCCTTATGCTTATTCTAGTCCAATTAGTGATGTTAACTAATTTTGTGCATCCAATATGTTTGTTTGGGTCATTAGATTAACATTTAAGTGTATTTCGTCCTCCCTAGGCCTATTCTAGTTCAATTAGGGTTTTTAACCATTATTATGTATCCAATAAGTTCAATTGTGTCATTGGATTAACATTTAGATCTTTTTCTTCCTCCCTATGATTATTTTAGTTCAATTAGGTTTTTTAACCAATCTTGTGTCATTGTGTTTATTCAAGTCCAAATAGGGTTTTTAATCAATCTTGTGCATCAATAAGTTCGTTTGTGTCATTGGATTAACATTAAGCTTATTTTCTTCCTCCCTAGGCTTATTCTAGTCCAATTAGGGTTTTTAACCGATATTATGCATCCAATAGGTGTGTTTATGTCATTCGATTAACATTTAGGTCATTTTTGTCCTCCCTAGGCTTATTTTAGTGTATTTTGCATTTTCAACCAATCTTGTTGATCCATTTGGTGTGTTTGTGTTATTGGATTAACATTTTGGTCGTTTTCATTATCCCTAAGCTTATCCTAGTGCATTTATGGTTTTTAACCAATCTTGTACATCCCATAAGTTCATTTGTTTCATTGGATTAACATTTAGGTCATTTTCATCCTCCCTAGGCTTAGTCTAGTCCAGTTAGGGTATTTAACAACTCTTTTGCATCCAGTAGGAGTGTTTATGACATTGGATTAACATTTAGGTCATTTTTGTCATCCCTAAGCTTATTCTAGTCCATTTAGAGTTTTTAACCAATGTTGTGCATCCAATAGGTTCATTTGTGTCATTGGAATAACATTTAGGACATTTTTGTTCTCGCAAGGCTAATTCTAGTCAAATTAGGTTCTTAAGCCATTCTTGTGTATCAAATAGGTGTGTTTGTATCATTGGATTAACATTTAAGTTATTTTGGTCCGTCCTTGGCTTATCATAGTCCAATTAGGCTTTTTAACAAATCTTGTGCATCCAATAAGTGTGTTTGTGTCATTGGATTAACATTTAGGTCGTTTTCGTTATCCCAAAGCTTATTCTAGTCCGTTTAGGATTTTTTACCAATTTTGTGCATAAAATAACTTCATTTGTGTCATTGGATTAACATTTAGATCATGTTTGTCCCCCACACGCTTATTCAAGTCCAATTAGTGTTTTTAACCAATCATGTACATCTAATACGTGTGTTTGTGTCGTTGCATAAACATTTAGGTCATTTTCGTCTTCCCTTGGCTTATTCATTTCCTCTAAGGATTATCATCCAATCTTTTGCACCAATAAGTACATTTGTGTTATTGGATTAACAATTAGGCCATTTTCGTCCTCCCTAAGATTATTATGGTTCAATTAGGTTTTTTTAACCAATCTTGTTCATCCAATAGGTGTGTTTGCATCATTGGATTAACATTTTGGTCATTTTAATCCTCCCTAGGCTTACACTAGTCAAATTAGGGTTTTTAACAAATCTTGTGCAACCAATAGTTGCGTTTGTGTCATTGGATTAATATTTAGGTCATTTTCGTCCTTCCTAGGCTTATTCAAGTCCATTTAGGGATTTTAACCAATCTTGTTCATCCAATTTGTGTGTTTGTGTGACAGGATTAACATTTAGGTCATTTTTGTCATCCCTAAGCTTATACTGGTCCATTTAGGGTTCTTAACCAATCTTGTGCATCCAATAATTTAATGTGTGTCATTGGATTAACATATAGGTCATTTTCGTCTTCGATAGGCTTATTCTACTCAAATTAGGGTTTTTAACCAATCTTGTGCATCCAATAGGTGTGTTGTGTCATTGGATTAATATTTAGGTCATTTTCGTCCTCCCTATTCTTATTCTAGTCCAATTAGGGTTTTTAATCTATCTTGTGCATCCAATAGGTGTGTTTGTGTTACTAGATTAACTTTTATGTCATTTTCATCCTTCCATGGCTTATTATAGTCGAATTAGGGTTTTTAACCAATTATGTGCATCCGATAGGTGTGTTTGTGTCATTGGATTAAGACATAGTTCATTTTCTTGCTCCCTAGGTTTACGCTAGTCCAACTAGGATTTTAGACCAATCTCATGCATCCAATAGTTGTGTTTGTGTCATTGAAGTAAAATTTAGGTAATTTTGGTCATCCCTAAGCTTATTCTAGTCCAATTAGGGTTTTTATCCAATCCTGTGCATATAATAAGTTCATTTGTTCATTGGATTAACATTTAGATCATATTTGTCTTCCGTAGGCTTACTCTAGTCCAATTAGTGATTTTATTTAATATTGAACATCTAATAGGTGTGTTTGTGTCATCGGATAAACATTTAGGTTATTTTCGTCCTCCCATGGCTTATTACTGTGCAATTAGGGTTGTCAACCAATCTTGTGCATCCAATAGGTGTATTTGTGTCATTGGATTAACATTTTGGTCATTTTAGTCCTCCCTAAGTTTATTATAGTCCAATTAGGGTTTTTAACCAATCTCGTGCATCAATAAGTTCATTTGTGTCATTGGATAGACATTCAGGTCATTTTCGTCCTCTTTTGGCTTACTCTATTCAAATTAGGATTTTTAACCAATTTTGTGCATCCAATAAGTTTGTTTGTATCATTGGATTAACATTTAGGTCATTTACTTCTTCCCTAGGCTTGTTCTAGTCCATTTATGGTTTTTAACCAATCTGGTTCATCCAATTGGTGTGTTTGTGTTATTGGATTAACAGTTAGGTCATTTTTGTCATCCCTAAGCTTAGACTAGTCCATTTAAAAATTTTAACCAATCTTGTGCATCCAATAAGTTAATGTGTGTCATTGGATTAACATATAGGTCATTTTCGTCCTCGCAAGGCTTATTCTAGTCCAATTACGGTTTTTAACCAATCTTGTGCATTCAATAAGTGTATTTGTGTCGTTGGATTGATATTTAGGTCATTATCGTCCTCCCTTGGATTATTCTAGTCCAATTATGGTTTTTAACAAACCATGTGCATCCAATAGGTGTGTTTGTCTTATTGGATTAACTTTTAGGTCGTTTTCATCCTTCCTTGGCTTATTTAGATCGAATTAGGGTTTTTAACCATTCTTGTGTATCCAATAGGTTTATTTGTGTCATTGGATTTAGACTTAGGTCATTTTCGTTCTCCATAGGCTTAGTCTAGTCCAATTATGGTTTTTGATCAATCTTGTGCATGCAATAGGTGTGTTTGTCTCATTGGAATAACATTTAGGTCATATTTTTTATCCCTAAGCTTATTCTAGTCCAATTAAGGTTTTTAACCAATTTTGTGCATATAATAAGTTCATGTTTGTCATTGGATTAACATTTAGCTCATTTTATCCTTCATACTCTTATTCTAGTCCAATTAGTGTTATTAATTAATTTTGTTCATCAAATAGGTGTGTTTCTGTCATTGGATAAACATTTAGGTTATTTTCGTCCTCCCATGGCTTATTACGGTGCAATTAGGGTTGTCAACCAATCTTGTGCATCCAATAGGTGTATTTGTGTCATTGGAATAACATTTTGGTCATTTTAGTCCTCCCTAAGTTTATTATAGTCCAATTAGGGTTTTTAACCAATCTCGTGCATCAATAAGTTCATTTGTGTCATTGGATAAACATTCAGGTCATTTTCGTCCTCCCTTGGCTTACTCTATTCAAATTAGGGTTTTTAACAAATTTTGTGCATCCAATAAGAGACTTTGTATAATTGGATTAACATTTAGGTCATTTTCTTTCTCCCTAGGCTTGTTCTAGTCCATTTATGGTTTTTAACCAATCTTGTTCATCCAATTGGTGTGTTTGTGTTATTGGATTAACATTTAGGTCATTTTTGTCATCCCTAAGCTTATACTAGTCCATTTAAAATTTTTAACCAATCTTGTGCATCCAATAAGTTAATGTGTGTCATTGGATTAACATATAGGTCATTTTCGTCCTCGCTAGGCTTATTCTAGTCCAATTACGGTTTTTAACCAATCTTGTGCATTCAATAAGTGTGTTTGTGTCATTGGATTGATATTTAGGTCATTATCGTCCTCCCTTGGATTATTGTAGTCCAATTAGGGTTTTTAACCATCCTTGTGCATCCAATAGGTGTGTTTGTCTTATTGGATTAACTTTTAGGTCATTTTCATCCTTCCTTGGCTTATTCAAGTCGAATTAGGGTTTTTAACCATTCATGTGTATCCAATAGGTTTATTTGTGTCATTGGATTAAGACTTAGGTCATTTTCGTCCTCCATAGGCTTAGTCTAGTCCAATTAGGGTTTTTGATCAATCTTGTGCATGCAATAGGTGTGTTTGTCTCATTGGATTAACATTTAGGTCATATTTTTCATCCCTAAGCTTATTCTAGTCCAATTAAGGTTTTTAACCAATTTTGTGCATATAATAAGTTCATGTGTGTCATTGGATTAACATTTAGATCATTTTTATCCTGCATACTCTTATTCTTGTCCAATTAGTGTTATTAATTAATTTTATACATCAAATAGGTGTGTTTGTGTCATTGGATAAACATTTAGGTCATTTCGTCCTCCCTTGGCATATTCCAGACCAATTAGGGTTTTCAACCAATCTTGTGCATCCAATAAGTTCAATTGTGTCATTAAATTAACATTTAGTACATTTTCGTCCTCCCTAGGATTATCCTGGTTCAATTAGGTTTTTTAACCAATCTTTTGCATCCAATAGGTTTGTTTCTATAATTGGATTAACATTTTCGTCTAAGCTTATATTAGTCCATTTAGTGTTTTTAACAAATCTTGTGGATCCAATAAGTTAATGTGTGTCATTGGATTAACATATAGGCCATTTTCATCCTCGCTCGGCTTATTCTACTCAAATTAGGGAATTCAACCAAGCTTGTGCATGCAATATGCGTGCTTGTGTCAATGGATTATATTTAGGTAATATTTTTCCTCCCAAGGCTTATTCTAGTCCAATTAGGGTTTTTAACCAATCTTGTTCATCCAATAGGTGTGTTTGTGTAAATAGATTAAGATTTAGGTCATTTTCGTCCTCCCTAGGATTTTTCTAGTCTAATTAATGGTTTTAACCATTCTTGTGCATCCAATAGGCGTGTTTGTGTCATTGGATTAAGACTTAGGTCATTTTCGTCCTGCCAAGGCTTAGTCTAGTCCAATTATGCATTCAATAAGTTCATTTGAATAATTGGATTAACATTCAAGTCATTTTCGTCCTCCCGACGCTTATTCTAGTCATATTAGGGTTTCTAATTAATCTTGTGCATCCAATAGATGTCTTTATGTTGTTGGATTAAAATTTAGGTCATTTTCTTCCTCCCTAAGCTTATTCTAGTCCAATTTGGGTTATATACCAATCTTCTGCATCCAAAAAGTTCATTTTTGTCATTGGATTAACAATTAAGTCATTTTCGTCCCTCCTTGACTTTTTCTAGTCCAATTCGGTCATTTTGTGTCATTATATAAACATTTATGTCATTTTCGTCCTCCCTTGCCTTATTCTAGTCCAATGTTTTAGCCAAGCTTGTGCATCCAATAGGTGTGTTTGTGTCATTGGTTTAACATTTAGCTCCTTTTCATCCTTCCTTTTCTTATTATAGTCCTATTAGCGTTTTTAAGTAATCTTGTGCATCCAATTGGTTTATTTGTCTTATTGGTTTAATGTTTAGGTCATTTTCTAGTCAAATAAAGTTTTTAACCAATCTTGTTTATGCAAAAGGTGTGTTTGTGTCATTAGATCAACATTTAAGTCATTTTCTTCCTCCCAAGGCTTAGTCTAGTCCAATTAGGATTTTTAACCAATCTTTTGCATCCAATAGGTGTGTTTGTGTCATTTGATTAACATTTAGGTTATTTTCATCCCACCTAGGCTTATTCTACTCCAATTAGGGTTTTTAACAAATGTTATGCATCCAATATGTGTGTTTATTTCATTGGATTAACATTTGGGTTATTTTCGTCCTCCCAAGGCTTATTCTATTCCAATTAAAGTTTTTAACCAATCTTGTGCATCAAATCGGTATGTTTTTTACACTGGATTAACATTTAGGTCATTTTCATCATCTCTTAGCTTATTCAACACCATTTAGGGTTTTAACCAACCTTGTGCATCCAATCAGTTCATTTGTGTCATTGGATTAACATATAGGTCATTTTTGTCCTCGTTATGCTTATTCTAGTCCATTTAGGGGTTTTAACCGATCTTGTGCATCCAATATGTGTGTTTGTGTTGTTTGATTAACATTAAATTCATTTTTGTCATCCCTAAGCTTATATATAGTCCTATTAGGGTTTTTAACCAATCTTGTGCATATAATAAGTTCACTTGTGTTATTTGATGGTATTTGTAACCTCTGTTTGATGAAAAATATGCAGAAGAATGCTTATTCTAACAGATATGCGCAGCAATTTAACAAATTGTAAATTTATTAAACACAACATTAAACAAGGTCCCTAATATACAATTCTAATGAATGTCAAATTGTATGGATCATGGTATATATGGAGAAATGCATCAGAGACAATTATCCTTCAAGATATTGATTTTCATGCAATCATGTTAAGACAATCAATCATGTAAAGTCACTTAACACATAATATTTATCATGCATTCAATCAATATCAAAAACGTAATAATTGCAGAAATTTAAACGAGATAAGGGAAAGAAAAGTGTACGCGGATATTTATACTGGTTCAGCCGTCCCGTGACGACTTACATCCAGTCCCAAGATCCAAAGGGATCTTAGCCTTTCTTATAGAACTTCTTAGAATAAGTTTACAGATTATACACAGTGCCTCGCACCAATCTTAAACTATTCTACTGGTTCTATCTTTCCCTCCCTAAATTCCCAAGTTTAAGTCCCATAAACTTGACCAAGAATTCAGTCAAGCGTCTTCTTGTTGACTACCTTCAACCTCGAAGAACACCATCAGTAACAACTGGATTTTCTCAAAGTAATTTGGTTACAGAAAATGGTTTACAGAAATTGAAACATATCAATTTTACAAAGTTCTTGATCTTTCTTCTTCTCAAAGCAATCTTTCTCAATTCAGTCTATTTCCATCCTTGTTGATCACAAAGTGTATATTGTTCATGGCTGAAAAGGATATTCAAAGTAATATCAGTTGAGAAAGAATTAGTGGTGTATGATTCCAATTGATATTATCAAGTTGTTATCTTATGAGAAGAAGTGAATGAAAGCAGTTTATTTAGTTTCAGGAAAAACAACATATGAATCGATTTACCCAATCGATTCATTAAAGTCATATATCATGCTAATCGATTCCTCCAATCGATTTCACGAATCTTGTTTTTCTTGAATCTTGAAACTGCACAAACTAATCGATTTATCCAATCGATTATTTAAAAGAGTTCTTCAGACTTTGATGAGTGTATATAATTGAATCGATTGGCATAATCGACTTGAAGTGTTTTGTTCAAACAAAGAGATCAAAACAATCGATGTACTTAATCGATTCAACCATTCAGTCATCTCTGTTTCTAAAACTTTTTTGTACCAATCGATTTGGTCAATCGATTGTGGACTTTAAGTCTGAAGCACCTTTCATCAGTTGGTTCATTCAATCGATTTACCAAGTCGATTGATGCCAACATTTGTATCAAAAGAAGTATATAAGTCGATTGTGCTAATCGACTGTGTATGTTCCAGACCAAAGTTATTTTGAAACTTGTTTTAGTGAATCGATTTGCTTAATCGATTTATGAAACATGTTTGACTCTGGGACATTCACAACCGATTGTGTCAATCGATTTAGACAAAACAAAATAAAGAAGTGATTGGTTTAATCGATTTGCCAAATCGATTGCCTGCAAAACATGCCACTGACTTGCACATTTTAATTTCAGTAAATGTACCAATCGATTTGTCTAATTGATGTAAACAATCAGTTCAGTGTTGGTGATTTAATCAATCGATTTGCCTAATCGATTTGTGGCAAACTTGCTCTCTGACTTGCACAATTTATTTTCTAATAAGTGTATCAATCGATTTGGCTAATCGATTGATAGTCTGATTGATTTTTCAGAAGTTTTGCCAATCGATTGGTTAATCCCATACTTCATAAAAACATTCAACCCTGTTACTGAATCAATTTTGCTAATCGATATGCTCATGGATCTTCATGTTTTTGTTGATTTCTTGAGTTCCAAGCAATTGTCTCAAGTATGTAGGATTGAATTGTTGTTGCTGAAATTTTTCTCAGTTTACAATGTTAGTTTTATTTCAAGCTGTATGTTTGTCAATAACATCAAAAACGAACATATGTCTAACATTATTGGATTCAAATTTAGCTTATGTTCGTCCTCCCTTGGCATATTCTATTCCAAAAAGGGTTTTTGACAAATCTTGTACATCATTTAGGTGTGTTTGTGTCATTGGATTTACATTTAGGTCATTTTCATCCCCCCTTGGCTTATTGTAGTCCAGTTAGGGTTTTTCGCAAATTTTGTGCATTCACTAAGTTCATTTGTGTCATTGGATTAACATTCAGGTCATTTTGATATCCTTAGGCTTATTCAAGTCCAATTAGGGTTTCTAACCATTCTAGCGCATCCAATAGGATTAACATTTATGTCATTTTCTTCCTCACTAGGTTTATTCTAGTCCAATTAGCTTTTTAAACCAATCTTGTGCATCCAGAAATTTCATTTGTGTTATTGGATTTACATTTAGGTCATATTAATATTCCAAAGGCTTTTTTCTAGCCAATTACGGTTTTTAACCAATCTTGTGCGTCCATTAGGTTTGTTTGTGTCATTGGATTAAGATTTAGATCATTTTCGTCCTCCCTAGACTTATTCTAGTCAAATTAGGGTTTTTAACCTATCTTGTGCATCCAATAGGTGTGTTTGTGTCATTGGATTAACATTAAGGTCATTATAATCCTTCCTTGGCTTATTCTTGCCTAATTAAGGTTTTTAACCATTCTTGTGCATCCAATTGGTTTGTTTTGGTCATTTTCGTCGTCCTTAAGTTTATTATAGTCAAATTAGTGTTTTTAACAAATCTTGTACATCTAATAGGTGTGTTTGGGTCATCAGATTAACAATTAGGTCATTTTCATCCTCCCTTGGCTTATTCTAGTTCAATTTGGGTTTTATACCAATCTCAGGCATCCAAAAAGTTCATTTGTGTCATTGGATTAACAATTAGGTTATTTTCGTCCCTCCTAGGCTTATTCTAGTCCAATTAGGGTTTTTAACCGATCTTGAATTTCCAATAACTTCATTTGTGTTGTTGGATTACCAATTTGGTCATTTTGGTTCCCCTAGGCTTATTCTAGTCCAATTAGGATTAACATTTAGGTTATTTTCGTCCTCCCTAGGCTTATTCTAGTGCAATTACAGTTTTTAACCAATCTTCTACTTTCAATAAGTTCATTTGGGTCATTGGATTACCAGTTAGGTCATTTTAGTTCCCCACAGGATTATTCTAGTCCAATTAGAATTTTTAACCTATTGTTCCCCATAGGATTATTCTAGTCCAATAGGTGTTTTTGTGTCATTGGATTAACATTTATGTCATTTTCGACCCCCCTTAGGCTTATTCTTGTCCAATTAGGGTTTTTAACAAATCTTGTGCATCCAATAGGTGTGTTTATGTCATTGGATAAACACTTGGATCATTTTTCTTCCTCCATTGGCTTATTATAGTCCAATTAGTGTTTTTAACCAATCTTATGAATTCAATAAGTTCATTTGTGTCATTGGATTAACATTTCTGACATTATCGTCCTCCCTAGGCTTATTCTAGTCTAGTTTGGGTTTTATATCAATCTTCTGCTTCCAAAAAGTTCATTTGTGTCATTGGATTAAAAATTAGGTCGTTCTCGTGCTCCCTAGGATTATTTTAATCCTATTTGGGTTGTTAACGAATCTTGTGCCTCCAATAGGTGTGTTTGTCTCATTGGATTAACATTTATGTCATTTTCGTCCTCCCATGGCTTTTCCTAGTCCAATGTTTCAACCAATCTTATGCGACTAATATGTGTGTTGGTGACATTGGATTAACATTTAACTTATTTTCGTCATCCCTAATCTTATTCATGTCCATTTAGGGTTTTTAACAAGTCTTGTGCATCCAATAAAGTCATTTGTGTCATTCGATTAACATTTAGGTCATTTTCATCCTCCCTTTGCTTATTCTAGTTCAATTAGGGTTTTTAACTAATCTTGTGCATCCAATAGGTGTGTTTGTGTTATTGGATTATTATTTAGGTCATTTTGACCCCCCTAGACTTATTCTAATCCAATTAGGGTTTTTAAAAAATCTTGTTCATCCAATAGGTGTGTTTTTGTCATTGGATAAACATTTAGATTATTTTCGTCCTCCATTGGCTTATTCTAGTCCAATTAGTGTTTTTAACCAATCTTGTGCACTCAATAAGTTCATTTGTGTCATTAGATTAACATTTAAGACATTATCGTCCTCCCTAGGCTTATTCTAGTTTAAGTTGGGTTTTATATCAATCTTCTGAATCCAAAAAGTTCATTTGTGTCATTGGATTAAAAATTAGGTCATTCTCGTCCTCCCTAGGCTTCTTTTTAATACAATTAGGGTATTTAACCAATCTTGCGCATCCAATAGGTGTTTGTGTCATTGGATTAACATTTAGGTCATTTTCGTCGTCCATTGGCTTATTCTAGTGTAATTGGGGTTTTTAACCAATCTTGTTCATTCAATAAGTCATTTGTGTCATTGGATTAATATTGAGAACATTTTTTTTCCTCCTTAGGCTTATTCTAGTCCAATTACGGTTTTATTCCAATCTTATGCATCCAATAGGTGTGTTTGTGTCATTGAAATAACATCTATGTCATTTTCGTCTTCCCTAGGCTTATTCCTGTCCAATTAGGGTTTTATACTAATGTTGTGCATTCAATTAGTTCATTTGTGTCATTGGATTATCATTTAGGTCATTTTCGTTCTCTCTAGGCTTATTCTAGTTCAACTAGGGTTTTATACCAATCTAGTACATCCAATAGGAGTGTTTGTGTCATTGGATTAACATTTAGGTTGTATTCGTCTCCTTATGCATATTCGAGTTTAATTTAGGTCATTTAGGTTGTTTTTCACCCTCAGCTTATTCTAGTCCAATTAAGGTTTTGAACCAATGTTCTGCATATCAAAAGTTCATTTGTGTCATTTGATTAACATTAAGGTCATTATCGTCCTCCTTAGGCTTATTCTAGTCCAGTTAGTGTTTTTGACAAATCTTGTACATCTAAAAGGTGTATTTGTGTCAGTGGATTAACATTTTGGTTATTTTCATCCCCTTTGGCTTATTCTTGTCCAATTAGGATTTTTAACCAATCTTGTGCATCCAATAGGTGTTTTTATGTCATTAGATTAACATTTAGGTCATTTTCGTCTTCCCTATATTTATTCTAGTCCAATTAGGTTTTTTTTTTACTAATCTTGTGCATCCAATAAGTTTATTTGTGTCGTTGGATTAACAATTAGGTCATTTTTGTCTTTCGTATGGTTATTGTAGTCCAATTAGGATTTTTAACCAATCTTGTGCATCCAATTGGTGTGTTTGTGTCATTGGATTAACATTTAGGTTATTTTCGTCCTCCCTAGGCTTATTCTTGTCCAATTAGGGTTTCTAAGCAATCTTTTATATCCATTAAGTTCATTTGTCTCATTGAATTAACATTTAGGTCATTTTCATCCTTCATAGGCTCATTCAAGTTCAATTATAGATTTTAACCATTCTTGTGCATCCAATAGGTTTGTTTGTGTCATTAGATTAACATTTATGTCAGTTTCATCTTCCCTATGCTTATTCCTGTCCAATTAGGGTTTTATACTAATGTTGTGCATTCAATTAATTCAGTTGTGTCATTGGATTATCAATAATGTCATTTTCTTCCTCTCTAGGCTTATTCTAGTCCAATTAGGGTGTTATACCAATGCAGTACATCCAATAGGTGTGTTTGTGTCATTGGATTAACATTTAGGTTGTATTCGTCTCCCTATGGTTATTCTATTTTAACTTGGGGTTTTAACCAATCTTGTGCATGCAATAGGTGTGTTTATGTTATTAGATTAACATTAAGGTCATTTTTGTCATCCCTAAGCTTTCTCTAGTCCAATTAGGGTTTTTAGAAAATCTTGTGCTTATAATAAGTTTATTTATGTCATTAGATTCACATTTACGTTATTTTCATCCTCCCTAGGGTTATTATATTCCAATTAGGGTTTTTAACAAATCTTGTACATCTAATAGGTGTGTTTGTGTCACTGGATTATCATTTACGTCATTTTCGTTCTTCCTTGGCTTATTCAGGTCCTAGGGTTTTTAACTAATCTTGTGCATCTAATAAGTTCATTTTTGTCATTGGATTAACATTTAGGTTATTTTCGTCCTCCCTAGGATTATTCTAGTACAATTACGGTTTTTAATCAATCTTGTACATCCAATAATTTCATTTGAGTCATTAGATTAATATTTAGGTCATTTAAGTCCTCACTAGGCTTATTCTAGTCAAATTAGGGATTGTAACCAATCTTCTGCATCCAATACTTGTGTTTGTGTCATTAGATTATCATTTAGGTCATTGTCGTCTACCCTAGGCTTATTCTAGTCCAAAAAGAGTTTTATACCAATCTTGTACATCCAATAAGTTGATTTGTGTCATTGGATTAACATTTAGGTCATTTTCGTCCTCCCTTGACTAATTCTAGTCCAATTAGGGTTTTTAACCCATCTTGTGTATTCAATAAGTTCATTTGTGTCTTTGGATTAACATTTAGGTCATTTTTGTCCTCCCTATGCTTATTCTTGTCCAATTCAGGTTTTTAATCAATCTTGTGCATTCAATAGATGTGTTTGTGTCATTGGAATAACACTTAGGTCATTTATGTCATCCCTAAGCTTATTCTAGTGCAACTAGGATATTTAACCAATCTTGTGCATATCATAAATTTATTTGTGTCATTGGATTAACATTTATGTCATTTTCGTCCTCCCTAGGCTTATTCTAGTCCAGTTAGAGTTTTTGACAAATCTTGTACATCTAAAAGGTCTATTCGTGTCAGTGCTTTAATTTTTTGGTTATTTTAATCCCCCCTTGGCTTATTCTTGTCCAATTAGAATTTTTAACCAATCTTGTGCTTATAATAAGTTTATTTATGTCATTAGATTAACATTTAGGTCATTTTCATCTTCCCAATGATTATTGTAGTCCAATTAGGATTTTTTTTACTCATCTGGTGCATCCAATAAGTTTATTTGTGTCATTGGATTAACAATTAGGACATTTTCGTCTTCCGTATCCTTATTATAGTCCAATTAGGATTTTTAACAAATCTTGTGCATCAAATTGGTGCGTTTGTGTCATTGGATTAACATTTAGGTCACCTTCGTCCACCCTTGGCAAATTAATGTCCAATGTTTTAACCAATGTTGTGCAACAGATAGGTGTGTTACTGTAATTGGATTAACATTTTGGTCATTTTAGTCCTCCCTAGGTTTATTCTAGTCCAATGAGGGTTTTTAAGCAATCTTTTACATCCAATAAGTTCATTTGTGTCATTGAATTAACATTTAGGTCATTTTCATCCTTCCTAGGCTTATTCTAGTCCAATTAGAGATTTTAACCAATCATGTGCATCCAATAGGTTTGTTTTTGTCATTAGATTAACATTTATGTCATTTTCGTCTTCCCTAGGCTTATTCCTGTCCAATTAGGGTTTTATACTAATGTTGTGCATTCAATAGGATTATTCTAGTCTAATTAGGGTTTTATACCAATCTAGTAAATCCAATAGGTGAGTTTGTGTCATTGGATTAACATTTAGGTTGTATTCGTCTCCCTATGCTTATTCTAGTTTAATTTGGGTTTTTAACCAATCTTGTGCATGCAATAGGTGTGTTTGTGTCATTAGATTAACATTAAGGTCATTTTTTTATTCCTAAGCTTTGCCTAGTCCAATTAGGGTTTTTAGCAAATCTTGTGCTTTTAATAAGTTCATTTATGTCTTTGGATTCACATTTACGTTATTTTCGTCCTCCTTATGGTTATTCTATTCCAATAAGGGTTTTTCACAGATCTTATACATCTAATAGGCGTGTTAGTGTCACTGGATTATCCTTTACGTCATTTTCGTTCTCCAATTAGGATTTTTAACAAATCTTGTACATCTAATTGGCTTATTCAAGTTTAATTAGGGTTTTTAACTAATCTTGTGCATTCAATAACCAATCTTGTGCACCCAATAGACGTGTTTGTGTTACTAGATTATCATTTAGGTCATTTTCATCTATCCTAGGCTTATTCTAGTCTAAAAAGTGTTTTGTACCAATCTTGTGCATCCAATATGTTTATTTGTGTCATTGGATTAACATTTTGGTCATTTTCGTCTTCCCTTGGCTTATTCTTGTCCAATTAGGGTTTTTAACAAATATTTTGCATCCCTAAGGTGTGTTTGTGTCATTGGAATAACATTTAGGTCATTTATGTCTTCCCTAAGCTTATTCTAGATCAAATAGGGTTTTGAACGAATCTTGTGCATGTCATATGTTCATTTGTGTCATTGGATTAACACTTAGGTCATTTTCGTCCACCCTAGACTTATTCTAGTCCAGTTAGTGTTTTTTACCAATCATGTACCTCCAATAGGTGTATTTGGGTCATTAGATTAACAATTAGGTCATTTTCGTCTTCCCTAAGCTTATTCTAGTCCAATTAGGGTTTTTAACCAATAGGTGTGTTTGTGTCATTAGATTAACATTTAGGTCATTTTTGTCATCCCTAAGCTTATTCTTGTCCAATTAGGGTTTTAAACCAATCTTGTACATCTAATAGGCGTGTTTGTGTCATTAGATTAGTATTTAGGTCCTTTTCATCATCGCTTGGCTTATTCAAGTCGAATTAGGGTTTTATACCAATCTTGTGCCTCCAATAAGTTCATTTGTGTCATTTGATTAATATTTAGGTCATTTTCATCCACCCTAGGCTTATTCTAGTCCAATTAGTGTTTTTAACCAATATTGTACATCTAATAGGCATGTTTGTGTCATTGGAATAACATTTAGGTCATTTTCATCCTCGCTTGGCTTATTCAAGTCTATTTAGGGTTTTATGCCAATCTCGTACATCAATTAAGTTCATTTGGGTCATTGGATTAACATTTAGGTCATTTTCGTCCTCCTTAGTCATATTCTAGTCTAATTAGAGTTTTCAAATAATCTTGTACATATAATAGTCGTGTTTGTGTCATTGGATTAACATTTCGGTCATTTTCTTCCTCACTTGGCTTATTCAAGTTTCATTAGAGTTTTATACCAATATTATGCATCCAATAAGTTCATTTGTGTTATTGGAATAATATTTAGCTTATTTTCGTACTCCCTAGGCTTTTTCTAGTAGAATTAGGGTTTTTAACCAATTTTGTGCATCCAATAAGTTTATTTGTGTCATTAGATTAATATTTAGGTCATTTTTGTCCTTCCTAGGTTTATTCTAGTCAAATTAATAATTTTAACGAAACTTGTGAGTCCAGTAGGTGTGTTTGTGTCATTAGATTAACATTTAGGTCATTTTCGTCTTCGCTAGGCTCATTCTAGTCCAAATAGAGTTTTATACCAATCTTGTGCATGCAATAAGTTGATTTGTGTCATTGTATAAACATTTTGGTCAGTTTTGTCTTCCCTTGGCATATTCTAGTCCAATTAGGGTTTTTAACCATTATTTTGCATCCAATATGTGTGGTTGTGTCATTGGAATTACATTTAGGTAGCTTTTGTCATCACTAAGCTTATTCTAGTGTAAATAGGGTGTTGAACCAATCTTATGCTTATAATAAGTTCATTTGTGTCATCGGATTAACATTAGGGTTATTTGCGTACTCCATAGGCTTATTCTAGTCCAATAAGGGTTTTTAACCAATCTTGTGCATCCAATTGGTGTTTTTGTGTCATTGGATTAACATTTAGGTCATTTTCGTCAACCTTGGGCTTATTCTAGTCCAAGTATTGTTTTATAGCAATCTTGTGCATCCAATAGGTGTGTTTGTGTCATTAGATTAACATTTAGGTCATTTTTGCATCCCTTAGCTAATTATGGTCCATTTACGGTTTTTAACTAATCTTGTGCATGAAATAAGTTCATTTATGTAATTTGATTAACATTTAGGTCATTCTCGTCCTCACCAGGCTTATTCTAGTCCAATTAGTGATTTTCGCATCACATTAACATTTAGGTCATTTTCGTCTTCCCTAGGCTTATTCTAGTCCAATTCAGGTTTTCTTTTTACTAATCTTGTGTATCCAATAAGTTTATTTGTGTCATTGGATTAACAATTAGGTTATTTTCGTCTTGCCTAGGCTTATTCTAGTCCAATTAGGGATTTTCACATGAAATTAACGTATAGGTCATTTTCGTCCTGCCTAGGCTTATTCAAGTCCAATTAGGGTTTTATACCAATCTTTTGCATCCAATAGGCGTGTTTGTGTCATTAGATTAGCGTTTAGGTCATTTTCGTCCTTCTCTAGGTTTATTCTAGTCCAATTTGGGTTTTATAACAAATATTGTGCATCAACTAGGTGTGTTTGTGTCATTGTATTTACATTTAGATCATTTTCATCTTCCCTGGGCTTATTCTATTCCAATTAGGATTTCTAACAAATCTTGTACATTCATTAAGTTCATTTGTGTCATTCGATTAACATTTAGGTAATTTTTCGTCCTTCCTTGGCCTATTCTAGTCCAATTAGGGTTTTTAACCAATCTTGATCATCCAATTGGCATGTTTGGTCATTGGATTAAGATTGAGGTCATTTACGTCCTCCCTGGGGTTATTCTAGTCCAATTAGGGTTTTTAACCAATCTTGTACATCCAAAAAGTTCATTTGTGTCATTGGATTAACATTGAGGCCGATTTTTAAACTCCCTAGGCTTATTCTAGTCACACTAGGGTTTTATACCAATCTTGTGTATCCAAAAAGTTCATTTGTGTAATTGGATTAACATTTAGGTCATTTTCGCCCTCCATAGGCTTATTCTAGTCAAATTATTGTTTTCAACTAATCTTGTGCATCCAATAAGTTTATTTGTGTAATTTGATTCACATTTAGGTCATTTTGGTCCCTGCTAGGTTTATTCTAGTCCAATTAGGATTTTTAACCTATCTTGTGCATCCAATAGGTGTGTTTGTGACATTGGATTAGAATTTAGGTCATTATTGTCCTCCCAAGAGTTATTCTTGTCCATCTCGGGTTTTTGACCAATCATGTGCATCCAATAAGTTCATTAGTGTCTTTGCATTAACATTTTGGTCAATTTCGTCCTCCCTAGGCTTTTTCAAGTCGAATTAGGGTTTGTGACAAATCTTGTGCATTCAATAAGCTCATTAGTGTCATTGGATTAATATTTAGGTCATTTTCGTCCTTCCTTGGCTTATTCTAGTCCAATTAGGAATGTTACCCAATCTTGTACATCCAAAAAGTTCATTTGTGCCATTGGAATAACATTGAGTTCATTTGTCTCATTGAATTAATATTTAGGTCATTTTCTTCCTCCTTGAGTTTATTCTTGTCAAATCAGTGTTTTTAACCAATCTTGTGCATCCAATGGGAGTGTTTGTGTCATTGGCTTAGCATTCAGGTCATTTTCGTCCTCCGTAGGCTTATTCTTCTCCAGCTAGGTTTTTGTACAATCTTGCGCATCCAATAAGTTCAATTGTTTCATTGGAATATTATATAGGTCAATTTCGTCCTCCCTAGGCATATTCATGTCCAATTAGGGTTTTTAACAAATCAATTGCATTCAATAAGTTCATTTGTGTCAATGGATTAACATTTAAATTATTTTCGACATCCCTATGGTTATCCTTGTCCAATAAGGTGTTTGAACAAATCTTGTGCATCCAATAGGTGTGTTTGCGTCATTGAATTAACATTTAGGTCATTTTCATCGTCCCATGGCTTATTCTAGTCCAATTAGGGTTTTTAACCAATCTAGTGTATCCAATAGGTATATTTGTGTCATTGGATTAACATATAGGTAATTTTCTTCTTCCCTAGGCTTATTCTAGTCCAATAAAGAAATTTAACAAATATTGTGCATCCAATAGGTGTTTTTGTGTCATTAGATTAACATTTTGGTCGTTTTAGTCCTTCCTTGGCATTTTCTACTCCAATTTGGGTTTTTAACCAATGTGGAACACCAAATTGGTGTGTTTGTGTTATTGGATTCACATTTAGGTCATTTTCGTCACCCCTAGGGTTATTCTAGTCCAATTAGGGTTTTTGATTAATCTTATGCATCCAATAGGTGCATTTATGTCATTGGATTAACATTTAGGTAATTATCGTTCGCCATAGGCTTATTTGAGGCCAAGTAGGGTTTTTAACAAATCTTATGCATCCAATAGATGTGTTTGTTTTACTGGAGTAACATTTAGGTCATTTTCATCTTCCCTAGGCTTATTGTAGTCCAATTTTGGTTTTTAACCAATCTTGTGCATCCAGTAGGTCGGTTTGTGTCATTCGATTAACATTTATGTCATTTTCTTCGTCCCATGGCTTATTCTAGTCCAATTACGGTTTTTAACGAATCTAGTGTAATCAATAGGTATGTTTTTGTAATTGGATTAACATTTACGTAATTTTCGTCCTCCACTTGGCTTATTCTAGTCCAATTAGGGTTTTTAAAAAATCTTGAGCATCTAATAGGTGTGTTTGTGTCATTGGAATAACATTTATGTCATTTTCGTCCTCCCTCGGCTTGTTCTAGTCCAATTAGGGTTTTTAACCAATCTTGTACATCCAATAAGTTCATTTGTGATATTGGATTAACATTTAGGTCATTTACGTCCTCCGTAGGCTTATTCTAATCAAATTAGTATCATTAAACAATGTTGTGCATCCAATTGGGGTGTTTTCGACACTGGATTAACATTTAGGTGTTTTTTTGCATCCCTTAGCTACCTAAAGTCCATTCACGGTTTTTAACCAATCTTGTACATGCAATAAGTTCATTTTTGTAATTTGATTAACAATTAGGTCATTTTCATCCTCCCTAGGCATATTCTAGTCCAATTAAGGATTTTAATTAATCATGTGCATCCGACATGTGTGTTTGTGTCATTAGATTAACATTTAAGTTATTTTTGTCCCCCCTAGGCTTATTCTAGTCCAATTAGGAATTTATACCATTCTTGTGCATCTAATATGTTCATCTAATATGTTCACATTTTGTCCTCCCTTGGCTTATTCTAGTCGAATTAGGGTTTTTAACAAATCTTGTGCATCTAATAGGTGTATTTGTGTCATTGGATTGTTGTTTAGGTCATTTTTGTCCTCCCTAGGATTATTCTAGTCCAACTAGGGTGTATAACCAATCTTGTGCCTTCATTAAGTTCATTTTTGTCATTGGATTAACATTTAGGTCATTTTCAACTTCCCTATGGTATTTATCAAATCTTGTGAATCCAAAAGGTGTGTTTGTATCAATGGATTAACATTTAGGTCATTTTCGCCTTCAGTAGGCTTAATCTACTATGATTAGGATTTTTAACAAATATTGTGCAATTTAAAAGCGTATTTGTGTCATTGGATTATTATTTAGGTCATTTTCGAACTCCCTAGGTTTATTCAAGTCCAATTAGGGTTTTTAACCAATCTTGTGCATCCTAAAAGTTCATTTGTGTCATTGGATTAACATTAAGGTCATTTTTCTCCTCCCCAGGCTTATTCGAGTCAAATTTGGGTTGTATACCAATCTTGTGCATCCAAAAAGTTAATTTGTCTCATAGGATTAACATTTAGGTCATTTTCGTCCTCCCTATGCTTATTCTAGTCAAATTAGTGTTTTAACCAATCTTGTGCATACAATATGTTCATTTGTTCATTGTATTTACATTTATGTCATTTTCGTCCTCGCTAGGTTTATTATAGTCCAATTAGGGTTTTTAACCAATCTTGTATATCCAATAGTTGAGTTTTTAACCAATCTTGTTTTAACCAATTAGGATTAACATATAGGTCATTTCCTTCTTCCCTAAGCTTATTCTAGTCCAATTAGGATTTTTAACAAATCTTTTGCATCTAATAGGTATATTTGTGTCATTAGATTATTATTTAGGTCATTTTCGTCCTCCCAAAGCTTGTTCTAGTCCAATTACGATTTTTAACCAATCTAGTGCATCAAATAAGTTTCTTTGTGTCATTGGATTAACATATAGGTCAATTTCGTCTTCTCTAGGCTTATTCTAGTCCAATTAAGGTTATTAACAAATCTTATGCATCCAATGAGTTCATTTGTGTCCTTCAATTAACATTTATGTCATTTACATCCTTCCTAGGCTTATTCTTGTCCAATTAGAGTTTTTAACCAATCTTATGCATCCAATTGTTGTGTTTGAGTCATTAGATTAACATTTAGGTCATTTTCATCCTCCCTAGGCTTATTCTAGTCCAATTAGGGTTTTTAACCAATCTTGTGCATCCAATAGGTCTGTTTGTGTCATTGGATTATCATTTAGGTCATTTTCTTCGTCCCATGGTTTATTCTAGTTCAATTAGAGTTTTTAACCAATCTAGTGTATCCAATAGGTATGTTTGTGTAATTGGATTTACATTTAGGTAATTTTCGTCCTCCTTTTTGCATATTCTATTCCAATTAAGGTGTTTAACAAATCTTGAGCATCCAATAGGTGTGTTTCTGTCATTGGATTAACATTTAGATCATTTGCATCCTCCCTCGGTTTGTTTTAGTCCAATTTGGGTATTTAACCATTCTTGTACATCCAATAAGTTCATTTGTGATATTGGATTAACGTATAGGTCATTTACATCCCCAATAGGTGTGTTTCTGTCATTGGATTAAAATTTAGGTCATTTTCGTCCTCCCTAGGCTTATTCCAGTCCAATTAGGTTCTTATACCAATCTTGTGCATCCAAAAAGTTCATTTGTGTCATTGGATTAAAATTGGTGTCATTTTCCTCATCCCTTGCTAATTCTAGTAAAAATTAGGGTTTTAAACAAATTTTGTGCAAAGCCAATAAGTTCATTTGTGTCATTGGATTAACATTTAGCTCATTTATGTCCTCCCTAGGCTAATTCTAGTCCAATTACGAATTTTAACCAATCTTGTCCATGCAATAAGTGTGTTTGTATCATTAGATTAACATTTAGGACATTTCTGTCCTCCCTAGGATTATTCTTGTCCAATTAGTGTTTGATATCAATCTTGTGCATCCAATATGTTCATTTGTGTCATTGGATTAACAATTAGGTCATTTTCTTCCTTCATAGGTTTATTCTAGTCCAATTTGGGGTTTTAACCTATATTGTGCATCCAATAGGTGTGTTTGTTTCATGGAATTAATATTTAGGTCATTTTCGTCCCCCCCCCCCTTGGCTTATTCTAGTCCAATTAGGGGTTTTAACAAATCTTGTGCGTCCACTTCATGTGTTTAAGTCATTGGATTAAGATTTAGGTCATTTTCCTCCTCTATAGGCTTAATCTAGTCCAATTAGGGTTTTAAACCAATCTTGTGCATCCAATCGTGTGCATCGCGTCTTTTGCATCGAATTGGTGTGTTTGAGAGATTGGATTAACATTTAGAAAATTTTCATCATCCCTAAGCTTATTCTAGTCCATTTAGGGGTTTTAACCAGTCTTGTGCGTCCAATAAGTTGATTTATGTCATTGGATTTATATTTAGGTCATTTTCATTCTCCATAGGCTTATTCTACTCCAGTTACGATTTTTCACAAATCTTGTGCATTAATAGGTGTTTGTGTCATTGCATTAAGATTTAGGTCATTTTCGTCCTCCATTGCCTTATTCTAGTCCAATTATGTATTTTAACCAATCTTATGCATCCAATCCGGTGCATCCAATCTTGTGCATTCGGTCTTGTGCATTGAATGTGTGTGTTTGTGACATTGGATTAATATTTAGGTCATTTTCGTCATCCCTAAGCTTATTTCAGTCCATTTAGGGTTTTTAACTAGTCTTGTGTATCCAATAAGTACGTTGTTGTCATTGGATTAATATTTAGGTTGTTTTCATCCTCCCTAGGCTTATTCTAGTCCAGTTAGGGTTTTTAAACAATCTTGTGCTTCTAATAGGTTTGTTTGTGTCATTGGATTAACATTAAGGTTATTTTTGTCCTCCCTACGATTATTCTAGTCCAATTACGGTTTTTAATCAATCTTCTGCATCCAATAGGCTTATTCTAGTCAAATTTGGGTTTTTAACCAATCTATGCATCCATTTGGTGTGTTTGTGACATTGGATTAACTTTTAGGTCATTTTCGTCATTCCTAAACTTATTCTAAACCTTTTAGGGTTTTTAATTAGTGTTGTGCATCCATTAAGTTTATTTGTGTTATTGGATTAATATTTATGTTATTTTTGTCCTCCCTAGGCCTATTCTAGTCAATTAGGATATTAAACCAATCTTGTGCATCCAATATGTGAGTTTTTGTAATGGGATTAACATTTAGGTTATTTTCGTTGTCCCTAGGCTTATTCTAGTTCAATTAGGGTTTTTAACCAATCTTGCAAGTGTACTGAATCGTTGCAAGTAATAATAAAATTGTAGTACCGAGTGTCGAACTCTTGGATTGCGTTTTACAATTGAGTTATATTTAATTATTACAATTGAACAAAAGGTTACCCAAATTGATTGAAATAATATTTAAAATTAACACTGGTAATAAAATTGATCTTTTATAATGAGAAAAATGTTAGGGATCAGTTTCATTACGAATCCAACCTTGGTGCCTAATTTGATCCTAGTTACTGAATTCGTTTATTAAATTATTGCCGAATTCTCATTATTGTTCTTGCCCTAATGTCTTAGTGACATAACGTTTAATTCCGAAGTTGCCCCTAATTCCTTAGTAGATTTAAGATTAGAATTAAGCATTAACGTACAAGAATTCTCTGGTTAAACTACTGCCTTTGCAACTAATTTAATTGATTTCATGACCTGTATCTATCCCTATACTACCAATTCATGAATTTCTCATCTCAAGCATTCGTAAAGTCCACTTCCATTTCAAATTACAAATCGTAGAACATTTTAGTGTTGATCAAGCAATAAAAAGCATTAAGCATAGACATTAGGGATTCATTTGGTTACACTCATCCCTAACAAATACGGTTTAGTTACTCATGACAGAGATACAAAAGGTAAGGATTAAAGCAGAAATACAAGAATGATTCTTGATAAATTTGCTCCAATGATATTAGAAACGGTCGTCATTGAGTTTCGATGCTAGGGCACAAGTCTCCGCACTTCTCAATAGTCAAAAAGATACATAGAAAGTAAAAAGTATGCATTTTAATGAAAGCTGATGCGCGTCTCGCGCCCTAGGAGCAGGATTTGCGCTGCAGGTGTGCCTGGAAAGTGTCACTGGTCTGAAATCACGCCCAAGGCGCAGCTTTTGCGCTTTAGGCGCACACCTTCTTCTGGCATACTTTTTCTGCATTGTTCTCCTCTTTAGAATCTGAATTTGCTTCCGGTACCTTCATGAACGTTCTATCTATGGATCTTAGCTTTCATTTTCACATGGTGTGACTCCAACGGGACATCTACAACTCCAGATATGGCTGAAATACGCCACATAGGTGATGTTGATTTATGACCAAAATTCAGCATTGCACTAAAATAAAGTAACAATGCTAAAATCCAAAAAGTCTCTACTTAATAAAGGAAATAAGATTATAAATATTTCATTAAATCAAAGAAATAAGATTAACAAAATATATCAAATAAATCATTAAATTAACTAATGAATAAAAGATAAATAAGACTAAAAAAAATATGAATAATTTGAAGAGTCATCACAACCCCAAACATAATCTATTGTTTGTCCCCAAGCAACAATTAATTTCAGATTTGGTGTAGTTAAACACAATGTTAAGCTCAATTTCTCAAATCAAAATCAATTTTCAAAGTTCCAGCTACTACGAAACAATCATCATGCTCCATGGTTGCTTACAAAAAACAACAAAATTTGTACACTTTAGCATTCATTTCTCAAATTCAACTCTCTCTTCACACAATCTCACTAAAATTTCTCTCTAGAAAAGGTTATGAAGTTATCATTCAAATCCGAGAACATGCATCACGCTTCCATAGGTTTCAAAAAATTCTAGTTAGCAATCACAATGCAGCAAACACATACACTTTTGGAGGACTTTCGGGTTGTAATGGGGCTTAGGTAAGGGTATGACATTTTGGGATAGTAGGCTTTACTACTTGGAGTTCAGCATACATTTCCAAATTATTCTACCATTTTTTTTATTTTTCTTCACCTTTTCATTATGGAGATTCTCAAACACTAACAAAAGAACAAAGAAGATATTATTTACCAAAGTACACAAACTGATTTTTTTTTTCTTTTTCTTTCTTTCTTCTTTTTGTGAGAATCATCACCCCAAACTTAAAAGGTTGCTATACTATGAGAAACCCCAAACTTAGAACTTTGTCAAGACAAATTTTTTTTTCTACGTTACTCCAAGTAAGGTGATTTAATTAAAGTCAGGTATTTGGCTTGTAATGTGGCTAGTAACCGAAATAAAAGGGCATGGCTCAAAGGGGATAGCAAAGGGTAAAATTTTCATAAGGTAGTTAGAAAGGCGTGTCCGAAATGCAATGTCTCCCGATATAAGAAGAAAGAATCTACTCCAGCAAAAGTCGTGTGGTATTTTCCTATAATACCTAGACTAAGTCGCTTGTATCGCAATGAAGAAGATTCAAAACACATGACATGGCATGCAAATGAAAGAACTAGAGATGGAATGTTTCGACACCCTGCAGATTCCCCATAATGGGCAAAAATGGATCATGAGTATCCTGAATTCGGGGTGGAGTCAAGAAATCTAAGACTTGCACTTTCTACTGATGGAATGAATCCACATGGTCTTCAAAGCATCTAACACAGCACAAGGCCTGTGATTTTGTGGATTTATAACCTACCTCCATGGTTATGTATGAAGCGTAAGTTTATGATGTTGTCTCTGTTAATTTCTAGACCCAAACAACCGGGAATGATATCGACATATAATTGACTCCTTTAATTGAAGATTTAAAAATTATGTGGGAGATAGGTGTTGAAGTTTATGATGGGTATAAGAAAGAATGTTTCAATTTGAGGGCTATGTTGTTCGGCACAATTAATGATTTTCCAGCATATGGAAATTTATCAGGATATAGCATTAAAGGTCAGTTTGCATGTCCTATATGTTAAGAGAGTAGAAATTGGATGCGGTTGAAACATTGTAAGAAGAATTTGTTTCTTGGACATCGTAGATTTTTACCTTATAGCCATTAGTATCGTGGGTGGAGAAATGCATTCAACGGAAAATCAGAGGAAGGTAAAGCTCCTTTAGCACCGACTGGATATCAAATACATGAAAAAGTACAAGGTTTAACCAATAAATTTGGCAAACCTTTTGCGAGAGAGCTGGTCAAAACTGGGTGGAAGAAAAAGTCAATTTTCTTTGAATTGCCATATTGGAAGTCATTGTATATAAGACATTTCCTTGATGTGATGCATATTGAAAAAAATGTATTTGATAGTGTTATTGGTACGTTACTCAATGTTCCAGGAATGTCTAAAGATGACATCAACGCAAGATTGGACTTGGTCGATATGGGAATAAGAAATGAATTGGGTCCCAGAAAGAAAGGAAATCGCACATTTGTACCTGCAGCCGCTCATCCTCTATCTAGAAAGGAAAAAATTGTTTTATGTAAATTTCTACACGAAGTTAAAGTTCTAGAAGGATACTCTTCAAACATTAAAAATTTGGTTTGTATGAAAGACCTCAAGTTAAAAGGTTTGAAGACCCATGATTGTCGTATTCTAATGGAGCATTTGCTACCAATAGGTATACGTTCTATTTTACCTGAAAAATTTCGACGAGCCTTAACTTGATTATGTTTCTTTTTCATGGAAATTTGTAGTAAAGTGATCGACCCTTACAAATTATCGACATTGCAGAGGGAAATTGTTGTTACTTTGTGTGAGATTGAAATGTATTTCCCACCCTCGTTTTTTGATATAATGGTTCACCTTACTATTGATCTGGTTAAGGAGACACAACTTTGTGGGCCAGCTTATATGAGATGGATGTATCCGATAGAACGGTATATGAAAATATTAAAAGGGTACATAAAAAGTACAAGTCGTCTAGAAGGTTGTATTGCTGAACGGTACATAGTTGAAGAGGCTGCTGAATTTTTTTACTGAATATTTGTCCAATGTTGAGTCCATAGGGCTTCCCATGTCTCGTCATACGTTAAGAATATCAGGAGAAGGGATAATTAGAAGGAGACTACTGACTATATCCTGGACAGAATGGGAGCAGGCACAATTGTATGTTCTGCACAATGATGATGAGGTTCAACCGTATGTTACAATACACATGGATCAGTTATCTCGTTTGAACATGAATAGGAATCAAAATTGGATAACTCGAGAGCACAATCGAAGTTTTATAAAATGGTTAAAAAATCACATAAAGTCAAAGTTTGATATAGACCGCGGATCAATTTCACAGAGATTGAGGTGGCTAGCAAATGGTCCGAGTTTACATGTCTTTTCTTACACTGGTTATGTTATTAACAGCTACACATATTATACCAAAGAACCATATGATCAGACCACTATGCAAAATAGCAGAGTCACTCTCGTAGTTGAAGCAATGCATGTCTCAAGTGCAAAAGACAAAAACCTAATATATGCAAATCTATCATATTTTGGGGTTATCGAGCGCATATGGGAGTTAGACTACACAATGTTTCGTGTTCCCATATTTGGTTGCAAGTGGGTCGATAATAATAATGGCGTTCGAATTGATGAGTCAGGGTTCTTGCTTTTCAATTTTAATAGGGTGGGATACAAAGACGAGCCTTTTATTTTAGCGTCGCAAGCTCAACAAGTGTTTTATGTCACTGATCCTTCTGATGATAAATGGTATGTTGTCCTATCGACCAATAAAATAAGTGATGATAACAATAATGATGAAGATGTTGGTAATGATCTTTTATTTGCAACATCACAACAACCACATGAAATTGATTCAACTGATGATGGTTTATATCATAGAGATGATCATGACGAGAGAATTTGGATTAATCCATCGTTTCGTATTGTAAATGTACAAACAAATGTGAATCCCACCAGGAAAAGAAGAAAGGCATTATATAAGCCATGTAATCGGAACTGAGTTAATGTAAATTTAATTGTTTGAACATTTGTTTTATATAAGCAGCCATGTATTTGATTTTCTGATTAATTTATTTTCTCCATATATTTAGCTTGATTAGAGTGTTTTATATTAAGTTCATGTAATTTAATATAAACTAGTAATTTACATGAACTGAAGTGAATATAAATTAGTAATTTACATGAACTAAACTGAACTGAATTGAAATAGAGTCTTAAATATAAAATAAAACAAGGAGGCCTTTTACCGCGCTTATTTGAAAATGCGCTGTAAAAGACCCTTTTAAAAATAAAATAAGGAGGCCTTTTAAAGCGCTTATTTGAAAAAGCGCTGTAAAAGGCTTTAAAAAAAACATTCATATAATATTAGAAAACAAGGAGGTCTTTTACAGCGCTTATTGGAAAAAACGATGTAAAATAGCCTTTTTAAAAATTAAATAAAGATGCTTTTTAGAGCGCTTTTCAAACAAGCGCTGTAAAAGGCTTATAAAAAAGCGTTGT
Organism: Cicer pinnatifidum; assembly: GCA_037974775.1. Lineage (NCBI taxonomy): Eukaryota > Viridiplantae > Streptophyta > Magnoliopsida > Fabales > Fabaceae > Cicer > Cicer pinnatifidum. Next base: position 28,560,748 of record JBBPBR010000001.1, on the reverse strand, counting down.
AAAAGGGTTTTATATATAACAGTAAACCGCTTCAATTTCCTCTTCATTATGTAAACTTCACTATCATCTCAACCATCATCGTTCTTCTCTTCCTTTGCATGGGGAATCTCTTAATGTCTTGCTTACTTAAAGTTCGTTTTGAAAATCGTTAAGTTAAAAGAATATTAAGAATTGAGAATCTTTTAATATCTGCATTTGCTTAACGATTGTTGTGGATGGAGTCAGTATACACTCATGCATTTTCATGCTGTTTGTAAATCGTGCAAACCCATGATAGGTGGCTCCTTGATAAATAGTACTTTGACCTGTGATAGGCGGTACATTTATGATTTAAGTTTTTGTAAATTGTGCAGACCCGTCATAGGTGGCACCTTGGTAAATAGTACTTTGGCCCGTGATAGGCGGTACATTTACGATTTACGGTTTTTTGTAAATTGTGCAGACCCGTGATAGGTGGCACCTTGGTTAAGAGTACTTTGGCCTGTGATAGGCGGTACATTTACAATTTACGGTATTTTAGTAAACCGTGCAGACCCGTGATAGGTGGCACCTTGGTAAACGATACGGGCCCGTGATAGGCAGTACGTTTATGGTTTACGCTTTTTAGTAAATCGTGCAGACCCGTGATAGGTGGCACCTCAGTAATTGGTACTTTGGCCTGCGATAGGCGGTACAATTATGATTTACGGCCCTTCGAGGTGGGTTTTGGTTTGGAATTCCGAGTCCATGCATTTTGGCATATACGCATTGCATTAGGGTGCTTGGCACACGAGTCGTGTTTGATTCAAGTTTATGATTGAGTGTTTTGAACTCAAGTTGTTGTGGTGATTGTGCTATAATTGCTAAGTGTTATGTTTTGGAATTATGTGTAAGTGTGATTGATTGCAAAACCATTTCGAAACTTAAGTTGTCGTGGTAATTGTGTTATAATTGCCAAGTGTGGATGTTTTGGACTTGTGTGTAAAAGTGATTGAGTGTAAAACTATTTCGAAACTAAAGCTGTTATGGTGATTGTGTTATAATTTCCAAGGGTGGATGTTTAGGAATTGTGTGATCGCGTGTTTGACTGCAAAACCATTTCGTAAATGAATTTTGAAAAGGAACATGATATGTGACAAACACAATCGATTGGACAATCCATTGTGATAATTACTTTTGATTACAAGTTTAGTATCAATCGACTAGGTAATCGATTGAACTGAACTATGTGGTAAAGTCATTCTTTCAGAAACATAACACCTAATCGATTGGCACACTGATTTATTTGAAATAAGCAAAATCCCTGATTTGAACCAAATCGATTGGACGAAAATCTTGAGTTACAGGGAACACTCAGAATATGGCCAAATTGATTAAGTGATTAAATGAATCGCTTGTGTGAATTAATGAATCGATTAAGCAATCGATTGTTTTGATCTCGTTGTTGGAACAAAACATATGTAATCGATTAGGCAATCGAAGCCATTATGAACTGCACTTAATTTTCTGAAACATACTTTAAAATAATCGATTAGGAAATCGATTAGTTTATGTAGTTTCAAGATTCAAGAAAAACAAGACTCGCGATAATCGATTGGGAAATTGATTGAGCCTTTTTTATTAATTTAATAAATCGATTGGCAAATCGATTTGTCTATTGCTTTTCAGAAACTATATAAACTGTCTTCAATCAATTTCTCTCATAACCTTTTGGAGAATAAGTTTGCATAACAGTCATAGCATACTAATCGTTCTAACACTTTTGATAACACTCTTTTAGACCAAGAACCAATGATTATTGATGATCAATTGAGGGCTGAAAAAGACTTCTTAAGAGACAATGAAAGAGATCTCACAAACACTCATATTGAAGAGCATCTTCTTGTGTGAGATTGATTGCAAGCGATTGAAGACAAATTATGTAATTCATTTTGTATTTTTTTCGTAACAAATATTCTGTAAACAAAGGACCTGGAAAAATCCAGCAGTGAAGCTGGTATTTATCTTCGTTGTTGAGAGGGCTCATCAAGAAGAAACTTTCCTGTGATCTAGGAAGAGTTTAGGGAAAAAACTCTAGGATACAGTGGTTGTGAAAGATAGAATAGGGAGAGTAGTTTAAGATTGATAGGCGAGGAGCTAGAACATCTGTAAACTGACTCTGTGAGATTCTATTGGAAAAGGCTAAGATCGTTGATCTTAGGACTGGACGTAGGCCGTCACAAGGCGGCTGAACCAGTATAGAAATCTCGGTGCACTTCTCTCTATGACTTACTCTTATTCTAATCTTTCCTTGTATGATTGTTTGATTAATCTTGACTGCATGCTTTAGTCATAACTCTGGAATAATTGATATTGCTTGAATTGTTAAAGTTGGCATGTTGTATCTTGATCAATCTGTTTAACAAATTAAAATATCCACTGCACTCGTTATTTGATAATACATGTACCTGTAAACCTTTGCTTAAGAACAACTCCTTGGGACAGTGATTGTTTCTTGTTTAATAAAATTGCATTTTGTTAAACTGCTTTGAAATATTAGATATTGCATATATTAGAAGTCATATTCATCCTACATTTTCCTCATCCCTAGGCTTTTTCTAGTCCAATTAGGGTTTTTAACCAATCTTGTGCATCCAATAGGAGTGTTTAAGTCTTGGGATTAACATTTAGGTCATTTTCGTCCTCCCTTGCAACATTCTAGTCCAATTTGCATTTGTAACATTTATCGGCATCCAGTGGGTGTGTTTGTGTCTTTGGATTAACTTTTAGGTCATTTTCTCCCTTCCTAGGTTTATTCTAGTCTAATTAGGGTTTTCAAGAAATCTTGTCCATCCAATAGGTGTGTTTGTGTCATGGGATTTACATTTAGGTCATTTTCGTCCTCCCAAGGCTTATTCTAGTCCAATTAGGATTTTTAACCAATCTTGTGCATTCAATAAGTTCATTTGTGTCATTAGATCAACAATTAGTGCATTTTCGTCCTCCCTAGGCATATTCTAGTCAAATTAGGGTTTTTATCCAATCTTGTGCATCTAGATGGTGTCTATGTGACATTGGATTAACTTTAAGGTCAATTCCTTCATCCTTAAAGTTATTGTAAACCATTTATGGTTTTTAACCACGCTTGTGAATCCAATAAGTTTATTTGTGTCATTGGATTAATATTTAGGCCACTTTCATCCTCCCTAGGCTTATTCTAGTTCAATAAGGATTTTTAACCAATCTTGTGCATCCAATAAGTTCATTTGTGTCATTGGATTAACATTTAGGTCATTTTCTGTTGGACCTGAGTCCCCTTGATCTTGATTTTGACATAATTAACAAACATACAATGTTCAAACATCTTGTGAAATCTAACATTTTAAATTGAGTATGATTTCAGGAACAACAACTCAACCCTACACACTTGAGACAATGGCTTGGAACTCAAGGAATCAACAAAGTTGGAATTTTCACTGAGAAAATCGATTAGGAAATCGATTTTGTAAAAGGGTTGTTTGAAAATGTTTAGTCTGTGATTAGACTAATCGATTAGGCAATCGACTGGCACCATCCTTGTTAAAAATTGTGCAAGTCAGAGACAAGCCATTTAGCAGGCTAATCGACTGGCAAATTGATTGCTCCAATCACAAGACTAAAACTGTTTGTATAAGGCGATTGACAAATCGATTATGCAAGTCACAGGGCCAAGTCATTCAATAAGCTAATTGATTAGCAAATCGATTTCGTAAATGAATTTTTAAAAGGAACTTGGTCTGTGACAAACACAATCGATTGGACAATCCATTGTGACAATTACTTTTGATTACAAGTTTAGTATCAATCGACTAGGTAATCGATTGAACTGAACTATGTGGTAAAGTCATTCTTTCAGAAACATAACACCTAATCGATTGGCACACTGATTTATTTGAAATAAGCAAATCCCTGATTTGAACCAAATCGATTGGACGAAAATCTTGAGTTACAGGGAACACTCAGAATATGGCCAAATCGATTATGTGATTAAATGAATCGCTTGTGTGAATTAATGAATCGATTAAGCAATCAATTGTTTTGATCTCGTTGTTGGAACAAAACATATGTAATCGATTGGGCAATCGAATCCATTATGAACTGCACTTAATTTTCTGAAAGATACTTTAAAATAATCGATTAGGAAATCGATTAGTTTATGTAGTTTCAAGATTCAAGAAAAACAAGACTCACGATAATCGATTGGGAAATCGATTGAGCCTTTTTTATTAGTTTAATAAATCGATTGGCAAATCGATTTGTCTGTTGTTTTTCAGAAACTATATAAACTGTCTTCAATCAATTTCTCTCATAACCTTTTGGAGAATAAGTTTGCATAACAGTCATAGCATACTGAATCGTTCGAACACTTTTGATAACACTTTTTTAGACCAAGAACCAACGATTCTTGATGATCAATTGAGGGCTGGAAAAGACTTCTTGAGAGACAAAGAAAGAGATCTCACAAACACTCATATTGAAGAGCATCTTCTTGTGTGAGATTGATTGCAAGGGATTGATGACAAATTCCATAATTCATTTTGTATTTTTTCGTAACAAATATTTTGTAAACAAAGGACCGGGAAAAATCCAGCAGTGAAGCTGGTAGTTATCTTCGTTGTTGAGAGGGCTCATCAAGAAGAAACTTTGCTGTGATCTAGGAAGAGTTTATAGAAAAAACTCTAGGATACAGTGGTTGTGAAAGATAGAATAGGGAGAGTAGTTTAAGATTGATAGGCGAGGAGCTGGAACATCTGTAAACTGACTCTGTGAGATTCTATTTGAAAAGGCTAAGATCGTTGATCTTAGGACTGATCGTAGGCCTGAACAACGCGGCTGAACTAGTATAGAAATCTCGGTGCACTTCTCTCTATCCCTTACTCTTATTCTAATCTTTCCTTGTATGATTGTTTGATTAATCTTGACTGCATGCTTTAGTCAAAACTCTGGATTAATTGATATTGCTTGAATTGTTAAAGTTGGCATGTTGTATCTTGATCAATCTGTTTAACAAATTAAAATATCCACTGCACTCGTTATTTGATAATCCATGTACCTGTAAACCTTTGCTTAAGAACAACTCCTTGGGACCGTGATTGTTTCTGGTTTAATAAAATTGCATTTTGTTAAACTGCTTTGTAATATTAGATATTGCATATATTAGAAGTCATATTCATCCTACATTTTCCTCCTCCCTAGGCTTTTTCTAGAACAATTAGGGTTTTTAACCAATCTTGTGCATCAAATAGGAGTGTTTAAGTCATGGGATTAACATTTAGGTCATTTTCGTCATCCGTTGCAACATTCTAGTCCAATTTGCATTTTTAACATTTCTCGGCATCCAGTGGGTGTGTTTGTGTCTTTGGATTAACTTTTAGGTCATTTTCTCCCTTCCTAGGTTTATTCTAGTCTAATTAGGGTTTTCAAGAAATCTTGTCCATCCAATAGGTGTGTTTGTGTCATGGGATTTACATTTAGGTCATTTTCGTCCTCCCAAGGCTTATTCTAGTCAAATTAGGATTTTTAACCAATCTTGTGCATTCAATAAGTTCATTTGTGTCATTAGATCAACAATTAGTGCATTTTCGTCCTCCCTAGGCATATTCTAGTCAAACCAGGGTTTTTATCCAATCTTGTGCATCCAGATGGGGTCTATGTGACATTGGATTAACTTTAAGGTCAATTCCATCATCCTTAAACTTATTCTAAACCATTTATGGTTTTTAACCACGCTTGTGAATCCAATAAGTTTATTTGTGTCATTGGATTAATATTTAGGCCACTTTCATCCTCCCTAGGCTTATTCTAGTTCAATAAGGATTTTTAACCAATCTTGTGCATCCAATAAGTTCATTTGTGTCATTGGATTAACATTTAGGTCATTTTCTGTTGGACCTGACTCCCCTTGATCTTGATTTTGACATAATTAACAAACATACAATGTTCACACATCTTGTGAAATCTAACATTTTAAACTGAGTAAGATTTCAAGAACAACAACTCAACCCTACACACTTGAGACAATGGCTTGGAACTCAAGGAATCAACAAAGGTTGAATTTTCACTGAGAAATCGATTAGGAAATCGATTTTGTAAAAGGGTTGTTTGAAAATGTTTAGTCTGTGATTAGACTAATCGATTAGGCGATCAACTGGCACCATCCTTGTTAAAAATTGTGCAAGTCAGAGACAAGCCATTGAGCAGGCTAATCGACTGGCAAATTGATTGCTCCAATCACAAGACTAAAACTGTTTGTATAAAGCGATTGACAAATTGGTTATGCAAGTCACAGGGCCAAGTCATTCAATAAGCTAAGCGATTGGCAAATCGATTTCGTAAATGAATTTTTAAACGGAACTTGGTCTGTGACAAACACAATCGATTAGACAATCCATTGTGACAATTACTTTTGATTACAAGTTTAGTATCAATCGACTAGGTAATCGATTGAACTGAACTATGTGGTAAAGTCATTCTTTCAGAAACATAACACCTAATCGATTGGCACACTAATTTATTTGAAATAAGCAAAATCCCTGATTTGAACCAAATCGATTGGCAAATGGATTGGACGAAAATTTTGAGTTACAGGGAACACTCAGAATATGGCCAAATCGATTGTGTGATTAAATGAATCGCTTGTGTGAATTAATGAATCGATTAAGCAATCGATTGTTTTGATCTCGTTGTTGGAACAAAACATATGTAATTGATTAGGCAATCGAATCCATTATGAAATCGATTAGTTTATGTAGTTTCAAGATTCAAGAAAAACAAGACTCGCGATAATCGATTGGGAAATCGATTGAGCCTTTTTTATTACTTTAATAAATCGATTGGTAAATCGATTTGTCTGTTGTTTTTCAGAAACTATATAAACTGTCTTGAATCAATTTCTCTCATAACCTTTTGGAGAATAATTTTGCATAACAGTCATAGCATAGTGAGATTGATTGCAAGGGATTGAAGACAAATTGTGTAATTCATTGTTGAGAAGGCTCATCAAGAAGAAACATTGTTGTGATCTTGGAAGATTTTAGAGAAAAAAACTCTGGGATACAGTGGTTGTGAAAGATAGAATAGGGAGAGTAGTTTAAGATTGATAGGCGAGGAGCTGGAACATCTGTAAACTGACTCTGTGAGAGTCTATTGGAAAAGGTTAAGATCGTTGATCTTAGGACTGGACGTAGGCAGTCACAAGGCGGCTGAACCAGTATAAAAATCTTGGTGCACTTCTCTCTATCCATTACTCTTATTCTAATCTTTCCTTGAATGATTGTTTGATTAATCTTGACTGCATGCTTTAGTCATAACTCTGGATTAATTGATATTGCTTGAATTGTTAAAATTGGCATGTTGTATCTTGATCAATCTGTTTAACAAATTAAAGTATCCGCTGCACTCGTTATTTGATCATACATGTACCTGTAAACCTTTGCTTAAGAACAACTCCTGGGGACCGTGATTGTTTCTTGTTTAATAAATTTGCATTTTGTTAAACTGCTTGGTAATATTAGAAATTGCATATATTAAAAGTCATATTCATCCTACAATTGGCATCAAGAGCCTGTCTTTTTTTAGAGTTTTTCTCATAAAAAGTAGATGACTTCTGTAGAGTTTTTAGGTGAAGGTGCTTCATTGGCTAGGCCCCCTGCCTTTAATGGGGCCGCCTATATGTACTGGAAACATAGGATGTTGATTTTCTTAGAGGCTGCTAGCATAGACATATTAGATGCTGTTTTAGAATGACATTATGTGCCAAAAATTGCAGGAACTGATAATTCTTTCATTCCTAAGCCCAAGGCTGACTGGTCTGAGGATGATAAGAAGAAGGTAGGTTATAATGCAAAAGCTAAGAATATTATTACTTCTGCACTTTCTGCTGATGAGATTTTCAGGGTCTGTAACTGCAAGACAGCAAAAGAGATGTGGGACACCCTTCAACAAACACATGAAGGAACCACAAATGTGAAAAAGATCTCGTGTAAACACCCTGACGCATGAATACAAGCTGTATAGCATGAAGAAAGAGGAATCAATTAACGACATGCAAACCAGATTCACACACATTGTCAACAACCTGAATGCATTAGGAAAAGAAATAGACAATGATCAACAAATCAGTAAAGTCATGCGATGTTTAACTAGGGAATGGCAGCCAAAAATTACTGCCATTGCAGAATCAAAAGATCTTGGAAGTATGGCTATAGCTACACTGTTTGGAAAATTGTGGGAGCATGAGATGGAATTGCAAAGACTGAATGAATCTGAGCAGATTGACAGGAAAAGGAAATGGTTGTCTTTGAAAGTTCAAGAACACCAATCAAAAGTTGAACAAGAGAGCTGCTCAGGTGAATCAAGCAGTGAGGATGATGAAGAGCTTGGATTACTTGTCAAGAAGTTTAAGAAATTTCTGAAAAAGAAAGACAATAAATTCAAAAAACCAGCAAGTTCTAAAGCAAATGACACCAAGACAATATCTTGCTATGAATGTGGAAAAACAGGACACATAAAGTCTGAGTGTTACAAGTTGCAAAACAAAAATAGAACTAAATGTTTCTTCAATGACACAAATGAACTTATTGGATGCACAAGATTTCTTTAAATCCTGAATTGGACAAGAACACGACTACGAAGAACGAAAACGACCTAAATGTTCATCCAATGACACAAACACACCTATTGGATGCACAAGACTGGTTAAAAACCATAATTGCACATGAATAAGCCTAGGGAGGACGAAAATGACGTAAATGTTAATCCAATGACACAAATGAACGTATTGGACGCAGAAGATTGGTTCAAAACCCTAAGTACACCAGAATAAGACTAGAGAGGACGAAAATTACCTAATTGTTTATCGAATGACACATACACACCTAATGGATGCAGAGGACATGTTATAAAAGCTAATTGGACAAGAATAAGCCTACGAAGGACAAAATGACCTAAATATTGATCCAATGACGCTAATGAACTTGTTGGTTGCACTAGAATGCTTACAAGAATAAGCCTAGGGAGGACGAAAATGACCTAAATGTTGATCCAAGGACACATATGAACTTATTTAATGCACAAGATTGCTTCAAAACCCTAATTGGACAAGAATAAGACTAGGGAGGACGAATATGACCTATATGTTAACCCAATGAAACAAATGAACTTAATTGATGCACAAGATTGCTTAATCCAATGACACAAACACACCTATTGGATAAGAATAGGGAGGACGAAAATGACCTAAATAATCATCCAATGACACAAACAGACCTATTGGATTCAGAAGATTGCTTAAAAAACTTAATTGGACAAGAATAAGCCTAGGGAGGACGACAATGACCTAAATGATAATCCAATGACACAAATGAACTTATTGAAAGCACAAGATAGTTTAATAACCCTAATTATAGATGATTAGGACTAGGGAGGACGAAAATGACCTAAATGTTCATCCAATGACACAAAGACGCTTATTGGATGCACAAGATTTGTTATAGAAGCTAATTGGACAAGAATTAGCCTACGGAGGACCAAAATGACCAAAATGTTAATCCAATGACACAAATGAACTTATTGGACGCATAAGATTGGTTTAAAACCCTAATTAGACAAGAATAAGACTAGGGAGGAAGAAAATAACCTAAATGTTCATCCAATGACACAAACACACCTATTGGATGCACAAGATTGGTTAAAAATCCTAATTAGACTAGAATATGCCTAGAGAGGACGAAAATAACCCAAATGTTCATCAAATGAAACAAACACACCTATTGGATTATTACAGAGAGTTAGCTTATTTCAAACAAATCGATGTGCCAATTGATTATGTAACATGTTCCTGAAAAATGATTTACCAGTTGGTTCATTCAATCAATTTCGTAATCCATTGATACCTAACTTGTTACATAAGAAATTTATTTCAATGGATTGTCCAATCGATTGTGTTTATTACAGAACATGTTCCTTTTGAAACCTTCTTTTCGAAATCGATTTGCCAATCGATTAGCTTACTAAACGGCTTGGTTCTGTGACTTGCACAATCGATTTGCCAATCGATTATTTTACTTTCAGCTTAGTCCTTGTGATTTGAACAAACGATATGCCAATCGATTTAATCACTAAAGGCTTGGTTCTGTGATTTACAGATCGACTTATCAATGGATGTGCCAATCGATTGCTCAATCGATTGTTTAATCACAGAGTACACATTTTCATACAACCCCTTTACAGAATCGATTGCGTAATCGATTGTCTTAGTAAATCTTCCAACTTTGGTTGATTCCTTGAGTTCTAAGCTATTGTCTCAAGTATGTAGGTTTGAGTTGTTGTTCCTGAAATTTTACTCAGTTTAAAATGTTAGATTTATCAAATGATTTATGAATATTGTATGTTTGTTAATTATGTCAAAATCATGATCAAGGGGACTTATGTCCAACAAACAAGCCTAGGGACGACGAAAATAACATAAAAGTTAATCCAATGACACAAATGAACTTATTGGATGCACAAGATTGCTTTAAAACCCTAATTGGACAAGAATAAGATTTTGGAGGACGAAAATGATCTAAATGTTCATTCAATGACACAAAGACACCTATTGAATGAACAAGATTGGCTAAAAACCCTAATTGGACAAGAATAACCCTAGATATGACGAAAATGACCTAAATGTTCATCCAATGACACCAATTGGATGCATAAGATTGCTTAAAAACCCTAATTGTACAAGAAAAGCCTAGGGAGGACAAAAATAACCTAAATGTTCATCCAATGACACAAACAGACCTAATTTGAAGAGAATAAGTCTAGGGAGGAGGAAAATGACATAAATGTTAATCCAATGACACAAATGAACTTATTGGATGCACAAGATTGATTAAAAACCCTAATTGGACAAGAATAAGACTAGGAAGGACGAAAAATACCTAAATGATCATGCAATGACACAAAAACACCTATTGGAAGAACACCATTAGTTAAAAACCCTAATTGGACAATAATAAGCTGAGGGATGACAAAATTGACCTAAATATTAATCAAATGAAACAATTGAACTTAATGGATGCACAAGATTGCTTAAAAATCCTAATTGGACAAGAATAAGACTAGGGAGGACCAAAATTACCTAAATGTTCCTCCAATGACACAAACACACCTAATGGATGCACAAGATTGGTTAAAAACCCTAATTGGGCATGAATAAGCCTAGGGAGGACGAAAATGACCTAAATGTTCATACAATGGCAAAAATACACCAAGTGGATGCACAAGATTGGTCAAAAACTCTAATTGGACCAGAATAAGCCTAAGGAGGACGAAAATGACCTAAATATTTATCCAATGACACAAACACACCCATTGGATGCACAAGATTGGTTAAAAACCCTAATTGGATAAGAATAATACTAGGGAGGACAAAAATGACCTAAATGATTATCCAATGACACAAATGAAATTGTTGGATGAACAAGATTGGTTAAAAACTCTAATTGATCAAGAATAAGCGTAGAGTGAATGAAAATAACCCAAATGTTCATCCAATAACAGAAATACACCTATTGGATGTACAAGATTGCTGAAAAACCCTAATTGGACAAGAATAAAAATAGGGAGGACGAAAATGACCTAAATATTCATCCAATGACACAAACACACCTATTGGATTCGGAAGATTGATTAATAAACCTAATTGGAGAAGAATAAGCCTAGGGAGGACGACAATGACCTAAATGTTAATCCAATGACACAAATGAACTTATTGAAAGCACAAGATAGTTTAATAACCCTAATTATAGATGAATAGGACTAGGGAGAACGAAAATGACCTAAATGTTCATCCAATGACACAAAGACGCCTATTGGACGCAGAAGATTGGTTATAAAAGCTAAATGGACAAGAATTAGCCTACGGAGGACCAAAATCACCTAAATATTAATCCAATGACACAAATGAACTTATTGGATGCATAAGATTGGTTTAAAACCATAATTAGAAAAGAATAACACTACGGAGGAAGAAAATAACCTAAATGTTCATCCAATGACGCAAACACACCTATTGGATGCACAAGATTGGTTAAAAAATCCTAATTAGACTAGAATATGCCTAGAGAGGACGAAAATAACCCAGATGTTCGTCCAATGAAACAAACACACCTAATTGATGCACAAGATTGATTAAAAACCCTAATTTGACAAGAATAATGTAGGATATGAATGGCCTCTATTGACTAAACATAGATGAAATCCCTATACTAAGTTCTACAAGATTATCACACAGGTTAATAAGGATCGTATACAGAATTTCTACAGAATTAAAGATTCACTATTGTATGTAATAACAATATCAAATTTCAAATACACTGCTTATTCACAATATTGATCAAGACAGATATTTTGCTAACACATGCATTCAAGATTAACAATTCAAGCAATATTGGAATAAAAGAGAAAGGGATAGGAAATTGTGCACCGAGATTTATACTTGTTCAGCTGTTAGTATGACAGCCTACATCCAGTCCTGAAACCGAACCGATTTCAGCCTTTTTCCAATAGAATCTTCTAGAGTATATTTTACAGATTGTCCAGCTCACACGGCCTATCTATCTAACTCTCTTGATTTTATTACACAGCCACCGGATCCGTGGAGTTAATCGCCAAACTCACACAAGATAACGATGAAACTTCTTCTTGATGAACACCTTCACCAACGAAGATAGTTACCAGTTTCTCTACTGGGTTTTTCAGTTCTTTCTTTACAAAAACGTTACAGAAAAGATAAAAGAAATACAAAAGATGACTCAATCACTACAATGAATCTCACACAAGAAGTACTTTGCCAAGGAAGTGTTTGTGAGATGTCTTTCTTTCTCTCAAGTGGTCTTTTTTTCAGCTCTCTAAGATCATGAAGAATATTTGGTTCAGTTTTGAAAAAGTAATATCAAAGCTTATTCAAATTGTGAGCAAAAGATATGAAAGTTCGTTAGTTAGTTATGAGAGTAAGTGATTGAAATCGTTTATATAGTTTCTGAAAAATAACATATAAATCGATTTCCCAATCAATTCCTTAATGTATTAAAACAGGCTCAATCGATTTCCCAATCGATTATCGCGAGTCTTGTTTTTCTTGAATCTTGAAACTATATGAACTAATCGATTACCTAATCGATTATTTTAATGCACTTTTCAGAAATTCATATGCAGTTCATATTGGAATCGATTGCATAATCGATTAAAGGTGTTTTGTTCCAACAACGAGATCAAAACAATCGATTACTCAGTCGATTCATGAATTCACATAATCGATTTGGCCATAGGCTAAGTTTTCCCTGTAACTTAAACTTTTTGTTCCAATCGCTTTGCCAATCGATTTCACCGGTCACTGGGACTCAGTTGTTTTCATCAAATTGATTTGCCAATCAATTTGCATTATTACAGAGAGTTAGCTTATTTCAAGCAAATCGATGTGCCAATCGATTATGTAATATGTTCCTGAAAAATGATTTACCAGTTGGTTCATCCAATCGATTTCGTAATCCATTGAAACCTTCTTTTCGAAATTGATTTGCCAATCGATTAGCTTACTAAACGGCTTGGTTCTATGAATTGCATAATCAATTTGCCAATCGATTATTTTACTATCAGCTTAGTCCTTGTGATTTGAACAATCGATATGCCAATCAATTTAATCACTAAAGGCTTGGTTCTGTGATTTACAAAATCAACTTATCAATGGATGTGCCAATTGATTGCTCAATCGATTGTTTAATCACAGAGTACACATTTTCATACAACCCCTTTACAGAATTGATTGCGTAATCGATTGTCTTAGTAAATCTTCCAACTTTGGTTGATTCCTTGAGTTCCAAGCTATTGTCTCAAGTATGTAGGTTTGAGTTGTAGTTCCTGAAATTTTACTCAGTTTAAAATGTTAGATTTATCAAATGATGTATGAATATTGTATGTTTGTTAATTATGTCAAAATCATGATCAAGGGGACTTATGTCCAACAAATAAGCCTAGGGACGACGAAAATAACCTAAAAGTTAATCCAATGACACAAATGAACTTATTGGATGCACAAGATTGCTTTAAAACCCTTATTGGACAAGAATAAGATTTGGGAGGACGAAAATGATCTAAATGTTCATTCAATGACACAAAGACACCTATTGGATGAACAAGATTGGCTAAAAACCCTAATTGGACAAGAATAACCCTAGATATGACGAAAATGACCTAAATGTTCATCCAATGACACAAAAACACCAATTGGATGCACAAGATTGCTTAAAAACCCTAATTGTACAAGAAAAGCCTAGGGAGGACAAAAATAACCTAAATGTTCATCGAATGACACAAACAGACCTAATTTGAAGAGAATAAGTCTAGGGAGGAGGAAAATGACCTAAATGTTAATCCAATGACACAAATGAACTTATTGGATGCACAAGATTGATTAAAAACCCTAATTGGACAAGAATAAGACCTAACTGATCATGCAACGACACAAAAACACCTATTGGAAGAACACCATTGGTTAAAAACCCTAATTGGACAATAATAAGCTGAGGGAGGACAAAATTGACCTAAATATTAATCAAATGAAACAATTGAACTTAATGGATGCACAAGATTGCTTAAAAATCCTAATTGGACAAGAATAAGACTAGGGAAGACCAAAATTATCTAAATGTTCATCCAATGACACAAACACACCTATTTGATGCACACGATTGGTTAAAAACCCTAATTGAGCAAGAATAAGCCTAGGGAGGACGAAAATGACCTAAATGTTCATCCAATGGCAAAAATACACCAAGTGGATGCACAAGCTTGGTCAAAATCACTAATTGGACCAGAATAAGCCTAGGGAGGACCAAAATGACCTAAATATTTATCCAATGACACAAACTCACCCATTGGATGCACAAGATTGGTTAAAAACCCTAATTGGACAAGAATAAGCTTAGGGAGGATAAAAAAGACCTAAATGTTAATGCAATGACACAAATGAACTTGTTGAATACAAAAGATTGCTTACAAACCCTAATTGGACAAGAAACAGACTAGGGGGACGAAAATGACCAAAATGTTTATCCAATGCCACAAACACACCAATAGGATGCCCAAGATTGGTTAAAAACCCTAAATGGACAAGAATAAGCATACGAAGGAAGAAAATGACCAAAATGATCATACAATGACACAAACACTTCTATTGGATGCACAAGATTAGTTAAAAACCCTAATTGACCAAGAATAATCCTAGGGAGGATGAAAATAACTTAAATGTTCATCCAATGACACAAACATACCTATTGGATGCACAAGATTTCTTAAAAACCCAAGTTGGACAAGATTAAGCCTTGTGAGGACAAAAATAACCTAAATGTGAATCCAAGGACAAAAATGAACTTATTGGACGCACAAGATTGCTTAAAAATCCTAATTAAACAAGAATAAGAGTAGGGAGGGGGAAAATAACCTAAATGTTAATACAATGAAACAAATGAATTTGTTGGATGAATAAGTTTGCTTAAAAACCCTAATTGGACAACAATAAAACTAGGGAAGACGAAAATCACCTAAATGTTAATCCACTGACACAAACACACCTTTTGGATGCACAATGTTGGTTAAAAAACTTAATTGGATAAGAAGAAGCTTAGGGGGGACAAAAATTACCCAAATGTTAATCCAATGACACAAATGAAGTTATTGAATGCACAAGATTGCTTAAGAACCCTAATTGGAAAGAATAATTTTAGGGAGGACGAAAATGACCTAAATGTTCAACCAATGAAACGAACACACCTATTGGATGGACAAGATTGGTTTAAAACCCTTATTGGACAAGAATAAGCCTAGAAAGAAATAAAATGACCTAAATGTTCATCTAATGACACAAAAACAACTATTGGATGCACAAGATTGGTTCAAAACCCTAATTTGACAAAAATAAGACTAAAGAGGACGAAAATTACCTAAATGTTCATCCAATGACACAAACACACCTATTGGATGCAAAAGATTGGTTAAAAACCCAAATTGGACTAGAATAAGCCTACGGAGGACGAAAATGACCTAAATGTTTATCCAATGACAAAAACACACCTATTGGATGCACAAGACTGGTGAAAAACCCTAATTGGATAAGGATAATCCTAGCGAGGACGAAAATGATTTAAATGTCAATCCAATGACACAAATGAACTTGTTGGATGCACATGATTGGTTAAAAACTCTAATTGGACAAGAATATCTCTAGGGAGGAGTAAAATGACCTAAATGTCCATCCAATGACACAAATACACCTATTGGATGCACAAGATTGGTTAGAAACCCTAATTGGACAAGAATAAGCCTAGGGAGGTCACAAAAGACCTAAATGTTAATGCAATGACACAAGTGAACTTATTGGATGCACAAGATTACTTAAAAACACTAATTGGACAGGAATAAGCCTAGGGAGGATGAAAATGACCTAAATGTTAATCCAATGACACAAAGGAACTTATTGGATGCACAAGATGGTTAAAAACCCTAATTGGACAAGAAATAGCCTAGGGGGGACGAAAATGACCTATATGTTTATCCAATGACACAGACACACCAATTGGATGCACAAGACTGGTTAAAAACCTGAAATGGACAAGAATAAGTCTAGGGAGGACGAAAATGACCTAAATGTTCATCCAATGACACAAATGAACTTATTGGATGCACAAGATTGCTTAAAAACCTTAATTGGACAAGAATAGACTAGGAAGGATGAAAAAGACCAAAATGATCATATAATGACACAAAAACACCTATTGGATGAACAACATTGAATAAAAACCCTAATTGGAAAAGAATAAGCTGAGGGAAGACAAAAATGACCTAAATGTTAATCCAATGACAAAGATGAACTTAATGAATGCAAAAGATTGCTTAAAAATCCTAATTGGACAAGAATAAGACTAGGGAGGATGAAAATTACCTAAATGTTCATCCAATGACACTAACACACCTATTGGAAGCAAAAGATTGGTTAAAAACCCTAATTGGACAAGAATAAGCCTAGGGAGGACGAAAATGACCTTAATGTTCATCCAATGGCACAAATACACCAAGTGGATGCAGAAGATTGGTTAAAAACCCTAACCAGACAAGAATAAGCCTAGAGAGGACAAAAATAACCCAAATGTTCATCCAGTATCACAAATACACCTATTGGAAGCACAAGATTGGTTAAAAACCCTAATTGGACAAGAATAAGCCAAGGGAGGACGAAAAAGACCTAAATGTTAATGCAATGACACAAGTGAACTTATTGGATGCACAAGATTGCTTAAAAACCCTAATTGGACAAGAATAAGAATAGCGAGGACGAAAATGAGCAAAATGTTCATCCAATGAAACAAATGAATTTATTGGATGAACAAGGTTGCTTAAAAACCCTAATTGGACAAGAATAAGCCTAGGGAGGACGAAAATAACCTAAATATTCATCCAATGGCACAAATACCCCAAGTGGATGCACAGGATTGGTTAAAAACCCTAATTGGACAAGAATAAGCTTAGGGAGGACGAAAATGACCTAAATGTTTATCCAATGATAAAAACAGACTTATTGGATGCACAAAATTGGTTAAAAAACCTAATTTGACAAGAATAAGCGTATAGAGGATGAAAATAACCCAAATGTTCATTCAATAACACAAATACACCTATTGCACGAACAAGATTGGTTAAAAACCCTAATTTGATAAAAATAAGCCTAGGGGGGACAAAAAGACCTAAATGTTAATGCAATGACACAAGTGAACTTATTGGATGCACAAGATTGCTTAAAAACCCTAATTGGACAAAAATAAGACTAGGGAGGACGAAAATGACCTAAATGTTAATCCAATGACACAAATGAACTTATTGGATGCACAAGATTGCTTAAAAACCCTAATAGGACAAGAAACAGACTTGGGGGGACGAAAATGACGTATATGTTTATCCAATGACACACACACACCAATTTGATGCACAAGATTGGTTACAAACAGTAAATGGACAATAATAAGTCTAGGGAGGAAGAAAATAACCTAAATGTTCATACAAAGACACAAACACACCTATTGGATGCACAAGATTGGTTAACAACCCTAATTGGACAAGAAAAAGCCTAGGGATAACGAAATTGGCTTAAATGTTATTCCAATGACACAAATGCACAAGATTGCTTAAAAATCCTAATTAAAGAAGAATAAGACTAGGGAGGAAGAAAATGACCTAAATGTAATCCAATGAAACAAATGAATTTATTTGATGAAAAAGTTTGCTTAAAAACCTAAATTGGACAAGAATAAGACTTGGGATTTCAAAAATGACCTAAATGTTCGTCCAATGACACAAACACGCCTATTGGATGCACAAGATTGGTTAAAAATTCTAATTGGATAAGAATAATTCTACGGAGGAAGAAAATGACTTAAATATTTATCCATTGACACAAACACACCTATTCGATGCACAAGATTGATTAAAAACAATAATTGGATAAGAATAACTCTAGTGAGGACGAAAATGACCTAAATGTTAATCCAATGACATAAATGAACTTTTCTGATGCACAAGATTTGTTAAAAACCCTAATTAGACAAGAATAAACCTAGAGAGGACGAAAATAACCCAAATGTTCATCCAATGACACAAACATACCTACTGGATGCACAAGATTGATTAAAAACCCTAATTTAACAAGAATAAGCCTAAGGAGGACGAAAAGGACCTAAATGTTAATCCAATGACACAAATGAACTTATTGGATGCTCAAGATTGCTTTAAAACCCTAATTGGACAAGAATAAGATTCAGGAGGACGAAAATAACCTAAATATTCATCCATTGACACAAACACACCTATTGGATGCACAAGATTGGTTAAAAACCCTAATTAGACAATATTAAGCCTAGAGAGGAAGAAAATAACTAAAATTTTCATCCAATGACACAAAACATCTATTGGATGCACAAGATTGGTTAAAAACCCTAATTGGACAAGAATAAGCCTAATGAGCACGAAAATAACCTAAATATTTATCCAATGACACAAACACACCAATTGGATGCACAAGATCAGTTAAATACCCAAAAAGGACAAGAATAAGTCTAGGGAGGACGAAAATGACCTAAATGTTCATACAATGACACAAACTCACCTATTGGATGCACAATATTGGTTAAAAACCCTAATAAGACAAGAATAAGCTTAAGGAGGACAAAATTGGCTTAAATGTTAGTCCAATGACACAGATGCACAAGATTGCTTAAAAACATTAATTGGACAAGAGTAAGACTAGGGAGGACGAAAATGACCTAAATGTTCATCCAATGACATAAACACACCTATTAGATGCACAGGATTGGTTAAAAACCCTAATTGGACCAGAACAAGTCTACGGAGGACAAAATGACTTAAATGTTAGTCCAATGACACAAAAGAACTTATTAGATGAAAAAGATTGCTTAAAAACTTTAATTGGACAAAAGTAAGATTAGGGAGGACGAAAATGACCTAAATGTTCATCCAATGACACAAACACACCTATTGGATGCACAAGATTGGTTAAAAACCCTAATTGGACAAGAATAAGCCTAGGGAGGACGGAAATGACCTAAATGTTAATCCAATGACACAAAACCCATCTATTGGATGCACAACATTGATAAAATACCATAATTGGATAAGAATAATCCTAGGGTAGACGAGAATGTCCTAAATGTTAATCCAATGGCACAAATGAACTTGTTGGATGCACAAGATTTGTTAAAAACACTAATTGGACAAGAATAAGCCTAGGGAGGAGTAAAATGATCAAAATGTCCATCCAATGACACAAACACATCTATTGGTTGCACAAGATTGGTTAAAAACCCTAATTGGACAAGAATAAGCCTAGGGAGGACGAAAATGACCTAAATGTTTATCCAATTACACAAACACACCAATTGGATGCACAAGATTGGTTAAAACCCCTAATTGGACAAGAATAAACCTAGGGGGGGACGAAAATGACTTAAATGTTCATCCAATGACACAACCACACCAATTAAATGCACAAGATTAGTTAAAAAGCCTAATTGGACAAAAATATGTCTAGGGAGGACAAAAATGACTTAAATGTTATTTGAATGACACAGCTGAACTTATTAGATGCACAAGATTGCTTAAAAACTTTAATTGGACAAGAGTAAGACAAGGGAGGACGAAAATGACCTAAATGTTCATCCAACGACACAAACAACCTATTGGATGCACAAGATTGGTTAAAAACACTAATTGGACAAGAATAAGCCTAGGGAGAAAGAAAAGGACCTAAATGTACATCCAATGACACAAACATACCTATTGGATGCACAAGATTGGTTAAAAACCCTAGTTGGACAAGAGTAAGCCTAGGGACGACAAAAATGTCCTAAATGTTAATCCTATTACACAAATGAACCTATTGGAAGCACAAGATTGCTTAAAAATCATAATTAAACAAGAATAAGACTAGGGAGGACGAAAATGACCTAAATGTTAATCCAATGAAACAAGTGAATTTTTTGGATGAACAAGATTGCTTAAAAACCATAATTGCACTACGCCAAAAATGACATTTAACAGCGCCCTTTTTACAGTGCTTGCTAAACACAAGCGCTGTTGTAAATATATTTTAAAAATAACGGAGCCTTTTACAACGCTTTTTTGACAAGCGCTGTAAAAAAAGCGCTGTTGTAGGGTCATATGACGTTTGCGCATAATGTTATAAGGCTTTTACAACGCTTTTCAAAAAAGCGTTGTAACATGAAGCGCTTTCGCGTATTATTTTACAGCGCTTTTTTCACAAGCGCTGTAAAATACATGGTCTTTAAAATAATTGAATCACCTATTACAGCGCTTTGTTCACAAGCGCTGTAAAATACATGCGCTGTCATTGAATTTAACTACCTATTACAGTGCTTTTAGTACAAGCGCTGTAAATTACATCTTTCAAATAATTATATACGTTGGGAACCCTCATATCCTCTACATCTTTCAAATAATTAAATACATGCGCTTTGTTCTACTCTGGGAACCCTCATATCCTCTACGTATTGTGCGGCCATCTACGTTGTCTCAGGTATTTTTAATTTTTTTTTATAAAATTAAAAATTCATACCACATGATCTGTTCTGTTTTTAAATTGTTATATATGTATATATATATATATTAAATCTCTTATACTAGTATAAAACTCATACCACATGATCTGTTCTGTTTTGAAATTGTTTGTTGATATTGGTTTCTTTTTAAAACTTGTTGATATGTTTTGAAAGCTTATTATTTTTGTAACTGCATTTATATAGGTCGTATAATATGGATAGGAAATGGATGTCTGCCAATCGATTGTCAAAAGAGTATGAAATTGGAGTGAATGAGTTTGTTGAGTTTGCAGTGAAGAATGCAAAAGATCCAAATAGAGTTGTTTGTCCTTGTTTAAAATGTTGTTTTGGAAAATGTGTTAGAGAAGATGAATTAGAAGCACGTCTAGTATGTAATGGAATTGATCAAAGCTACACATGTTGGATAAGACATGGTGAGAAAAAAAAAGGAAACATTAATTTTGAGAATAGTTCGACATATGCTTCAACTGACTTCGATATAGATACATATGACCCGGACCGAGTTGATGAGATTGCAAAAGCAGTTGAAGAAGATCTTCGAGATTGTCCTAAAATGTTTGAATGTTTGTTGAGTGATGCAGAGAAACCATTATATAATGGTTGTACTAAATTCAAAAGACTGTCGGCGATATTAAAGTTGTACAACTTAAAAGCGATTAATGGATGGTCTGATAAAAGCTTTACAGAATTATTAACACTCAAAAAAGATACGTTGCCAGATGATAATGAACTTCCCAGTCGAACCTACGAGGCTAAACGGATTTTGTGTTCTATTGGAATGAGTTACGAAAGGATTCATACGTGTCCTAACAATTGCATTTTATTTCGAAACGAATATGAACTACTTAAGGCGTGTCCGAAATGCAATGTCTCTTGATATAAGAAGAAAGAATCTACTCCAACAAAAGTCGTGTGGTATTTTCCTATAGTACCAAGATTTAGGCGCATGTATCGCAGTGAAGAAGATTCAAAACACTTGACATGGCATGCAGATGAAAGAATTAGAGATGGAATGTTTCGACACCCTGCAGATTCCCCACAATGGGCAAAATTTGATCACGAGTATCCTGAATTCGGGATAGAGTCAAGAAATCTAAGACTTGCACTTTCTACTGATGGAATGAATCCACATGGTTTTCAAAGCATCTCACATAGCATTTGGCCTGTGATTTTGATAATATATAACCTACCTCCATGGTTATGTATGAAGCGTAAGTTTATGATGTTGTCTCTGTTAATTTCTGGACCTAAACAACCGGGGAATGATATCGACGTATACTTGACTCCTCTAATCGAAGATTTAAAACGTATGCGGGAGATAGGTGTGGAAGTTTATGATGGGTTTTATTAGACATAAGTCCATTTTTGATATTTTTGACAAACATACATCATGTGATAAATCTAACATTTTGAACTGAGCAAAATTTCAGGAACAACAACTCAACCCTACAAACTTGAGACAATGGCTTGGAACTCAAGGAATCAACAAAGTTTGAAGAATCATTGACAAAATCGATTAGACAAATCGATTTTGTAAAAGGGTTGTAGGAATATATGTAGTTTGTGAATTAATCAATCAATTAGGCAAATCGATTGGATGCAAATCGTTTGTTCCAGAGAGCCAGTTAGCCTTAAATCGATTAGGCAAATGGTTTGTTCCAATCACAATTTTATTCTGATTGTTTTTAAATCGATTGACACAATCGATTGTGAAAGTCACAGAGCCAAAAAAGTAATTAACAAATCGATTAGGCAAATCGATTTGACAAAATAAGTTTTAAAATGATCTTGGTCTGGGACATACACAATCGATTAGCACAATCCATTGTTATAGTTCTTTTGAAATAAGTTTGACATTAATCGATTTGGTAAATCGATTGAATGAAACAAACTGATACATTGTTCTTCAGACATAAGTCCATAATTGATTAAGCACATCGATTAACTGATTCAAGGTCTCTCTGTAATTAGTGACATCGATTGACCAAATCGATTAGCACAAAAGTTTTAACAAACAGAGAAGACTTAGTCCTGGCCAAATCGATTATGTGAATGTTTGAATCGATTGCGTAAATTGATTGTTTTGATCTCATTGTTGGAAAAAATCATACCAAATCGATTATGCAAATCGATTCCAATATGAACTGTTATTCAAATCGATTAGTTTCTGCAGTTTCAAGATTCAAGAAAAACAAGACTCGCGAAATCGATTTGGTAAATCGATTAGTATGCTTTATAACTTTAATAAATCGATTGGGTAAATTGATTTATGTGTTGTTTTTTCTGAATCTATATAAACTGTTTTTCAAGCTTTTCTTCAAAAATAACAACAACAATAATATCCAATACACTTTGACATTCATAGAATTTTCTAATAGTTACTTTCTCACATTAAAGATAACATTGAACTCTACTTTTTCAGACTTGAACATTATTCATTCATGATCAACAAAGGCTGAAAATGATTGCAAAGAGAAAGTCATTTAGAGAAGAAGCCTGCTTGACAAAATCTTTGTATTTCTGTTTTAGAACATCTGTAAACGATTTCTGTAATCAAATAACATTGAGAAATCCAGTCTTTACTGGTGGTGATCTTTTGTGATTGAGGGATCTCATCAAGAAGACACTTGACTGAAATCTTGGAAGAGTTTA
This sequence comes from Cicer pinnatifidum, assembly GCA_037974775.1. Classification (NCBI taxonomy): domain Eukaryota; kingdom Viridiplantae; phylum Streptophyta; class Magnoliopsida; order Fabales; family Fabaceae; genus Cicer; species Cicer pinnatifidum. The sequence goes on along the minus strand of JBBPBR010000001.1, from coordinate 28,536,911 downwards.
TGGGAGATAGACTCTGGGATTCAGGGAGATAAGAATAGAATAGAAAGAATAGTTTAAGATTGATAGGCGAGGAGCTGGAACATCTGTAAACTGATTTTGAGACATTCTAGTGGAAAGGCTAAGATCGGATTTGATCTTAGGACTGGACGTAGGCCGTTCAACAATGGCTGAACCAGTATAAAAATCACTATGTACCATTTTTTCTTTCCCTTATCTCTTTTTAGTTTCGGCATTGTATATTTGATTGATATTGATTGTATGCTTAAACATATTTCTGCATATCTTGATATTGCATGAAAGATTGTCTTAGCATGCTTGTATGTGAATCAATATCTTGAATGATAAATGTATATGCTGCACTCTTCATTTTAACAATAATGGTTATTGTTGATTTTCTTTAGGATTGATCTTTTTGGGACCTTGTTTAATATTTTGTTTAGTAAATTTCGAATTTATTAAACTGCTGCACATATTGTTAGAATAGGCATTATTCTGCATAATTTCTGTCAAACTGAGGTCATACCATACATCAATTGGTATCAAAGCCTATTTTTGTTAGAGTAACTCTCATAAAAAATCATGACCTCTGAATTTCTAGGAGAGGGTGCCTCATTAGCTACGGATGTGAAAAGAGCTCGTGTAAACACCTTAATGCATGAATACGAGCTGTTTAGTATGAAGAAAGAGGAATCAATTAATGACATGCAAACCAGATTCACACACATTGTCAACAACCTGATTGCATTAGGAAAGGAAATAGACAATGATCAACAAATTAGTAAAGTCATGCGATGTCTAACTAGAGAATGGTAGCCAAAAATTACTGCCATCGCAGAATCAAAAGATCTTGGAAGTATGACTATAGCTACACTGTTTGGAAAATTGAGGGAGCATGAGATGGAATTGCAAAGACTCAATGAATCTGAGCAGATTGACTGGAAAAGGAAAGGGTTATCTCTGAAAGTTCAAGCACAACAATCAAAAGTTGAACAAGAGACCTGCTCAGATGAATCAAGCAGTGAGGATGATGAAGAGCTCGGATTACTTGTCAAGAAGTTCAAGAAATTTCTGAAAAAGAAAGACAATAAATTCAGAAAACCAGCAAATTCTAAAGCAAATGACACCAAGACTATAACTTGCTATGAATGCGGAAAAACAGGACACATAAAGTCTGAGTGTTACAAGCTGCAAAATAAAAACAAAACTGCAAAGAACAAAGGCCAGGATCCAGCCCCTAAATCCAGAAAAGCTTATGTTGTGTGGAACGACAATGACAGTGAATCCTCTTCATCGTCTGAAGAAGAACAAGCAAATATGTGTCTCATGGCTAAAACAGACTCAGATTCAGAAAGCGAAGTAAGTTCATCTAATCCTTCATATGATGAGCTACAAGATGCATTTAGTGAACTGCATGATGAATATATTAAATCTGTTAAGCAGTTAGTTAGTACTAAGAAGTTACTAGAACAGAAATGCATATTGTATGATGAGATTAGACTTGAGCATGAATCACTTAAAGTTACACATGATAATCTGAAAAATGAAAATCATTCATTGCATAGTGATTTAGATAAGTTTAACAGCAGTAAAAATCAGCTAGACTTACTTCTTGCTAATCAAAGAAATGTGAATGAGAAATCTGGATTAGGCTACAAACCGCATATGCATGCTAAACATAATCATAACAGACATGGCATTGGATATAGGAATGCTAAGCATAACCATAGGCATGGTAAATCAAGTCATATGCATAGTGTCTTTGTCAAACCAAAACTGTAACACCCCGTTTTTCGAAGCGAGGGTGTATTTTTTTTTTCAAAAGAAATTAAAATAAAACTGAGAAATAAATAAGGTAACACCTTTGGATAAATAATTAAGTCATTATAATTTACAAGCAGCGGAAAAAGTTATCAACATATGAATTCAAAACATTTACATAACAAAAGTGGAACAGTCTTCCAGTTTAAAAATAAAAGCAACCCAAAAGTAAGACATATGTTCCCTCTGTCCACCTAGTCTGATCATTTTACAAAACAACTAAACAACCTGAGTGATCTCCACGCGCCCGGTGAGATCCTCCTAACGTGGCTCCATTCAAGCATTCCCATCAACATTACCATCTGTAGGGTACGAATCGGTAGGATCATCCTGACTCTCATCTGAGGGCAAAGCCCAGATTTCCACAATAATTGTAAAGGGTCACCAACCGAAATTAACAGTTAACACATAACATTTAAGTTTTTAAATGCATAAAATATCCTCTCAACTAAGCATGCACCCTAAAAGGATTTTTCATATGCGAAAAGTTCATATAATGCTTGCCAAATGTAAATGAAGTCAAATAAAGTTCTCAAAATATCAAGTAATATATAACTGACCAAAACATTGATAAATCAATTGAGAAATCAATTATCTAACTCAAAATAAGATTTTCCATTGAGCCAATCGATTGGGGAAATCAATTTCCTGAAAGTTTTTAGTGAAAATTGAACTATGGGCTTTAATCAATCGATTGGGTAAATTGATTGACTCAATCGATTGGGTAAATCGATTTCCTGACAGTTTTTAGTGAAAATTGAACTCTGAACTTGCATCAATCGATTGGGGCAATCGATTTCGAGAAGGACAGAGCCCCTGTAATGTATCCAATCGATTGGGCAAATCGATTTCGTGAAAGACAGACCACTGTAATGAATCCAATCGATTGGGCAAATCGATTTCGTGAAATACATAGCCCCTGGAATGAATCCAGTCGATTTACCAAATCGATTTCTTAAGTGGTTTTGAAAAACATATTACAAAATCGATTGGGTAAATCGATTTTTGGCAAGGGAAGGTCTTTGTAACTCATCAAATCGATTGGGTTAATCGATTTCCCTTTATATTCTTTCAAAAATACATAAACTAACTCAATCACATTCAAACACCACTCCAAACCTTAACACTTAGTAATACCCATACAATCACCACGACATTATGAGTTTCGAAATCGTTTTACAATCTAACATACTATCACACAATTCCAAAACATAACTCTTAGTACAATCAACACAATCACAGTTTGAATCAAACACACTTACACATAGTTTCAAAACATAACACTTAGCAAAATCAACACAATCATAATTTGAATCAAACACACTTACACATAATTTCAAAACATAACACTTAGCAAAATCAACACAATCATAATTTGAATCTACCACAAATCGTGTGCCAAGCACCCTAATGCAATGCGTATATGCCAAAATGCATGGACTCGGAATTCCAAACCAAAACCCTCCTCTAAGGGCCGTAAATCATAATTGTACCGCCTATCGCAGGCCAAAGTATCAATTACCGAGGTGCCAACTATCACGGGTCTGCACGATTTACTAAAAAGCGTAAACCATAAACGTATTGCCTATCACGGGCCCGTACCGTTTACCAAGGTGGCACCTATCACGGGTCTGCACGGTTTACTAAAAAGAACGTAAATTGTAAATGTACCGCCTATCACAGGCCAAAGTACTCTTTACCGAGGTGCCACCTATCACGGGTCTGCACAATTTACAAAAAACCGTAAATCGTAAATGTACCGCCTATCACGGGCCAAAGTACTATTTACCAAGGTGCCACCTATCACGGGTCTGCACAATTTACAAAAACGTAAACCATAAATGTACCGCCTATCACAGGCCAAAGTACTATTTATCAAGGTGCCACCTATCACGGGTCTGCACGATTTACAAAAAGGCATGAAAATGCATGAGTGTATACTGACTCCATCCACAACGATCGTTAAGTAAGTGCAGATTCTCACACTTAACCGATTCTCACACCAATCATTAAGCAAACAGACATATTAAGAGATTCCCCGTTCTTAATATACTTTTGACTTAAACGATTTCCACAACAAAACATTCGGTAAACAAGACATTAAGAGATTCCCCATTCTTAATACTCATTTAACTGAAACGATTTTCAAAAACAAACATTAAGTAAACAAGACATTAAGAGATTCCCCATTCTTAATTCTCATTTAACTTAAACGATTTTCAAAACAAACATTAAGTAAACAAGACATTAAGAGATTCCTTATTCTTAATTCTCATTTAACTTAAACGATTTTCCAAAACATTAGTAAACAGAGATATTAAGAGATTCCCCATTCTTAATACTCATTTAACTCAAAACGATTTTCACAAACACACATTAAGTAAACAAGACATTAAGAGATTCCCCATTCTTAATACTCGTTTAACTCTAATGGTTTTCACGACAACATTAAGTAAATAAGTCATTAAGAGATTCCCCATTCTTAATACTCATTTAACTTAAACGATTTTCACAAACTCACATTAAGTAAACGGGACATTAAGAGATTCCCCATTCTTAATACTCGTTTAACTTAATGGTTTTCAAATTCCACACAAAACAAACTCAAACGTACTTTCACATTTAATCCATAACTCACACAAAATCATTTTTCCACACAAACCACACAAAACACATCCCAAACATGTTATCAAATTCAATCCACGATTCACACCAAATCACATCAATCAACAAACATCAAGTATGAACACGCCATGTACGATGAACACAAATCAACGCAATCATAACACTCAAATACATCAAATTTCATTTACTCAAAATTATACATAAATGAGTTAAATTCATTTTCCCCAATTCAATACACCAACCCTAATCAAATTCTTCTCCACACAACTACAGATAAGGCCCTAAATGCAAACTAAAAGTTTGGAAGGAGCCCTTACCTTAACGTTAGCTTTAACGTCGATTTACGGCACCACGATCGATTCCGGTAAAAACTTTGCTCGCGACGTCGCTTTCAAAGTTAGCTCACTAGCACCGTAGTATAGTGGTGAGCAACTTTCCCTTCTATCACTTCTTGAAACGACGCTTAGATCTAGATGAAACGGGGAGATTTGAGTTTGAATCCCTAATACCGTTTTTCTTTGTTTTTGAATCAAAGGTGAAGAGTGAAGTTGAGAAATCCTTGTCCTATCACCCACTATCAATTGCGAACTCAAAGGAAAGAAAAGAAAGCAAAAATGTGCAACGATGGAGGAAGGGAGAAATTGATGATGCGTGAGGCAGAGAGAGGAAGGAGGCGGAAAATGTTTTCTGTTTTCCTTCAGTTTTCCTTTCTTCCTTTTTCTTTCCTTTCTATTTCTTTTTCTCCCATTTCCTTCCTTTCCTTTTCTTTATATATAAACATATATTAACAATTTTTAACAAATATCTCCAACTCTTTAGATATTTATTAAATTACTCTTTTACCCATAACGGATTAAACTATTCGTAAAAGATTCACCGCAGTTAATTTAATTTATTTATCGACGAGTAATTCTAATCGGCATCAAATATCTTCTTGGTCATATAAACTCCAAAATATTAATAGCTTTGGCTAAAAAGCCTCTGAGTTCAATTACCAAAAATACACCAAAATACATAAAGTACACTTTAAAATTATGGGTCTTACAAAAATAGTATGCATCCTCTGCTGTCACTTGTCATTTTTGTTGTAGAAAAGGACATGTTGTTTACAATTGCAAATTTAAAAAGCTTGCCAACAGAGGGTGTAAACAGATTTGGAAGCTCAAGACACAAAATTCTAAAACTGACCCCCCAGGACCCAATTTGTATTGGGTACCTAAAACGAATTTCTGATTTTGTTACAGGTATGCTTGAGATCCACAAGGCACCAATCGTACCTTGATAGTGGGTGCTCAAAGCATATGACAGGGGACAAATCTATGTTCCCATCCCTAAGCCTAAAAGAAGATGGATTTGTCAAATATGATAACAACAATAAGGGTAAGATCTGCGGAATTGGTGACATAGGCAGCGAATCAACTGTTATCGTCAAAAACGTCTTATAAGTGGAAGGGCTGAAACACAACCTTCTAAGTATAAGTCAACTGTGTGATAATGGCTTTCAAGTAAGCTTTTCACCACTTTCCTGCATTATTGAGAACAAACATGATAAGAGTATCAAACTGGTTGGTGATAGGATTAACAATATTTACATGCTAGATTTAAATGCTATGCCTGCTGATTCTGTTTGTTGCTTATTATCAAATGCTGATGAAACATAGTTATGGCATAAACGTGTTGCACACATTCATATAGATCATTTGAATAGACTTGTTAGTAAGAAGTTAGTCATAGGTCTTCCAAATAGAAAGTTTGCTAAGGATAGATCATGCGATTCTTGTGAGAGAAGCAAACTTGTCAAATCTTCTTTTCCCCCAATAGACATGGTCAAAACCAATAGGGTTTTGCAGCTGATTCACATGGACCTCTTTGGTCCATCTCAAGTGACAAGTTTTGGTGGTAATATGTATGGATACGTGTTAATTGATGACTATTCTAGATTCACATGGACTTTCTTTCTGACTCATAAAAGTGACGCGTTTTCTGTTTTTAAAAAGTTTGCAAACATGGTACAAAACGAAACTAGTCAAAAAATAATGTCAATCAAAAGTGATCATGGAGGTGAATTCCAAAATGATTCTTTTGATACTTATTGTGAACAGAATGGTATTCATCACATGTACTCAGCCCCTAGGACACCACAGCAAAATGGTGTAGTGGAGAGGAAAAATAGGTCTTTAGAGGAGCTAGCTAGGACTATGCTTAAAGACTCAAATATTCCTAAGTATTTCGGGGCTGATGCAATTAACACTGCCACACATGTTGTCAACAGAGTTTTGATTAGGCCAATTCTTTGGAAAAGTCCTTATGAGTTGTACAAGGGTAGAAAGCCTAATATTTCTTACTTTAGAGTATTTGGTTGTAAGTGCTTTGTGTTAAACAATGGCAAGGAACACCTAGGTAAGTTTGATCCCAAGGCAGATGAGGGTATCATTCTAGGTTATTCCCAAACTAGCAAAGCCTATAGAATCTACAACAAGAGAACAAAAACCATTGAAGAGTCAGTTCATGTAAAGTTTGATGAACTTTTTAAAGAAAACTTGAACAACACTCCATCTATGGTTAATGATTCTTTGGATGAAGTTGTAGAATCTGAACCTTTAGAACCAAAGGAAGCTGCACCTCCAACCAACAGTGATTGTGTTGAACCCATTAGAGTAGATGGGTTACCTAGAGAGTGGAAGTTTAGTAGAAACCATCCCATAGATAACATCATAGGTGACATCTCTAAAGAAGTGGCAACTAGGAGGAACCTTAGACATTTTTGTAACCTTACTGCCTTTGTATCTCAGATTGAACCTAAGAACTTTAAGGAAGCCTTACTAGATAGTGAGTGGATACTTGCTATGCAAGAGGAGTTAAACCAATTTGAGAGGAACAAAGTCTGGCATCTAGTACCTAAACCAGAAAATAAGCACATCATAGGAACAAGGTGGGTGTTTAGGAACAAGTTAGATGAGAATGGAGTCATCACTAGAAACAAAGCTAGATTAGTGGCCAAGGGATACAATTAGGAAGAAGGGATAGATTTTGATGAAACCTATGCCCCGGTTGCTAGATTAGAAGCCACTAGGATACTTCTTGCTTATGCTTGTATAATGGACTTTGAGCTTTATCAAATGGATGTTAAAAGTGCCTTTCTCAATGGTGATATCCAAGAGGAAGTTTTTGTTAGCCAAACACCTGGTTTTGAGAATTCTGATTTTCCTAATCATGTATACAAGCTAACAAAATCCCTCTATGGGTTGAAACAGGCTCCAAGAGCTTGGTATGAGAAGCTCTGCAATGTCCTCCTTCAACAAAACATTTTAAGAGGAAATGTTGACAAGACACTTTTCATTAAAACTAATGGAAATGACATCTTGCTAGTCCAAGTTTATGTTGATGACATAATCTTTGGATCTACAAATAATAAGCTTTGCAAAGATTTTGAAAATTTGATGAAAGGTAAATTTGAAATGTCAATGATGGGTGAACTGTCATATTTCTTGGGATTTCAAATTAACCAAAGCAAGCAAGGCATTTTCATTAGTCAAACAAAATATTGCAATGATTTGATAAAGAAATTCAGTTTTGAAAATTTCAAGTCCATTGCTACTCCCATGAGTCAAGGGAACCTTTTAGATAGAGATGAAAAAAGGAAACCAGTAGATGTTACAACGTATAGAGGTATGATAGGATCATTGCTCTATCTCACTGCAAGCAGGCCTGACATTATGTTCAGTGTTTGCATGTGTGCGAGATACCAATCCGATACTAAAGAGTCTCACCTTAGTGCAGTTAAGAGGATTTTCAGGTATCTAGTTGGAACTAGGAGTCTAGGATTATGGTATCCTAAGGGATCTACCTGTTCTTTAGTTGGCTATTCAGATTCAGACTTTGCAGGATGCAAACTAGATAGGAAAAGTACCTCAGGTACTTGTCACTTGCTAGGGAACTCTCTTATGTCTTGGTTTAGCAAGAAACAAACCAGCATTGCACTTTCCAGAGCTGAGGCTGAGTACATTACAGCTGGAATTTGTTGTGCTCAGATCCTTTGGATGAAACAACACTTATCCGACTTCGGTGTTGATTTAGGAACCGTGCCTATTATGTGTGATAACACAAGTGCAATATGTATCACCAAGATCCCAGTGATGCATTCTAGAACAAAGCACATTGAGATAAGGCATCATTTCATTCGGGACCAATTTCAAAGTGGAAATATCAAGCTTGAGTATGTCAACACAACTGAATAGTTGGCTGACATATTTACCAAAGTATTGCCAAAGGAAAGTTTTCTTTACATTAGGATGAAACTGGGCATCATAGATCCTAGTGAGATATGATTTTTCTGTCCAATCGATTTCGTAAATCGATTATCCTGTGGATACACAGAAAAATGGCTTTATGAAATTGATTCGGAAAATCGATTTATGCCCAACAGTGTCTATTTTTAGAAAATAGAATCACGAAAGTCGATTAGGGTAATCGATTTAGTGTTCCCAGAAAGCTAAATGCTTTAACTTCTCCTTTTCCAATCGATTTGGATAATCGATTGACCACTTGGTACAGTTTAAAGAATCGATTTGGGAAATCGATTACTTTGGCCCCTGACTTCAAAGTTTTGAATTGTTTTCAAGACTCTACCTCAAAATCGATTAGGGTAATCTATTGTCTGGTTTTATTTGGAGAACTCAGTTAAATAAATCGATTTGGTGAATCGATGCTGAGACAGGCATATATCTGAACTGATATTAATGTTCCTGAACTGATACGAAATCGATTAGGGAAATCGATTGAGTAACTAAGGAAATCGATTAGGGAAATCGATTGACAATATGACCGTTATGTTATTTTTTTACTAGCCGTTATGAACTCTAACGACTCTGTTGATTGAACTTCCCCAGCAACGATTACCTAATCGATTGGACCAATTGATTTACGCACCTGATTCTATAAAAGGAACAGTGGCAATCGATTCCAACCTCTTGTTTTCATACCCTAAAATCGATTTCACACTCAAACTCTCTGCAAACACACTCAAATCTCTGCTGTGTCTCTACTTTCAATCCACACAAACACTCATTCTCTGTTTGTGTTCAATCTCTGTTTTTGCTTTCAAAACTGATTACTATGGCAAGAGTTAAAAGAACCTCACCCAACACCCCTTCTCCATCATATTATTCTAGTGGGAGAACCCCTTCTCCACCTCCCACCTTATCTAAACGTGTCTCTGTGCCTACTCATAAAATTGCTGCACAAGACAAGGGCAAAGGCATTTCCGTAGATCAAGTCCGGATAAAGAAACGGAAGGAGCCACCTTCAGAAAAACTCCTGCCTGATGCAATGAAAGATTTAGCTCAGAAAAAGAAGAAGAAGAAGATTTCTTCCTCCACACCACAAAAGAAGGCAACAGCTTCAAAGGTTAAACCAGTGGAACAGTTCAAAATTCCACCTGCCTTCATCAAAAGGAAGATTCATGAGGCTCGAACATTGGATTTTCCTTACTTCGACCAATACGGCTTCACTTTCCAAGACCATCTTCGCTTTCATGGTCTAGAAGATTTTTTATCCAACAATCTCGATACTTATCCAAATTTGATTCGTGCTTTCTATTCCACTTTCAAGATGACGGAAACCGGATTCAAAGCTACAGTCAAAGGAACAAAGATTTCCATGACTTTTGAGGAGTTCTCGAAGCTGTCGGGACTGCCCTATCATGAAGACTCGGTTGACGGAAGCTCCGACGCAGATGAAGCTGAGGAAGGCTGGGAAGCTTCACTGGATAGGCAAACTGCTGTGCAGGACCTAATGGTTGATGGGTTTGTGGAATCTGTTTCACTACCAATCGGCCAAATGAAGGTTCAGCAAAGGATGCTGATGTACGCGCTCACCCGGAAGCTAGTTCCGTGTTCCGGAAATCACGCAGTTGTCCAAAGGTTGGACATCACGCTGCTATGGGGACTGTGCAAAGAGTTCAAGATGAGCTGGGCTTGGATAGTCCTCAGACACATGCTGGAAGCAGCATAGGGAAAGCTTTTGCTTCCGTACCCCCAGCTGATTACCAAAATCATGGAGCACTTCAAAGTGTCCTTCAAGAATGAAGAAGTGTCCAAGACCACCCTGTCTTTTGGTGAATCGATTGTGAACCAGATGCAGCTGAGGAGGGTAGATGGCGTTTGGAAAAGACCACAGACGAATGCTGAGCAAGTTCAGCAGAACTCTGGACCAACTGCTCAACCTGTTGCAGCATCTGCTGATGTTTTTGACAAACTGATGGAGTTTTTGGCAGCTCACGACGCCAAAATGGATGCATCAACTGCACGGATGGAGGATTCTATCCAAAAGCTTCAGTCGGATTTGAACCTGATTGCACATGATGTTGCAGCAATCCAGGAACATCTAGGCATTAAATTGTCTTTCAGTGATGTTGCTGAGATTGGCAGACAAGCCGCAAAAGAACTAATTCCTACGCAAGTAGATGACACTGAACCTCATGTTGAGGAGACACCTGATGAGGATAATACAACGGTCTCAGCCTCTTCCTTAGATGATAATGAGGAACAACCAATTCTAGATGTTTAGGTCTTAGATTCTTTGTTGTTTTTGCTTCCTTCTTTATAATGATCTTTCCCTATGTACTTTCTTTTGTTGATTATATATGAAAGAATATTTTTATGGTTACATTAGTTGATCTATATTGTTGTTCATTATTGCGCCATAATCTGATTTAATCTGCATTATAATCTGTTTCAATTTTTTTTACGCTATCACTACGAGTTTTCAGTGTTGTAACTAACACAGGGGGAGAAAATTTCTGCAGATAGCTTCTCCTTTCATCATTTTCACTCCTTTTTGGATTAATTGACAAAGGGGGAGAAAATTTATAACTTGTGTTACTTATTGCTACTCTTATTCTGATTGCTCTGATACGTATTGCACATTGTCTGATATTAGTGTATTGTTTGCTCTGATATAAGTTCTGATATTATTGTATGTTATATGCTCACTAATATCTCACTAATATCTGCTCTGACAATTAGCATTGCTACTTACTCTGATACACCTATCAATTTTGTTTTTCCTTTGCTCTGATTTATCAGTTACTTTGATTTGATAAACAAACTCAGTTTTGATAAACTGATATGATACCATGGTGATCTGATACCATTATGCTAATTGTTGTCTTATCAAATGCTCTGATACTATCTGATTTGTTATTCGGCTCTGACCCAAAACAGCATGACTGCTCAAATTTAGGGGGAGCTTCTTTTGTTTTATCAGTCATTGGTTGAAATATTTCTCAAGTTAAAATTGCATGTTTGTCAATTAATCAAAAAGGGGGAGATTGTTAGACATAAGTCCATTTTTGATATTTTTGACAAACATACATCATGTGATAAATCTAACATTTTGAACTGAGCAAAATTTCAGGAACAACAACTCAACCCTACAAACTTGAGACAATGGCTTGGAACTCAAGGAATCAACAAAGTTTGAAGAATCACTGACAAAATCGATTAGACAAATCGATTTTGTAAAAGGGTTGTAGGAATATATGTAGTCTGTGAATTAATCAATCGATTGGCAAAATCGATTTGCACATTTTCTGAAAATCAAGTATGCTATCAATCGATTAGGCAAATCGATTGGTACATTTATTAGAAAATAAATTGTGCAAGTCAGAGAGCCAAGTAGCCTTAAATCGATTAGGAAAATCGATTGTGTAAATCACAAAGACTTAACTGATTGCTTAAATCGATTAGGCAAATCGATTGGCACACTGACTGAAATTAAATTGTGCAAGTCAGAGAGCCAGTTAGCCTTAAATCGATTAGGCAAATCGATTGTTTCAATCACAGTTTTATTCTGATTGTTTTTAAATCGATTGACACAATCGATTGTGAAAGTTACAGAGCCAAACCAGTAATTAACAAATCGATTAGGCAAATCGATTTGACAAAATAAGTTTTAAAATGATCTTGGTGTGGGACATACACAATCGATTAGCACAATCCATTGATATAGTTCTTTTGAAATAAGTTTGACATTAATCGATTCGGTAAATCGATTGAATGAAACAAACTGATACATTGTTCTTCAGACATAAGTCCATAATCGATTAGGCACATCGATTAAATAATTCATGGTCTCTCTGTAATTAGTGACATCGATTGACCAAATAGATTAGCACAAAAGTTTTAACAAACAGAGAAGACTTAGTCTTGGCCAAATTGATTATGTGAATGTTTGAATCGATTGCGTAAACCGATTGTTTTGATCTCGTTGTTGGAACAAAACATACCAAATTGATTATGCAAATCGATTCAAATATGAATTGTTATTCAAATCTGAAGAATGCTTTAAAATAATCGATTAGTTTTTGCAGTTTCAAGATTCAAGAAAAACAAGACTCGCGAAATCGATTTGGTAAATCGATTAGTATGCTTTATAACTTTAATAAATCGATTGGGTAAATCGATTTATGTGTTGTTTTTTTCTGAATCTATATAAACTGTTTTTCAAGCTTTTCTTCAAAAATAACATCAACAATAATATCCAATACACGTTGACATTCATAGAATTTTCTAATAGTTACTTTCTCACATTAAAGATAACATTGAACTCTTCATTTTCAGACTTGAACATTATTCATTCATGATCAACAAAGGCTGAAAAAGATTGCAAAGAGAAAGTCATTTAGAGAAGAAGCCTGCTTGACAAAATCTATTTATTTCTGTTTTAGAACATCTGTAAACGATTTCTGTAATCAAATAACATTGAGAAATTCAGTCTTTACTGGTGGTGATCTTTTGTGATTGAGGGATCTCATCAAGAAGACACTTGACTGAAATCTTGGAAGAGTTTAAGGGAGATAGACTCTAGGATTCAGAGAGATAAGAATAGAATAGAAAGAATAGTTTAAGATTGATAGGCGAGGAGCTGGAACATCTGTAAACTGATTCTGAGACATTCTAGTGGAAAGGCTAAGATCGGATTTGATCTTAGGACTGGACGTAGGCCGTTCAACAACGGCTGAACCAGTATAAAAATCAATGTGTACCATTTTTTCTTTCCCTTATCTCTTTTTAATTTCTGCATTGTATATTTGATTGATATTGATTGTATGCTTAAACCTATTTCTGCATATCTTGATATTGCATGAAAGATTGTCTTAGCATGCTTGTATGTGAATCAATATCTTGAATGATAAATGTATATGCTGCACTCTTCATTTTAACAATAATGGTTATTGTTGATTTTCTTTAGCATTGATCTTTTTGGGACCTTGTTTAATATTTTGTTTAGTAAATTTCGAATTTATTAAACTGTTGCGCATATTGTTAGAATAGGCATTATTCTGCAGAATTTCTGTCAAACTGAGGTCATACCATACATCAGGTATAAGAAAGAATGTTTCAATTTGAGGTCTATGTTGTTCGGCACAATTAACGATTTTCCCGCATATGGTATTTTATCAGGATATAGCATTAAAGGTCAGTGTGCATGTCCTATATGTGAAGAGAGTACAAATTGGATGCGGTTGAAACATTGTAAGAAAAATGTGTTTCTTGGACATCGTAGATTTTTACCTTATAGTCATCCGTATTGTGGGTGGAGAAATGCATTCAATGGAAAATCAGAGGAAGGTAAAGCTCCTTTAGCACCAACTGGATATCAAATACTTGAAAAAGTACAAGGTTTGACCAATAAATTTGGCAAACCTTTTACGGGAGAGCTGGTCAAAATTGGGTGGAAGAAAAAGTCAATTTTCTTTGAATTGCCATATTGGAAGTCATTGTATATAAGACATTTCCTCGATGTGATGCATATTGAAAAAAATGTATTTGATAGTGTTATTGGTACGTTACTCAATGTTCCATGAAAGTCTAAAGATGGCAACAATGCAAGATTGGACTTGGTCGATATGGGAATAAGAAATGAATTGGACAGTAGATACAAAAGATGGCCAATATTGTTGTTTACAAAGATGACAAAAGATCAAAGATCTATCAAAGAATGTGACTCAATCAAACTATGAAATACACACAATAAGGATTTGCCAAGATAGTGTTTAGTGTGTGTTTTCAATTCTTTTTCTCAATGTGTTATGAAAAACGTGTGTACAAAGAGATTCAAAAGTTATATCAAAGTTCTATCAAAGGGTTTCAAAAGTTGTATCAAGGTTATGAACATTATTGAGAAAAATTGATTGAAGTCAGCTTATATATGTTAAGAAAAACACAGGTCAAATCGATTGCTCAATCGATTTTATAATAGTTTAAAACAACACAATCGGTTGTCCAATCGATTATCGTGTTTCTTGTTTTTCTTGGTTCTTGAACATATATGACTGAATCGATTTGCCAATCGATCTTTTAATGCTTAAATCAGAAACAGAAGCATGTTCATGTCCACATCGATTGAGTAATCGACTGTAGGTGTTTTGTTCAAACAACGAGATCAAAACAGTCGATTTCTCAGTCGATTCATATTTGTTCATAGTTGATTTGGCAAAGGTCTGTAACTCAAACAATTTCTCCAATCGATTTGTCAATCGATCGGACTGATCACAGTGACTCCAGTTATTTTGCACTAATCGATTCGTCAATCGATTTTCCTGGTCAAAATTATTCAGCTACTTTATTCCAATCGATTTTCCAATCGATTAGAATTGTTACAGTGACTTAGCTATTTAGAAAACATTGATTTGCCAATCGACTAAGAACATGTTTCTGATGTATGATTTAAACATGTCATTTACTCAATCGATTACCTAATCGATTAGTATATGTCTTGCAAGTTAAGAAACAACTTTCAATTGATGTCTCAATCGATTTGATAGATCACAGAGGTACAGACTGATAAAAACATTTTCACAATCGATTTGGAATCGATTGTTTCAATAAGTGGTTGTCTCTGTGATTTAATAAATCAATTTGTCAATTGATGTCCCAATCGATTGTCCAATCGATTGGTTGGTTACAGAGACCATGTCTGATGAAAAAGACTTTTCTGAATCGATTTGCCAATCGATTTGCATGGTTTTTAGCTTGGCTCTGTAAGTCACAAAATCGATTGCCCAATTGATGTACTAATCGATTGTCCAATCGATTGAGTTAACCCAGAGTTCAGTTTACACCAAAGTCCTTTAAATAATCGATTTTATAATCGATTGGCTTAGTGAAAACTCTAATTATGAGTCAAGCAATCGATTGCCCAATGGATGCATCAATGGAATCACATTGATTAAGTCTAACAACTAAATACTACAAACACTAATGGTACTAGATGGAATTGCATCTTTCTTCAGCACATTCTCTACTTTTTGCTTGATTCCTCGTGTTCCAAGCTTGTGTCCAAGTATATAGTGTTTGCTTGCTTTTCCTGAAATGTAACTTGATTCAAACTGTTACTTTTATCAAATAATGCATGAACATTGTATGTTTGTTAATTATGTCAAAATCATGATCAAGGGGACTTATGTCCAACACTTTTTTGAAAAAACGCTATAAAATGAACACACAAAAGCGTTGTAAAATGCAGACCCATAATTCATATAATGGGTGTACATTTTACAATGCATTTTCAAAAAAGAGCTGTAAAATGCAGACCCATAATTCATATAATGGGTGTGCATTTTACAACACTTTTATTAAAAAGCGTTGTAAAATGCAGACCCATAACTCATATAATGGGTGTGCATTTTACAACGCTTTTTTGAAAAAGCGCTATAAAATGTGTATAACAAGTGGGCGTTATATTTACATGATTTATAGCGCTTTTTTAAAAGCGCTGTTGTATCTTTTAGAGCGCTCTTTTTTTTGAAAAAGCGCTGTAAATGGATTAAAAAAAGCGCTGTAAAATGCAGTTTTTCGCGTAGTGATGGACAAGAATAATACTAGGTAGGACGAAAAAGACCTAAATGTTCATCTAATGACACAAACACACCTATTGGATGCACCAGATTGGTTGAAAACCCTAATTGGACAAGAGTAAGACTAGATAGGACGAAAATGACCTAAATGTTCATCCAATGACACAAACACACGTATTGGATGCACAAGATTGGTTAAAAACCCTATTTGGACAAGAATAAGCTTAGGTAGTACAAAAATGACTTAAATGTTCATCCAATGACACAAACACACCTATTGGATACACAAGAATGGTAAAAAACCCTAACTGGACAAGAATAAGCCTAGGGAGGACGAAAATGACCAAAATATTTATCCAATGACAAAAACACACCTCTTGGATGCACAAGACTGGTTAAAAACCTTAATTGGACAAGAATAAGCCTAGGGAAGACCAAAATGACCTAAATGTTCATCCAATGAAACAAACACACCTATTGGATGCACAAGAATGGTTATTAACCATAATTGGACAAGAATAAGTCTAAGAAGGACGAAAATTACCTAAATGTTCATCCAATGAGACCAACACACCTATTGGATGCACAAGATTGGTTAGAAAACCTCATTGGAGAAGAATAAGACTAGGAAGGATAAAAAAGACATAAATGTTAATCCAATTTCACAAAGGAACTTACTTGATGCACAAGATTTCTTAAACACCCAATTTTGTCAAGAATAAGACTATGGAGGACGAAAATGACCTAAACATTCATCCGTTGACAAAAACAACCTATTGGAAGCCCAAGATTGGTTAAAAACCCTAATTGCACAAGAATAAACCTAAGGAGGAAGAAAATGACCTAAATGTTCATCCAATAAAACAAAAACACCTATTGGATGCACAAGATTGGTTAAAAACCCTAAATGCACAAGAATAAGCATAGGGAGGACGAAAATTGCCTAAATGTTCATGTAATGTCACAAACATACATATTGGATTCACAAGATTGGTTAAAATTCCTAATTGGACAAGTATAAGCCTAGGGAGGACTAAAATGACCTAAATGTTCAACCAATGAAACAAATGAACTTATTGGATACACAAGAATACTTAAAAACCCTAATTGGACAAAAATAAGGATAGGGAGGACGAAAATGACCTAAATGTTCATCCAATGACACCAACACACCTATTGGATGCACAAGAATGGTTAAAACCCTAATTGTACAAGAATAAGACTAAGCAGAATGAAAATGACATAAACGTTAACCTAATGTCACAAAGGAACTTATTGGATGGACAAGATTGCTTAAAAACCCTATTGCTTAAAAACCTTATTAATCTGATGACACAAATTAACTTATTGGATCCACAAAGATAGCTTAAAAACCCTAATTTGATAAGAATAAGGATAGGGAGGTCAAAAATGACCATAATGTTCATCCAACGACACAAACTCACCTATTGGATGCTCAAGATTGGTTAAAAACACTAATTGGACATGAATAAGCCTAGGGAGGAGTAAATGACCTAAATGTCCATCCAATGACACAAAAACACCTATTGGATGCACAAGATTGGTTAAAAACCCTAACCAGACAAGAATAAGTCTAAGGAGGACGAAAATGACCTAAATGTTCATCCAATGACACAAAGACACCAATTCGATGCACAAGAATGGTTAATAACCCTAATTGGACATGAATAAGCCTAAAAAGGACGAAAATGACCTAAATGTTAATCGAATGACACAAACACACCTATTGGATGCACAAGATTGGTTAAAAAACCTAATTGGTCAAGAATAAGCCTATGGAGGACGAAAATGACTTTACTGTTCATCCAATGACACCTATTGGATGCACAAGAATGGTTAAAAACCCTAATTGTACAAGAATAAGACTAGGGAAGATGAAAATCACATAAACGTTAACCCAATGTCACAAAGGAACTTATTGGATGCACAAGATTGCTTAAAAACCCTATTTTCACAAGAATAAGATGAGGGAGCACGAAAATGACATAAACGTTCATCCAATAACACAAAAACACCTATTTGGTGCACAAGATTGGTTAAAAACCCTAAATGGACAAGAATAAGCCTAGGGAGGAAGAAAATGACCTAAATGATCATCCAATGACATAAAAACACCTATTGGATTCACAAGATTGGTTAAAATTCCTAATGGGACAAGAATAAGCCTAGGGATGACGAAAACGACCTAAATGCTAATCCAATGAAACAAATAATCTTATTGGATGCACAAGATAAGTTAAAAACCCTAATTGAACAAGTATAATCCTACGGAGGACTAAAATTACCTAAATGTTCAACCAATGACACAAAAACACCTAAAAGATGTACAAACTTGGTTAAAAACCCTAATTGGACAAGAATAAGCTTAGGGAGGACAAAAATGACCTAAATATTAATCCGATGACACAAATCAACTTATTGGATCCACAAGATAGCTTAAAAACCCTAATTGGATAAGAATAAGGATAGGGAGGTCGAAAATGACCTTAATGTTCATCCAATGACACAAACTCACCTATTGGATGCACAAGATTGGTTAAAAACACTAATTGGAGAGGAATAAGCCTAGGGAGGAGTAAATGACCTAAATGTCCATCCAATGCACAAGATTTGTTAAAAACCCTAATTGGAGAAAAATAAGCCTTGGGAGGACAAAAATGACCTAAATGTTCATCCAACGACACAAACACACCAATTGGATGTACAAGATTGGTTGAAAACCCAGATTGGAGAAAAATAAGCCTTGGGAGGACGAAAATGACCTAATTGTTCATCCAATGACACAAACACACCAATTGGATGCACAAAATTGGGAGAACAAAAATGAACTAAATATTAATCCAATTACACAAATGAACTAATTGGATGCACAAGATTGCTTAAAAACCCTAATTAGACAAGAATAAGACTTGGGAGGACGAAAATAACCAAAATATTCATTCACAAGACTGGTTAAAAACCTCAATTGGACAAGAATAAGTCTAGGGATGACCAAAATGACCTAAATGTTCATCCAATGAGACCAACACACCTATTGGATGCACAAGAATGGATAAAAAACCTCATCGGGGGAAGAATAAGACTAGGGAGGATAAAAATGACATAAATGTTAATCCAATGACAAGATTGCTTAAATACCCAATTTTCTCAAGAATAAGACTAAGGAGGACGAAAATGACCTAAACATTCATCCATTGACACATACAACCTATTGGACGCACAAGATTGGTTAAAAACCCTAATTGCACAAGAATAAGCCTAAGGAGGAAGTAAATGACCTAAATGTTCATCCAATAAAACAAAAACACATATTGGATGCACAAGATTGGTTAAAAACCCTAAATGGACAAGAATAAGCCTAGGGAGGACGAAAATGACCTAAATGTTCAACCAATGAAACAAATAAACTTATTGGATGTACAAGATAAGTAAAAAACCCTAATAGGACAAGAATAAGGAGAGGGAGGACGAAAATGACCTAAATGTTCATCCAATGACATAAATACACCTATTGGATGCACAAGGTTGGTTAAAAACCTTAATTGGACAAGAATTAGCCTAGGGAGAAGTAAATGACCTAAATGTCCATCCAATGACACAAACACACTTATTGGATGCACAAGATAGGTTAAAACACCTAACTGGACAAGAATAAGTTTAGGGAGGACGAAAATGACCTAAATGTTCATCCAATGACACAAACACACCAATTCGATGCACAAGAATGGTTAATAACCCTAATTGGACAGGAATAAGCCTAAAAAGGACGAAAATGACCTAAATGTTCATCCAATGACACAAACACACCTATTGGATGCACAAGATTGGTTAAAAAACCTAATTGGACAAGAATAAGGCTGTGGAGGACGAAAATGACTTAACTGTTCATCCAATGACACAAACACACCTATTGGATGCCCAAGAATGGTTATAAAGCCTAATTGTAGAAGAATAAGACCAGGGAGGATGAAAATGACATAAACGTTAACCCAATGTCACAAAGGAAGTTATTAGATGCACAAGATTGCTTAAAAACCCTATTTTCACAAAATAAGACTAGGGAGCACGAAAATGACCTAAACGTTCATCCAATGACACAAAAACACGTATTGGGTGCACAAGATTGGTTAAAAACCCTAAATGGACAAGAATTAGCCTAGGGGGGAAGAAAATGACCTAAATGTTCATCCAATGACAAAAAAAACCTATTGGATTCATAAGATTGGTTAAAATTGCTAATTAGACAAGAATAAGCCTAGGGATGACGAAAATGACCTAAATGTTAATCCAATGAAACAAGTAAACTTATTGGATGCACAAGATAAGTTAAAAACCTTAATTGGACAAGTATAAGCCTACGGAGGCCTAAAATGACCTAAATGTTCAACCAATGACACAAAAACACCTTTAAGATGTACAAAATTGGTTAAAAACCCGAAATGGACAAGAATAAGCTTAGTGAGGAAACAAAATGACCTAAATATTAATCCGATGACACAAATTAACATATTGGATCCACAAGATTGCTCAAAAACCCTAATTGGATAAGAATAAGGATAGGGAGGTCGAAAATGACCTTAATGTTCATGCAATGACACAAACTAACCTATTGGATGCACAAGATTGGTTAAAAACACTAATTGGTTAGGAATAAGCATAGGGAGGAGTAAATGACCTAAATGTCCATCCAATGACACAAAACACCTATTGGATGCACAAGATTGGTTAAAAACCCTAACTGGACAAGAATAAGTCTAGGGAGGACGAAAATGACCTAAATGTTCATCCAATGACACAAACACACCAATTGGACGCACAAGATTCGTTAAAAAACCCTAATTGGAGAAAATTAACCCTTGGGAGGACGAAAATGACATAAATGTTCATCCAATGACACAAACACACCTATTGGATGCAAAAGAATGGTTAAAAACCCTAACTGGACAAGAATAAGTCTAGGGAGGAGTAAATCACCTAAATGTCCATCCAATGACTCAAACACACTTATTGGATGCAAAAGATAGGTTAAAAACCCTAACTGGACAATAATAAGTCTAGGGAGGATGAAAATGACCTAAATGTTCATCCAATGACACAAACACACCAATTTGATGCACAAGAATGGTTAATAACCCTAATTGGACACGAATAAGCCTAAGAAGGACGAAAATGACCTAAATGTTCATCCAATGACACAAACACACCTATTGGAAGCATAAGATTGGTTAAAAAACCTAATTTGTCAAGAATAAGCCTATGGAGGACAAAAATGACTTAACTGTTCATCCAATGACACAAACACACCTATTGGATGCACAAGAATGGTTAAAAACCCTAATTGTACAAGAATAAGACTAGGGAAGATGAAAATGACATAAACGTTAACCAAATGTCACAAAGGAACTTATTGGATGCACAAGATTGCTTAAAAACCCTATTTTCACAAGAATAAGAATAGGGAGCACGAAAATGACCTAAATGTTCATCCAATGACACAAACACACCAATTGGATGCACAAGATTCGTTAAAAAACCCTAATTGGAAAAAAATAAGCCTTGGGAGGACGAAAATGACATAAATGCTCATCCAATGACACAAAGACACCTATTGGATGCACAAGAATGGT
The DNA here is from genome assembly GCA_037974775.1 of Cicer pinnatifidum. Lineage (NCBI taxonomy): Eukaryota > Viridiplantae > Streptophyta > Magnoliopsida > Fabales > Fabaceae > Cicer > Cicer pinnatifidum. Next base: position 28,514,960 of record JBBPBR010000001.1, on the reverse strand, counting down.
TAAAAACCCTAATTGGAGAAGAATAAGTCTAGGGAGGAGTAAATCACCTAAATGTCCATCCAATGACACAAACAACACCTATTGGATGCACAAGATTGGTTAAAAACCCTAACTCGACAAGAATACGTCTAGGGAGGACGAAAATGACCTAAATGTTCATCCAATGACACAAACACACCAATTTGATGTACTAGATTGGTTAAAAACCCAGATTGGAGAAAAATAAGCTTTGGGAGGACCAAAATGACCTAATTGTTCAACCAATGACACAAACACACCAATTGGATACACAAGATTGGGAGGACAAAAATGACCTAAATATTAATCCAAAGACACAGATGAACTTATTAGATGAACAAGATTGCTTAAAAAGCATAATTACACAAGAATAAGACTAGGGAGGACGAAAATGACCTAAATGTTCATCCAATTACACAAACAGAGCTATTAGATGCACAAGATTTGTTAAAAACCCTAATTGGACAAGAATATTCCTAAGAAGGAAGAAAATGACCTAAATGTTCATCCAATGACACAAACACACCAATTGGATGTACAAGATTGGTTAAAAACCCAGATTGGAGAAAAATAAGCCTTGGGAGGACGAAAATGACCTAATTGTTCATCCAATGACAATAACACCAATTGGAGGCACAAGATTTGTTAAAACCCTAATTGGAGAAGAATAAGCCTTGGGAGGACAAAAATGACCTAAATGTTCATCCAATGACACAAACACACCAATTGGATGTACAAGATTGGTTAAAAACCCAAATTGAAGAAATATAAGCCTTGGGAGGACGAAAATGACCTAATTGTTCATCCAATGACACAAACACACCAATTGGATACACAAGATTGGTTAAAAACCCTAATTGGAGAAGCATAAGCCTTGGGATGACGAAAATGGCATAAATGTTTATCCAATGACACAAACACACCAATTGGATGCACAACATTGGGAGGACAAAAATGACCTAAATATTTATCCAATGACACAGATGAACTTATTAGATGAACAACATTGCTTAAAAACCCTAATTACACAAGAATAAGAATAGGGAGGACGAAAATGACCTAAATGTTCAACCAATGAAACAAAAACACCTACAAGATGTACAAAATTAGTAAAAAAACCCTAACTGGACAAGAATAAGCCTAAGAAGGACGAAAATGACCTAAATGTTCATCCAATGACACAAACACACCTATTGGATGCACAAGAATGGTTAAAAAGCCGAATTCTACAAGAATAAGACTAGGGAGGATGAAAATGACATAAACGTTAAACCAATGTCACATAGGAACTTATTGGATGCACAAGAATGCTTAAAAACCCTATTTTCACAAAATAAGACTAGGGAGCACGAAAATGACCTAAACGTTCATCCAATGACATAAAAACACGTATTGGGCGCACAACATTGGTTAAAAACCCTAAATGGACAAGAATAAGCCTAGGGAGGAAGAAAATGACTTAAATTTTCATCCAATGACAAAAAAACACCTATTGGATTCACAAGATTGGTTAAAATTTCTAATTGGACAAGAATAAGCATAGGGAGGACGAAAACGACCTAAATGTTAATCCAATGAAACAAATAAACTTATTGGATACACATGATAAGTTTAAAACCATAATTGGACAAGTATAACCAATGACACAAAAACACCTAAAAGATGTACAAAATTGGTTAAAAACCCTAATTGGACAACAATAAGCTTAGGGAGGACAAAAATGACCTAAATATTAATCCTATGACACGAATGAACTTATTGGATCCACAAGATTGCTTAAAAAACCTAATTGGATAAGAATAAGGATAGGGAGGTCAAAAATGACCTTAATGTTCATCCAATGACACAAACTCACCTATTGGATGCACAAGATTGGTTAAAAAAACTAATTGGTTAAGGATAAGCCTAGGGAGGAGTAAATTTCCTAAATGTGCATCCAATGACACAAAAACACCTATTGGATGCACAAGATTGGTTAAAAACCCTAACTGGACAAGAATAAGTCTAGGGAGGACGAAAATGACCTAAATGTTCATCCAATGACACAAACACACCAATTGGATGTACAAGATTGGTTAGAAACCCAGATTGGAGAAAAATAAGCCTTGGGAGGACGAAAATGACCTAATTGTTCATCCAATGACACAAACACACCAATTGGATGTAAAGGATTCGTTAAAAAACCCTAATTGGAGAATAATAAGCCTTGGGAGGACGAAAATGACATAAATGTTCATCGAATGACACAAACACACCTATTGGATGCACAAGAATGGTTAAAAACCCTAATTGGACAAGAATAAGTCTAGGGAGGAGTAAATCACCTAAATGTCGATCCAATGACACAAACACACTTATTGGATGCAAAAGATAGGTTAAAAACCCTAACTGGACAAGAATAAGTCAAGGGAGGACGAAAATGACCTAAATGTGCATACAATGACACAAACACACCAATTTGATGCACAAGAATGGTTAATAACCCTAATTGGACACGAATGAGCCTAAGAAGGACGAAAATGACTTAAATGTTCATCCAATGACACAAACACACCTATTGGATGCACAAGATTGGTTAAAAAACCTAATTTTTCAAGAATAAGCCTATGGAGGACGAAAATGACTTAACTGTTCCTCGAATGATACAAACACACCTATTGGATGCACAAGAATGGTCAAAAACCCTAATTGTACAAGAATAAGACTAGGGAAGATGAAAATGACATAAACGTTAACCGAATGTCACAAAGGAACTTATTGGATGCAAAAGATTGCTTAAAAACCCTATTTTCACAAGAATAAGAATACGGAGCACAAAAATGACCTAAACGTTCATCCAATGACACTAAAACACCTATTTGGTGCACAAGATTGGTTAAAAACCCTAAATGGACAAGAATAAGCCTAGGGAGGAAGAAAATGACCTAAATGTTCATCCGATGACACAAAAACACCTATTGGATTCACAAGATTGGTTAAAATTCCTAATTGGACAAAAATAAGCCTAGGGAGGACGAAAATGAAATAAATAAACTTATTGAATACACAAATAAATAAACTTATTGGATACACAAGATAAGTTTAAAACCTTAATTGGACAAGTATAATCCTATGGAAGATTAAATGACCTAAAGGTTCAACAAATGACACAAAAACACCTAAAAGATGTACAAAATTGGTTAAAAACCCTAATTGGACAAGAATAAGCTTAGGGAGGACAAAAATGACCAAAATATTAATCCGATGACACAAATGAACTTATTGGATCCACAAGATTGCTTAAAAAACCTAATTGGATAAGAATAAGGATAGGGAGGTCGAAAATGACCTTAATGTTCATCCAATGACACAAACTCACCTATTGGATGCACAAGATTGGTTAAAAACACTAATTGGTTAGGAATAAGTCTAGGGAGGAGTAAATGACCTAAATGTCCATCCAATGACACAACAACACCTATTGGATGCACAAGATTGGTTAAAAACTCTAACTCGACAAGAATAAGTCTAGGGAGGACGAAAATGACCTAAATGTTCATCCAATGACACAAACACACCAATTGGATGCAAAGGATTCGTTAAAAAACCCTAATTGGAGAAAAATAAGCCTTGGGAGGACGAAAATGACATAAATGTTCAACCAATGACACAAACACACCTATTGGATGCACAAGAATGGTTAAAAACCCTAATTGGACAAGAATAAGTCTAGGGAGGAGTAAATCCCCTAAATGTCCATCCAATGACACAAACACACTTATTGGATGCAAAAGATAGGTTAAAAACCCTAACTGGACAAGAATAAGTCTAGGGAGGACGAAAATCACCTAAATGTTCATCCAATGATACAAACACACCAATTTGATGCACAAGAATGGTTAATAACCCTAATTGGACACGAACGAGCCTAAGAAGGACGAAAATGATTTAAATGTTCATCCAATGACACAAACACACCTATTGGATGCACAAGATTGGTTAGAAAACCTAATTTGTCAAGAATAAGCATATGGATGACGAAAATGACTTAACTGTTCATCCAATGGCACAAACACACCTATTGGATGCACAAGAATGGTCAAAAACCCTAATTGTACAAGAATAAGACTAGGGAAGATGAAAATGACATAAACGTTAACCGAATGTCACAAAGGAACTTATTGGATGCAAAAGATTGCTTAAAAACCCTATTTTCACAAGAATAAGAATAGGGAGCACGAAAATGACCTAAACGTTCATCCAATGACACAAAAACACCTATTTGGTGCACAAGATTGGTTAAAAACCCTAAATGGACAAGAATAAGCCTAGGGAGGAAGAAAATGACCTAAATGTTCATCCAATGACACAAAAACACCTATTGGATTCACAAGATTGGTTAAAATTCCTAATTGGACAAGAATAAGCCTAGGGAGGACGAAAATGAAAGAAATAAACTTATTGAATACACAAATAAATAAACTTATTGGATACACAAGATAAGTTTAAAACCTTAATTGGACAAGTATAAGCCTACGGAAGACTAAAATGACCTAAAGGTTCAACCAATGACACAAAAACACCTAAAAGATGTACAAAATTGGTTAAAAACCCTAATTGGACAAGAATAAGCTTAGGGAGGACAAAAATGACCAAAATATTAATCCGATGACATAAATGAACTTATTGGATCCACAAGATTGCTTAAAAAACCTAATTGGATAAGAATAAGGATAGAGAGGTCGAAAATGACCTTAATGTTCATCCAATGACTCAAACTCACCTATTGGATGCAGAAGATTGGTTAAAAACACTAATTGGTTAGGAATAAGCCTAGAGAGGAGTAAATGACCTAAATGTCCATCCAATGACACAACAACACCTATTGGATGCACAAGATTGGTTAAAAACCCGAACTCGACAAGAATAAGTCTAGGGAGGACGGAAATGACCTAAATGTTCATCCAATGACACAAACACACCAATTTGATGTACTAGATTGGTTAGAAAACCAGATTGGAGAAAAATAAGCCTTGGGAGGACGAAAATGACCTAATTGTTCATCCATTGACACAAACACACCAATTGGATGCACAAGATTGGTTAAAAACCCTAATTGGAGAAGAATAAGCCTTGGGAGGACGAAAATGGCATAAATGTTTATCCAATGACACAAACACACCAATTGGATGCACAAGATTGGGAGGACAAAAATGACCTAAATATTAATCCAATGACACAGATGAACTTATTAGATGAACAACATTGGTTAAAAACCATAATTACACAAGAATAAGACTAGGGAGGACGAAAATGACCTAAATGTTCATCCAATTACACAAACACAGCTATTAGATGCACAAGATTGGTTAAAAACCCTAATTGGACAAGAATATTCCTAAGGAGGAAGAAAATGACCTAAATGTTCATCCAATGACACAAACACACCAATTGGATGTACAAGATTGGTTAAAAACTCAGATTGGAGAAAAATAAGCCTTGGGAGGACGAAAATGACCTAATTGTTTATCCAATGACAAACAGACCAATTGGATGCACAAGATTTGTTAAAAACCCTAATTGGACAAAACTAAGCCTAGGGAGGACGAAAATGACCTAAATGTTCATCCAATGACACAAAAATGACTTATTAGATGAACAAGATTGCTTAAAAACCCTAATTACACAAGAATAAGAATAGGGAGGACGAAAATGACCTAAATGTTCAACCAATGAAACAAAAACACCTACAAGATGTACAAAATTAGTTAAAAACCCTAACTGGACAAGAGTAAGCCTAAGAAGGGCGAAAATGACCTAAATGTTCATCCAATGACACAAACACACCTATTGGATGCACAAGAATGGTTCAAAAGCCTAATTGTACAAGAATAAGACTAGGGAGGATGAAAATGACAAAAACGTTAACCCAATGTCACAAAGGAACTTATTGGATGCACAAGAATGCTTAAAAACCCTATTTTCAACAAATAAGACTAGGGAGCACAAAAATGACCTAAACGTTCATCCAATGACACAAAAACACGTATTGGACGCACAAGATTGGTTAAAAACCCTAATTGGACAAGAATAAGCCTAGGGTGGACGACAAATGACCTAAATGTTCATCCAATGACACAAACTTATTGGATGCACAAGATTTTTAAAAAATCCTAATGGGACAAGAATAAGCCTAGGGAGGACGACAATGACCTCAATTTTCATCCAATGACACAAACACACCAATTGGATGCACATGGTTGGTTAAAAACCCAAATTGGACAAGAATAAGCCTAGGGAGGACGAAAATGTCCTAAATGTTCATTCAATGACACAAATGAACTTATTGGATGCAAAAAATTGGTAAAAAACCCTAATTGGACAACAATAAGCCTAAAGAGGACGAAAATGACATAAATGTTCATCCAATGACACAAATGAACTTATTGGATGCACAAGATTGGTTAAAAACCCTAATTGGACAAGAAAAAGCCTAAAGAGGACGAAAATGACCTAAACGTTCATCCAATGACTCAAATGAACTTATTGGATGCAAAAAATTGTAATTGGACAACAATAAGCCTAAAGGGGACGAAAATGACATAAATGTTCATCCAATGACACAAATGAACTTATTGGATGCACAAGATTGGTTAAAAACCCTAATTGGACAAGAATAAGCCTAAATAGGACGAAAATGACCTAAACGTTCATCCAACGACACAAATGAACTTATTGGATGCAAAAAATTGTAATTGGACAACAACAAGCCTAAGGAGGACGAAAATGACATAAATGTTCATCCACTGACACAAATGAACTTATTGGATGCACAAGATTGTTTAAAAACACTAATTGGACAAGAATAAGCCTTAGGAGGACGAAAATGACCTAAATGTTCATCGAAAGACACAACCACACCTATTGGATGCACAAGATTGGTTAAAGACCCAAATTGATCAAGAATAACCCTAGGGAGGACGAAAATGACCTAAATGTTCATCCAAAGACACGAACCCACCTATTGGATGCACAAGATTTGTTAAAAACCCTAATTGGAAAAGAATAAGCCTAGGGTGGACGAAAATGACCTAAATGTTCATCCAGTGACACAAACACACTTATTGGATGCACAAGATTGGTTAGAAACCCTAATTGGACAAGAATAAGCCTAAAGAGGACGAAAATGACCTAAATGTTCATCCAAAGACACAACCACGCCTATTGGATGCACAAGATTGGTTAAAAACCCAAATTGGACAAGAATAAGCCTAGGGACGACGAAAATGTCCTAAATGTTCATCCAAAGACACGAACACACCTATTGGATGCACAAGATTGGTTAAAAACCCTAATTGGACAAGAATAAGCCTAAAGAGGACGAAAATGACCTAAATGTTCATCCAATGACACAAATGAACTTATTGGATGCAAAAAATTGGTTAAAAACCCTAATTGGACAACAATAATCCTAAAGAGGACGAAAATGACCTAAATGTTCATCCAATGACACAAATGAACTTCTTGGATGCACAAGATTGTTTAAAAACCCTAATTGGACAAGAATAAGCCTTGGGAGGACGAAAATGACCTAAATGTTCATCCAAATACACAACCACACCTATTGGATGCACAAGATTGGTTAAAAACCCAAATTGGACAAGAATAAGCCTAGGGAGGACGAAAATGACCTTAATGTTCATCCAAAGAGACGAACACACCTATTGGATGCACAAGATTGGTTAAATACCATAATTGGACAAGAATAAGCCTAAAGAGGACGAAAATGACCTAAACGTCCATCCAATGACACAAATGAACTTATTGGATGCACAAGATTGGTTAAAAACCTTAATTGGACAAGAATAAGCCTAGGGTGGACGAAAATGACCTAAATGTTCATCCAATGACACAAACACACCTATTGGAAGCACAAGATTGGACAACAATAAGCCTAAAGGGGACGAAAATGACATAAATGTTCATCCAATGACACAAATGAACTTATTGGATGCACAAGATTGGTTAAAAACCCTAATTGGACAAGAATAAGCCTAAAGAGGACGAAAATGACCTAAATGTTCATCCAATGACACAAATGAACTTATTGGATGCAAAAAATTGGTTAAAACCCCTAATTGGACAATAATAAGCCTAGGGTGGACGAAAATGACCTAAATGTTCATCCAATGACACAAACACACCTATTGGATACACAAGGTTGTTTAAAAACCCTAATTGGACAAGAATAAGCCTAAGTAGGACGAAAATGACCTAAATGTACATCCGATGAGACAAATGAACTTATTGGATGCACAAAAGTAGTTAAAAACCCTAATTGGACATCAATAACCCTAGGGAGGACGAAAATAACCAAAATGATCATCCAATGACACAAATGAACTTATTGGACGCACAAGATTTGTTAAAAACCCTAATTGGACAAGAATAAACCTAGGGTGGACGAAAATGACCTAAATGTTTATCCAATGACACAAACACACTTATTGTATGCACAAGATTGCTTAAAAACCCTAATTGGACAAGAATAAGACTAGGGAGGCCGAAAAGGACCTAAAGTTTCACCCAATGACACATACGAACTTATTGGATGCACAAGATTTGTTAAAAACCCTAATTGGACAAGTATAAGCCTAAAGAGGACGAAAATGACCTAAATGTTCATCCAATGACACAAATGAACTTATTGGATGCAAAAAATTGGTTAAAAACCCTAATTGGACAACAATAATCCTATAGAGGACGAAAATGACCTAAATGTTCATCCAATGACACAAATGAACTTCTTGGATGCACAAGATTGTTTAAAAACCCTAATTGGACAAAAATAAGCCTTGGAAAGACGAAAATGACTTAAATGTTCATCCAAAGACACAACCACACCTATTGGATGCACAAGATTGGTTAAAAACCCAAATTGGACAAGAATAAGCCTAGGGAGGACGAAAATGACATAAATTTTCAATCAAAGACACGAACACACCTATTGGATGCACAAGATTGGTTAAAAACCCTAATTGGACAAGAATAAGCCTAAAGAGGACAAAAATGACCTAAATGTCCATCCAATGACACAAATGAACTTATTGGATGCACAAGATTGGTTAAAAACCCTAATTGAAGAATAAGCCTAGGGTGGACGAAAATGACCTAAATGTTCATCCAATGACACAAACACACTTATTGGATTCACAAGAATGCTTAAAAACCCTAATTTGACAAGAATAAGCCTAGGGAGGACGAAAATGACCTAAATGTTCATCCAAAGACACAAACACCTATTGGATGCACAAGATTGGTTAAAAACCCTAATTGGACAAGAATAAGCCTAGGGAGGACGAAAATGACCTAAATGTTCATCCAATGAGACAAATGAACTTATTGGATGCACAGGCTTTGTCAAAAACCCTAATTGGACAAGAATAAGCCTAAGAAGGACGAAAATGACCTAAATGTACATCCAATGACACAAATGAACTTATTGGATGCACAAGATTGGTTAAAAACCCTAATTGGACAAGAATAAGCCTAAGGAGGACAAAAATGACCTAAATGTACATCAAATGACACAAATGAACTTATTAGATGCACAAGATTGGTTAAAAACCCTAATTGGACAACAATAAGCCTAAAGAGGACGAAAATGACATAAATGTTCATTCAATGACACAAATGAACTTATTGGATGCAAAAAATTGGTTAAAAACCCTAATTGGACAACAATAAGCCTAAAGAGGACGAAAATGACCTAAACGTTCATCCAATGACACAAATGAACTTATTGGATGCAAAAAATTGTAATTGGACAACAATAAGCCGAAAGAGGACGAAAATGACATAAATGTTCATCCAATGACACAAATGAACTCATTGGATGCACAAGATTGATTAAAAACCCTAATTGGACAATAATAAGCCTAGGGTGGACGAAAATGACCTAAATGGTCATCCAATGACACAAACAGACCTATTGGATGCAAAAGGTTGTTTAAAAACCCTAATTGGACAAGAATAAGCCTAAGTAGGACGAAAATGACCTAAATGTACATCCGATGAGACAAATGAACTTATTGGATGCACAAAGGTAGGTAAAAACCCTAATTGGACATCAATAAGCCTAGGGAGGACGAAAATAACCTAAATGTTCATCCAATGACACAAATGAACTTTTTGGACGCACAATATTTGTTAAAAACCCTAATTGGACAAGAATAAGCCTAGGGTGGACGAAAATGTCCTAAATGTTCATCCAAAGACACGAACATACCTATTGGATGCACAAGATTGGTTAAAAACCCTAATTGGACAAGAATAAGCCTAAAGAGGACGAAAATGACCTAAATGTTCATCCAATGACACATATGAACTTATTGGATGCACAAGATTGGTTAAAAACCCTAATTGGAGAAGAATAAGCTTAGGGTGGACGAAAATGACCTAAATGTTCATCCAATGACACAAACACACTTATTGGATTCACAAGAATGCTTAAAAACCCTAATTTGACAAGAATATGCTTAGGGAGGACGAAAATGACCTAAATTTTCATCCAATGACACAAACACACCAATTGGATGCACATGGTTGGTTAAAAACCCTAATTGGACAAGAATAAGCCTAAGGAGGACGAAAATGACCTAAATGTACATCCGATGACACAAATGAACTTATTGGATGCACAAAAGTGGTTAAAACCCTAATTGGACATCAATAAGCCTAGGGAGGACGAAAATAACCTAAATGTTCATCCAATGACACAAATGAATTTATTGGATGCACAAGATTGGTTAAAAACCCTAATTGGACAAGAATAAGCCTAGGGAGGACGAAAATGACCTAAAAGTTAATCCAAAGACACAAACACATATATTGGATACACAAGATTTTTTAAAAACCCTAATTGGACAAGAATAAGCCTAGGGAGGACGAAAATCAACTAAATGTTCATCCAAAGAAACAAACACAGCTATTGGATGCACAAGATTGGTTAAAAACCCTAATCGGACAAGAATAAGCCTAGGGAGGACGAAAATGACCTAAATGTTTATCCAATAACACAAACGAACTTATTGGATGCACAAGATTTGTTAAAAACCCTAATTGGACAATAATAAGCCTAAAGAGGACGAAAATGACCTAAATGTCCATCCAATACCACAAATGAACTTATTGGATGCACGAGATTGGTTAAAAACCCTAATTGGACAAGAATAAGCCTAGGGAGGACAAAAATGACCTAAATGTTTATCCAATGACACAAACGAACTTATTGGATGCACAAGATTTGTTAAAAACCCTAATTGGACAAGAATAAGCCTAAAGAGGACGAAAATGACCTAAATATTCATCCAATGACACAAATGAACTTCTTGGATGCACAAGATTGTTTAAAAACCCTAATTGGACAAGAATAAGCCTTGGGAGGACGAAAATGACCTAAATGTTCATCCAAAGACACAACCACACCTATTGGATGCACAAGATTGGTTAAAAACCCAAATTGGACAAGAATAAGCCTAGGGAGGACGAAAATGACATAAATGTTCATCCAAAGACACGAACACACCTATTGGATGCACAAGATTGGTTCAAAAACCCTAATTGGTCAAGAATAAGCCTAAAGAGGACGAAAATGACCTAAATGTCCATCCAATGATAGAAATGAACTTATTGGATGCACAAGATTGGTTAAAAACCCTAATTTGAGAAGAATAAGCCTAGGGTGGACGAAAATGACCTAAATGTTCATCCAATGACACAAACACACTTATTGGATTCACAAGAATGCTTAAAAACCCTAATTTGACAAGAATAAGCCTAGGGAGGACAAAAATGACCTAAATGTTCATACAAAGACACAAACACACCTATTGGATGCACAAGAATTGTTAAAAACCCTAACTGGACAAGAATAAGCCTAAGGAAGACGAAAATGACCTAAATGTACATCCAATGACACAAATGAACTTATTGGATGCACAAGATTGGTTAAAAACCCTAATTGACAAGAATAAGCCTAAGGAGGACAAAAATGACCTAAATGTACATCAAATGACACAAATGAACTTATTGGATGCACAAGATTGGTTGAAAACACTAATTGGACAACAATAAGCCTAAAGAGGACGAAAATGACATAAATGTTCATTCAATGACACAAATGAACTTATTGGATGCAAAAAATTGGTTAAAAACCCTAATTGGACAACAATAAGCCTAAAGAGGACGAAAATGACCTAAACGTTCATCCAATGACACAAATGAACTTATTGGATGCAAAAAATTGTAATTGAATGAAGAATAAGCCTAGGGTGGACGAAAATGACCTAAATGTTCATCCAATGACACAGACACACTTATTGGATTCACAAGAATGCTTAAAAACCCTAATTTGACAAGAATAAGCCTAGGGAGGACGAAAATGACCTAAATGTTCATACAAAGACACAAACACACCTATTGGATGCACAAGAATTGTTAAAAACCCTAATTGGACAAGAATAAGCCTAGGGAGGACGAAAATGACCTAAATGTTCATCCAATGACACAAATGAACTTATTGGATGCACAGGCTTTGTTAAAAACCCTAATTGGACATCAATAAGCCTAGGGAGGACGAAAATAACCTAAATGTTCATCCAATGACACAAATGAACTTATTGGATGCACAAGATTGGTTAAAAACCCTAATTGGACAAGAATAAGCCTAAGGAGGACGAAAATGACCTAAATGTACATCCAATGACACAAATGAACTTTTTGGATGCACAAGATTGGTTAAAAACCCTAATTGGACAACAATAAGCCTAAAGAGGACGAAAATGACATAAATGTTCATTCAATGACACAAATGAACTTATTGGATGCAAAAAATTGGTTAAAAACCCTAATTGGACAACAATAAGCCTAAAGAGGATGAAAATGACCTAAATGTTCATCCAATGACTCAAATGAACTTATTGGATGCAAAAAATTGTAATTGGACAACAATAAGCCTAAATAGGACGAAAATGACATAAATGTTCATCCGATGACACAAATGAACTTATTGGATGCACAAGATTGGTTAAAAACCCTAATTGGACAAGAATAAGCTTAAAGAGGACGAAAATGACCTAAACGTTCATCCAATGACACAAATGAACATATTGATTGCAAAAAATTGTAATTGGACAACAATAAGCCTAAAGAGGACGAAAATGACATAAATGTTCATCCAATGACACAAATTAACTTATTCGATGCACAAGATTGGTTAAAAACCCTAATTGGACAATAATAAGCCTAGGGTGGACGAAAATGACCTAAATGTTCATCCAATGACACAAACAGACCTATTGGATGCACAAGGTTGTTTAAAAACCCTAATTGGACAAGAATAAGCCTAAGTAGGACGAAAATGACCTAAATGTACATCCGATGAGACAAATGAACTTATTGGATGCAAAAAAGTAGTTAAAAATCCTAATTGGACATCAATAAGCCTAGGGAGGACGAAAATAACCTAAATGTTCATCCAATGACACAAATGAATTTATTGGACGCACAAGATTTGTTAAAACCCTAATTGGATAAGAATAAGCCTAGGGTGGACGAAAATGACCTAAATGTTCATCCAATGACACAAACACACTTATTGGATGCACAAGATTGCTTAAAAACCCTAATTGGACAAGAATAAGACTAGGGAGGCCGAAAAGGACCTAAAGTTTCATCCAATGACACAAATGAACTTATTGGATGCACAAGATTTGTTGAAAACCCTAATTAGACAAGAATAAGCCTAAAGAGGACGAAAATGGCCTAAATGTTCATCCAATGACACAAATGAACTTATTTGATACAAAAAATTGGTTAAAAGCCCTAATTGGACAACAATAATCCTAAAGAGGACGAAAATGACCTAAATGTTCATCGAATGACACAAATGAACTTCTTGGATGCACAAGATTGTTTAAAAATCCTAATTGGAAAAGAATAAGCCTTGGGAAGATAAAATGACCTAAATGTTCATCCAAAGACACAACCACACCTATTGGATGCACAAGATTGGTTAAAAACCCAAATTGGACAAGAATAAGCCTAGGGAGGACGAAAATGACATAAATGTTCATCCAAAGACACGAACACACCTATTGGATGCACAAGATTGGTTCAAAAACCCTAATTGGACAAGAATAAGCCTAAAGTGGACGAAAATGACCTAAATTTCCATCCAATGACACAAATGAACTTATTGGATGCACAAGATTGGTTAAAAACCCTAATTGGAGAAGAATAAGCCTAGGGTGGACGAAAATGACCTAAATGTTCATCCAATGACACAAACACACTTATTGGATTCACAAGAATGCTTAAAAACCCTAATTTGACAAGAATAAGCCTAGGGAGGACGAAAATGACCTAAATGGTCATCCAAAGACACAAACACACCTATTGGATGCACAAGAATTGTTAAAAACCCTAATTGGACAAGAATAAGCCTAGGGAGGACGAAAATGACCTAAATGTTCATCCAATGACACAAATGAACTTATTGGATGCACAGGCTTTGTTAAAAACCCTAATTGGACAAGAATAAGCCTAAGGAGGACGAAAATGACCTAAATGTACATCCAATGACACAAATGAACTTATTGGATGCACAAGATTGGTTAAATACCCTAATTGGACAAGAATAAGCATAAGGAGGACGAAAATGACCTATATGTACATCCAATGACACAAATGAACTTGTTGGATGCACAAGATTGGTTAAAAACCCTAATTGGACAACAATAAGCCTAAAGAGAACGAAAATGACATAAATGTTCATTCAATGACACAAATGAACTTATTGGATGCAAAAAATTGGTTAAAAACCCTAATTGGACAACAATAAGCCTAAAGAGGACGAAAATGACCTAAATGTTCATCCAATGACTCAAATGAACTTATTGGATGCAAAAAATTGTAATTGGACAACAATAAGCCTAAAGAGGACGAAAATGACATAAATGTTCATCCAATGACACAAATGAACTTATTGGATGCACAAGATTGGTTAAAAACCCTAATTGGACAAGAATAAGCCTAAAGAGGACGAAAATGACCTAAACGTTCATCCAATGACACAAATGAACATATTGGATGCAAAAAATTGTAATTGGACAACAATAAGCCTAAAGAGGACGAAAATGACATAAATGTTCATCCAATGACACAAATTAACTTATTGGATGCACAAGATTGGTTAAAAACCCTAATTGGACAATAATAAGCCTAGGGTGGACGAAAATGACCTAAATGTTCATCCAATGACACAAACAGACCTATTGGATGCACAAGGTTGTTTAAAAACCCTAATTGGACAAGAATAAGCCTAAGTAGGACGAAAATGACCTAAATGTACATCCGATGAGACAAATGAACTTATTGGACGCAAAAAAGTAGTTAAAAATCCTAATTGGACATCAATAAGCCTAGGGAGGACGAAAATAACCTAAATGTTCATCCAATGACACAAATGAATTTATTGGACGCACAAGATTTGTTAAAACCCTAAATGGAAAATAATAAGCCTAGGGTGGACGAAAATGACCTAAATGTTGATCCAATGACACAAACACACTTATTGGATTCATAAGAATGCTTAAAAACCCTAATTTGACAAGAATAAGCCTAGGGAGGACGAAAATGACCTAAATTTTCATCCAATGACACAAACACACCAATTGGATGCACATGGTTGGTTAAAAACCCTAATTGGACAAGAATAAGCCTAGGGAGGACGAAAATGACCTAAATGTTCATCCAATGACACAAATGAACTTATTGGATGCACAAGATTTGTTAAAAACCATAAATGGACAAGAATAAGCCTAAAGAGGACGAAAATGACCTAAATGTTCATCCAATGACACAAATGAACTTATTGGATGCAAAAACTTGGTTAAAAACCCTAATTGGACAACAATAAGCCTAAAGGGGACGAAAATGACATAAATGTTCATCCAATGACACAAATGAACTTATTGGATGCACAAGATTGGTTAAAAACCCTAATTGGACAAGAATAAGCCTAGGGTGGACGAAAATGACCTAAATGTTCATCCAATGACATAAACACACTTATTGGATGCACAAGATTGCTTAAAAACCCAAATTGGACAAGTATAAGCTTAGGGAGGACAAAAATGACCTAAATTTTCATCCAATGACACAAATGAACTTATTGGATGCACAAGATTGTTTAAAAACCCTAATTGGACAAGAATAAGCCTTGGGAAGATAAAATGATCTAAATGTTCATCGAATGACACAAACACACCTATTGGATGCACAAGATTGTTTAAAAACCCTAATTGGACAAGAATAAGCCTAGGGAGGACGAAAATCACCTAAATGTTTATCCAATTACACAAACACACCTATTGGATGCACAAGATTGGTTAAAAACCCTAATTGGACAAGAATAAGCCTAGGGAGGACAAAAATGACCTAAATGTTCATCCAATGACACAAATAAACTTATTGGATGCACAATATTTGTTAAAAACCCTAAATGGACAAGAATAAGCCTAAAGAGGACGAAAATGACCTAAATGTTCATCCAATGACACAAATGAACTTATTGGATGCAAAAAATTGGTTAAAAACCGTAATTGGACAACAATAAGCCTTAAGGGGACGAAAATGACATAAAAGTTCATACAATGACACAAATGAACTTATTGGATGCACAAGATTGGTTAAGAACCCTAATTGGACAAGAATAAGCCTAGGGTGGACGAAATGACCTAAATGTTAATCCAATGACATAAACACAGTTATTGGATGCACAAGATTGCTTAAAAACCCAAATTGGACAAGAATAAGCTTAGGGAGGACATAAATGACCTAAATTTTCATTCAATGACACAAACACACTTATTGGATGCACAAGATTGCTTAAAAACCCTAATTGGACAAGAATCAGCCTAGGGAGGACGAAAATGACCTAAATGTTCATCCAATGACACAAACACACCAATTGAATGCACAAGAATTGTTAAAAACCCTAATTGGACAAGAATAAGCCTAGGGAGGACGAAAATGACCTAAATGTTCATCCAATGACACAAATGAACTTATTGGATGCACAGGCTTTGTTAAAAACCCTAATTGGACAAGAATAAGCCTAAGGAGGACGAAAATGACCTAAATGTACATCCAATGACACAAATGAACTTATTGGATGCACAAGATTGGTTAAAAACCCTAATTGGACAAGAATAAGCCTAAGGAGGACGAAAATGACCTAAATGTACATCCAATGACACAAATGAACTTATTGGATGCACAAGATTGGTTAAAAACCCTAATTGGACAACAATAAGCCTAAAGAGGACGAAAATGACCTAAATGTTCATTCAATGACACAAATGAACTTATTGGATGCAAAAAATTGGTTAAAAACCCTAATTGGACAACAATAAGCCTAAAGAGGACGAAAATGACCTAAATGTTCATCCAATGACTCAAATGAACTTATTGAATGCAAAAAATTGTAATTGGATAACAATAAGCCTAAAGAGGACGAAAATGACATAAATGTTCATCCGATAACACAAATGAACTTATTGGATGCACAAGATTGGTTAAAAACCCTAATTGGACAAGAATAAGCCTAAAGAGGACAAAAATGACCTAAACGTTCATCCAATGACACAAATGAACATATTGGATGCAAAAAATTGTAATTGGACAACAATAAGCCTAAAGAGGACGAAAATGACATAAATGTTCATCCAATGACACAAATTAACTTATTGGATGCACAAGATTGGTTAAAATCCCTAATTGGACAATAATAAGCCTAGGGTGGACGAAAATGACCTAAATGTTCATCCAATGACACAAACAGACCTATTGGATGCACAAGGTTGTTTAAAAACCCTAATTGGACAAGAATAAGCCTAAGTAGGACGAAAATGACCTAAATGTACATCCGATGAGACTAATGAACTTATTGGATGCAAAAAAGTAGTTAAAAATCCTAATTGGACATCAATAAGCCTAGGGAGGACGAAAATAACCTAAATGTTCATCCAATGACACAAATGAATTTATTGGACGCACAAGATTTGTTAAAACCCTAATTGGAAAAGAATAAGCCTAGGGTGGACGAAAATGACCTAAATGTTCATCCAATGACACAAACACACTTATTGGATGCACAAGATTGCTTAAAAACCCTAATTGGACAAGAATAAGACTAGGGAGGCCGAAAAGGACCTAAAGTTTCATCCAATGACACAAATGAACTTATTGGATGCACAAGATTTGTTAAAAACCCTAATTAGACAAGAATAAGCCTAAAGAGGACGAAAATGACCTAAATGTTCATCCAATGACACAAATGAACTTATTTGATGCAAAAAATTGGTTAAAAACCCAAATTGGACAACAATAATCCTAAAGAGGACGAAAATGATCTAAATGTTCATCGAATGACACAAATGAACTTCTTGGATGCACAAGATTGTTTAAAAATCCTAATTGGACAAGAATAAGCCTTGAGAAGATAAAATGACCTAAATGTTCATCCAAAGACACAACCACACCTATTGGATGCACAAGATTGGTTAAAAACCCAAATTGGACAAGAATAAGCCTAGGGAGGACGAAAATGACCTAAATGTTCATCCAAAGACACGAACACACCTATTGAATGCACAAGATTGGTTAAAAGCCCTAATTGGACAAGAATAAGCCTAAAGAGGACGAAAATGACCTCAATGTTCATGCAATGACAAATATGAACTTATTGGATATACAAAATTGGTTAAAAACCCTAATTGGAGAATAATAAGCCTAGGGTGGATGAAAATGACCTAAATGTTCACCCAATGACACAAACACACCTATTGGAAGCACAATATTGGTTAAAAACCCTAATTTTAACAAGAATAAGCCTAGGGAGGACGAAAATGGCCTAAATGTTCATCCAATGACACAAACACACCTATTGGATGCACAAGGTTGTTTAAAAACCCTAATTGGTCAAGAATAAGCCTAAGGAGGACGAAAATGACCTAAATGTACATACAATAACACAAATGAACTTATTGGATGCACAAAAGTGGTTAAAAACCCTAATTGGACATCAATAAGCCTAGGGAGGACGAAAATAACCTAAATGTTCATCCAATGACACAAATGAACTTATTGGATGCACAAGATTGGTTAAAAACCCTAATTGGACAAGAATAAGCCTAGGGAGGACGAAAATGACCTAAATGTTAATCCAATGACACAAACACATCTATTGGATACACAAGATTGGTTAAAAATCCTAATTGGACAAGAATAAGCCTAAGGAGGACGAAAATGACCTAAATGTTTATCCAATGACACAAACGAACTTATTGGATGCACAAGATTTTTTAACAACCCTAATTGGACAACAATACGCCTAAGGAGGACGAAAATGACCTAAATGTACATCCAATGACACAAATGAACTTATTGGATGCACAAGATTGGTTAAAAACCCTAATTGGAGAAGAATAAGCTTAGGGTGGACGAAAATGACCTAAATTTTCATCCAATGACACAAACACACCAATTGGATGCACATGGTTGGTTAAAAACCCTAATTGGACAAGAATAAGCCTAGGGAGGACGAAAATGACCTAAATGTTCATCCAATGACACAAATGAACTTATTGGATGCACAAGATTTGTTAAAAACCCTAAATGGACAAGAATAAGCCTAAAGAGGACGAAAATGACCTATATGTTCATCCAATGACATAAACACACTTATTGGATGCACAAGTTTGCTTAAAAACCCAAATTGGACAAGTATAAGCTTAGGGAGGACAAAAATGACCTAAATTTTCATCCAATGACACAAATGAACTTATTGGATGCACAAGATTGTTTAAAAACCCTAATTGGACAAGAATAAGCCTTGGGAAGATAAAATGACCTAAATGTTCATCCAATGACACAAACACACCTATTGGATGCACAAGATTGTTTAAAAACCCTAATTGGACAAGAATAAGCCTAGGGAGGACGAAAATTACCTAAATGTTTATCCAATTACACAAACACACCTATTGGATGCACAAGATTGGTTAAAAACCCTAATTGGACAAGAATAACCTTAGGGAGGACGAAAATGACCTTAATGTTCATCCAATGACACAAAAAACTTATTGGATGCACAAGATTTGTTAAAAACCCTAAATGGACAAGAATAAGCCTAAAGAGGACGAAAATGACCTAAATGTTCATCCAATGACACAAATGAACTTATTGGATGCAAAAAAATTGGTTAAAAACCGTAATTGGACAACAATAAGCCTAAAGGGGACGAAAATGACATAAATGTTCATACAATGACACAAATGAACTTATTGGATGCACAAGATTGGTTAAGAACCCTAATTGGACAAGAATAAGCCTAGGGTGGACGAAATGACCTAAATGTTAATCCAATGACATAAACACAGTTATTGGATGCACAAGATTGCTTAAAAACCCAAATTGGACAAGAATAAGCGTAGGGAGGACATAAATGACCTAAATTTTCATTCAATGACACAAATGAACTTATTGGATGCACAAGATTGTTTAAAAACCCTAATTGGACAAGAATAAGCCTAGGGAGGACGAAAATGACCTAAATGTTTATCCAATGACACAAACACACCAATTGGATGCACATGGTTGGTTAAAAACCCTAATTGGACAAGAATAAGCCTAGGGAGGACGAAAATAACCTAAATGTTCATCCAATGACACTAATGAACTTATTGGATGCACAAGATTTGTTAAAAACTCTAATTGGACAAGAATAAGCCTAGGGAGGACGAAAATGACCTAAATGTTAATCCAATGACACAAACACATCTATTGGATACACAATATTTTTTGAAAACCCTAATTGGACAAGAATAAGCCTAGGGAGGACGAAAATCAACTAAATGTCCGTCCAAAGAAACAAACACACCTATTGGATGCACAAGATTGGTTAAAAACCATAATTGGACAAGAAAAAGCCTAGGGAGGAAGAAAATGACCTAAATGTTTATCCAATGACACAAACACACCTATTGGATGCACAAGATTGGTTAAAAACCCTAATTGGACAAGAATAAGCCTAGGGAGAACGAAAATGACCTAAATGTTTATCGAATAACACGAACACACCTATTGGATGCACATGATTGGTTAAAAACCCTAATTGGACAAGAATAAGCCTAGGGTGAACGAAAATGACCTAAATGTTCATCCAATGACACAAATGAACTTATTGGATGCACAAGGTTGGTTAAAAACCCTAATTGGACAAGAATAAGCCTAGGGTGGACGAAAATGACCTAAATGTTCATCCAATGTCACAAACACACCTATTGGAAGCACAATATTGGTTTAAAACCCTAATTTAACAAGAATAAGCCTAGTGAGGACGAAAATGGCCTAAATGTTCATCCAATGACACAAATGAACTTATTGGATGCACAAGATTTGTTAAAAACCCTAATTGGACAAGAATAAGCCTAGGGTGGACGAAAATGACCTAAATGTTCATCCAATGACACAAACACACTTATTGGATGCACAAGATTGCTTAAAAACCCTAATTGGACAAGAATCAGCCTAGGGAGGACGAAAATGACCTAAATGTTCATCCAATGACACAAACACACCAATTGAATGCACAAGATTTGTTAAAAACCCTAATTGGACAAGAATTGGTTAAAAACCTAAAGAGGACGAAAATGACTTAAATGTTCATCCAATGACACAAATGAACTTATTGGATGCTAAAAATTGGTTAAAAATCCTAATTGGACAACAATAAGCCTAAAGGGGACGACAATGTTTGTCCAATAACACGAACACACCTATTGGATGCACATGATTGGTTAAAAACCCTAATTGGACAAGAATAAGCCTAGGGTGAACGAAAATGACCTAAATTTTCATTCAATGACACAAACACACCTATTGGATGCACAAGATTGTTTAAAAACCCTAATTGGACAAAAGTAAGCCTAAGGAGGATGAAAATGACCTAAATGTACATCCAATGACACAAATGAACTTATTGGATGCACAAAAGTGGTTAAAAACCCTAATTGGACATCAATAAGCCTAGGGAGGACGAAAATAACCTAATGTTGATCCAATGATACAAATGAACTTATTGGATGCACAAGATTGCTTAAAAACCCTAATTGGACAAGAATAAGCCTAGGGAGGACGAAAATGACCTAAATGTTGATCCAATGACACAAACACATCTATTGCATGCACAAGATTTTTTAAAAACCCTAATTGAACAAGAATAAGCCTCTGGAGGACGAAAATGACCTAAATGTTCATCCAAAGACACAAACACACCTATTTGTTGGTACCAGTAACCTCTGTTAAATGAAAATTATGCGGAAGATTACCTATTTTTTGAGATATGCGCAGCAGTTTAACAAATCGTACATTTATTAAACATAGCATCAAATAAGGTCCCAAAACTACAATACAAATGAATGCACAAAGTATATGGATCAAAGAATATATTGAGAGATGCACCAGTTACGTTTATTGTTCAAGATATTGATTCACTTACAATCATGCTGGAAACAGTCTTTCATGTAATATCAAAATATGCAGAAAGATATTCAAGTACTCAATCAATATCAAACAAATACACACTGCAGAAATTAAACAGAGATAAGGGTAAGAAAGATTGTACGCAGTGATTTATACTGATTCAGCCGTTGTTGAACGACCTACGTCCAGTCCCAAGATCAAATCCAATCTTGGCCTTTCCAATAGAATATCTCAGAATCCGTTTACAGATGTTCTAGCTCCTCGCCTATCAATCTAAAACGATTCTTTCTATTCTATTCTTATCTCCCTGAATCCCAGAGTTTATCTCCCATAAACTCTTCCAAGATTACAGTCAAGTTTCTTCTTGATGAGACCTCTCAATCACAGAAGATAACTACCAGTTAAGACTGGATTTCTCAATGTTATTTGTTTTAAGAATTTGTTTACAGATGTATCTAATCAGAAATTACACAGAGATTTCTTCAGCAGTCTTCTTCTCTAAAGTTGTTTCTCCAGCAATCTTTCTCAGTTCTTGTGGATCATGAAAGATGAATCTTCATGATTGAAAAAGTAATGTTCAAAGTTATTTCACAGTGAGAAACAAAGATATCAGAAAGTTATGTGTACGTTGTTGTATATATTTGAAGAAGAGACTGAAAAACAGTTTATATAGTTTCAGGAAAAACAACATATGCATCGATTTACCCAATCGATTCATTAAAGTCATAATGCTGGTTAATCGATTTCCTCAATCGATTTCGCGAGTCTTGTTTTTCTTGAATCTTGAAACTGTACATTCTAATCGATTTACTCAATCGATTATTTTAAGTAGTTCTTCAAACTTTGATGACAGTATATAATTAAATCGATTTGCAGAATCGACTTGATGTGTTTTGTTCAAACAACGAGATCAAAACCATCGATGTGCTTAATCGATTTTAC